>CM069448.1:49967954-50062588 GCA_035610835.1 Ophiura sarsii
CCCATGGAGAAATTGACCGCCGCCGGGTTCCTGTTTGTGGAATCAACTATGGCAAGATATAGGAGACGAAATTCTTATGTTTTACTATATTTTGAGAAAAGGTATGGAAATCGTGATAGGTATGGACGAAATCCTAGGTTTTTAAGAAATTCTAAGCTTATGTATTTCTTTATTTTTCAAAATATTTTCTGAAAAAACGCCCACTACCGTCAGAGTTCTTATGTATTTCTTTACTTTGAGAAAAGGTAGGGAAATCGCGAAAAGTATATTTCTTTATTTTTCAAAATTGTTATGTATTTCTTTATTTTCTGAAAAAACGCCCTCTACCGTCAGAATTCTAATGTATTTCTTTATTTTGAGAAAAGGTAGGAAATCCCGAAAAGGTATGAGGTATGGTCGAAATCCTACCTTTTAAAAATATTCTAAGCTTATGTAATTTTTTTTATTTTTCAAAATTGTTATGTATTTCTTTATTTTCTGCAAAAACGCCCACTACCGTCAGAGTTCTTATGTATTTCTTTATTTGAGAAAAGGTATGGAAATCGCGAAAAGGTTTGAGGTATGGTAGAATCATACCTTTTAAAAAATATTCTAAGCTAATGTATTTCTTTATATTTCAAAATTGTCATGTATATCTTTATATTTCAAAATTGTTATGTATATCTTTATTTTTCAAAATTGGTATGTATTTCTTTATTTTCTGAAAAAACGCCCACTACCGTCAGAGTTCTTATGTATTACCTTATTTTGAGAAAAGGTATGGAAATCGCGAAAAGGTTTGAGGTATGGTAGAATCCTACCTTTTAAAAAAAAAATTCTAAGCTTATGTATTTCTCTATAATATCTAAATATCTTAATAGCGTAATAAACATAATATCTAAATATCTAAATAGCTAAATAGCGTGATATCCAAACATCGTTATCCAAATATCTAAAATAACCAAATAGCTTAGTAGCTTAATATCTAAACCTAATATGCACTCTAAACAAACGCTCGGAACTATACTCTATGTGCAGACACAAACGGAAACACAAACTCAATGTTTTTGGTGTAATGTAATGTTTTTTCTAGATGGCCATATTTTTCCCAGTCTACCAGCTCATCCTGTTTTCTATTGACTATTGTTTTCATTTTCATTATTATGATCCAACTTTTATGACTGATTATGACTCATCCTGTTTATTTGAAGAAGATGATTGAGAAAACGGGGAGCCTAATTCATCGCATGCGCTGGGAAAGCCTTCTTCTTGAAAGGAAAACAAGAAAACAATATCAAAAAGGAAACATATGGATTTAAAAGTAACAAGCCGACTCCCTCGATTCCAGAACTAAAACCATTCGAAGACGGACTTTATGAATTATATCAAACATCAAGACAAAAAACACCAAGTGCGCCTTCCAAAGCAAACTCCGAGAGGACCTTAGGAACGTTAAAAGCTCTGATGATGTGCTTGTAGCCGCAGATAAAACTAGGAACTTCTACAAGGTGAGCAAAGAAAACTACGACGAATTGATCACCACATCAGTCACAAAGCCTACAAAAAAGCGCCGAAAAACTCATTCGATAAGGTAAACATGGAAGCTAGAGACATCGCTAGTAACCTGGAGCTCGACGACCGCATTGACACCACGGCCAAGACAAATGCCTTCATCACACTTAACACTGCTTAAGGACCATAAATCAAACTTCGACAACAAACCAACTTGCAGATTGATAAACCCTGCAAAAACTGAAATAGGACTAATTAGTAAAACTATCCTGGATAATATCAACACTGCCATCAAACAATCAACCCGCGTTAACCAATGGAAATCAACTTCAGAGACAATCAAATGGTTTAAGGCGATCAACGACAAGCAGAACTGCAGCTTCCTAGTGTTCGATATCGTGGATTTCTACCCGTCAATAAGTGTGAACCTTCTCACCGAAGCGATTCAATTTTCCAGACAGTTTGTTCCCATATCTGAATCTGATGAAGACATTATCCTCCACTCGCGAAAATCTTTCCTGTTCACCGACGGCAAAACATGGATCAAAAGAAAGACCACCGGAGCCAACCCATTTGACGTACCAATGGGCAGTTACGATGGAGCTGAAGTTTGCGAACGTATTGGCCTCTGCATCAGTGGCGTAACCAGCGGGGGGGGGGGGGGGGGGGGGGGGGGGGGGGGGGGGGGGGGCGGGGAGCCCCCCCCCCCCCACACTTGGAACCCTTGCCCCCCCCCCCCCGCTTGCCCCCCCCCAAATGAAATCAAGTACGGCTGTAAATGAAATTTACAAACAAAGTACACACCAAATCCCCCCAATAATGACATCGTGTCGGTTGAGATTGGCACTGTTGGTTCATTTGACGAAAGGAATCATGGAATTATGATGGTCAAAAGTACACATATGAAAAAAAAATTCGCACGCTACGCGCGCATATGTCTTCCCAAAATGAAATATTCTTTGGTACAAGCTTGTTTAGAGCCAAAATGTAGCTCAATTGTCCAAAAAATAGCTGTAAAGTCGAAAATTTTCGCGCGCTACGCGCGCATCTCTTGGCTCAAAAAATCTTAGGAGCCCCCCATTTCAAGTCACTGCCCCTTCTTGCCCCCCCCCAAATGAAAAAGTCTAGTTACGCCACTGCTCTGCATATTGAACAATGTATCAGATGTGTTGGAAGAATTTGGGCTTTACAGAGATGACGGACTAGCGGTTGTTCGCAATACTAATGCCTCGGAAAAGGAACGTATCAAGAAACGCCTGTGTGCGAAATTCTTGAGCAACTTTGGCTTCAGAATCACAGCAATCGCCAACCTTAATGTTGTGGACTACTTCGACGTGACATTGAATCTGAGCCAAGGATCCTTTAAACCCTACAGAAGCCGAATGACACACCAGTGTACATCAACGTAAAATCCAACCACCCACCCAACATCTTCAAAGAACTGCCAAACTCCATCAACAAACGCCTGTCAACACTTTCCGATTCTGAGAACACCTTCAACAACGCCATCCCGATGTACCGAAAAGCCCTATCAGAATTCGGTTTTTCACAAGATTTCAAATACCAGCAGAGCAGCCCCCAGACACCCATGAGACGGCAACGCTCAAGGAACGTTACATGGTTCAATCCCCTTTCTCGAGGAATATATCAACAATATTGGCAAGGAAAAAACGTGATTTTTTAACCTCCAAAATCGTGAAAATCACAATTTTTGGTCAAAAAACACATTTTGTGGCACATTTTGGTCTCTAATTAAAAAATAATAAATATTTTCAACCAAAAAAAACAAAAAAAAAAATTCCTAGGGAATTGTATGAGGAATATAATAAAACTAGTATGACAAAATTTGACAAAATATATTTTGAGTTATCTTTTCCAAACCTAAAATGGGGCAAAAAACCGTGTTTTTTATAATTTTTTCCAAAATGGTCAATTTCATGATCATGGTTGGATTCATTGAACCCTTTCCTGCAAAAAAATGTATACTTTCATAAAGATTAAATGAATAATGAAGAAGTTACGGCAGTTTTACGGAGGCTGTACCTGGAGGTGCACAGCCCCCTTAAGCTCGTTGATTGTCATTTCCCAAAGGGTTCACTATTAGCCAAGATCTTTAATCGGAATACGGTGAAACTTAGCTACTCATGCACCGAGAATGTCAAGTCCATCATCAGCGCTCATAATAAAAAAAACTGTAGAAAACACCCGATACGAATTCAAACAACCGCTGCTGTAGTTGCCCCAAAAGTTCAAAGGCCAACTGCCCTCTTGATGGAAATTGTCTGGTGAAAAACATTGTGTACAAAGCCACCGTCCAACCCACGTCATCCCCATTCAATGGAATACATCGGTCTCACAAGCACCACCTTCAAGGAGAGACTAGGTAATCACACACAATCATTTAAGGATGAATCAAAATCTCTCGCATCGGAACTATCCAAAAATTCATCTGGAATCTAAAACGCAAAAAAGATCCATTCCTCATCAAATGGTCCATCATCCAACACGCGACTCCATACAACCCGGCCTCAAAGCGCTGCAACCTATGTATCGCGAAGTTTCACATCATGACTGCACCCAGGATATGCACTCTAAACAAACGCGCACGCTCGGAACTATACTCTATGTGCAGACACAAACGGAAACACAAACTCAATGTTTTTGGTGTAACGTAATGTTTTTTCTGGATGGCCATACTTTTCCCAGTCTACCAGCTCATCCTGTTTTCTATTGACTATTGTTTTCATTTTTCATTATTATAATCCAACTTTTATGACTGATTAGTGATTACCTACCTAATCTGGTGATTAACTTTCACCTATGGTCATGTGTTTTAAGCTCGCCTCCTTTCGCGTTACACACGGATTTTGGCTTTCGCGACATGATTTTAACTTTACACATTTATATTTGCTTGTATACCCCCCTGAGGTAGTAAAAGTATACATTTTCTGAAGGGAAATCGCATGAGGAAATCAAATATGCCATTAAAATTATAGTACGACCAAGAACTAAAATGTTATGATCGGAAATGTTCGGGAAAATATCAGAGTTTTTTAATTTTTAATTTGAGATCCATATATTTTTTATACCTACCCCTATCATTATTTACTTTACATATTCGAATTTCTCATGAAATTACCCATTAGATGATATATAATTGTCAAAGTTACTACGTCGGTATGGTAATTATACCGGCTAGTGAATATCTCCAATTTTTATTTTATATATTTTTAGAATATTCAGAAATATTTGTTTAAGGATGAACCCTTCCCTGATATAAACTGCATTTCCGAATTCCTTTAGTTACAAGCTTTCCAAAAATGTATACTTTTGCTTTCATAGGTTGAAAACTTTTTCTGTTATAGTCATTTTTATAAATCCGGTAAATTGAGGCTGATTATTCATGTTGACTGTGTAGCGAATAGGAAGAAAGCTGATGATCATGGTCTTATCCATAATTAATTGGTTGTTACAAATAGTTGACAAGTCTGTTGAACCACATACTTAAAGACTACTATATGCTTTAAAATGGGACCAGAATGGTGTTTGTAACATTATGGGATGACTAGTTATTGTAAAAAGAACAAAGATTATCGCCATTATTGGATTATCCCCATTGAGTTTGTACAGGCACCCCTTCCGGCGGCACCCCTTCCAGCACCCCCCTGGTCTCCAAACATCAAACAGCTGTATCGCCCCTTCTATATTAGCTATACCAATGCCATTTTGCAGGCAGATAGCTTGTTATGAGGGCTTTAAAATGATACTAAATTTGTTGAGATAGCTTTTGTGGTTTTGAAAATATTTGAGGAAAATGACAGCATAAAACTAAAAAATGTAACGGCACCACCCTATTGGGAGGCGAGTTCATAACGCTTGACCCTATACAACTCATAATGGATTATCTTATCTGGAGAATGACTTTCACACCTATTATAGATTATTGATATCCCACTTTAGTGTGTCAATAACTTGGATATGCTGTATTATATTATATTATTATTATTGTTGACTATTTTATAACTAGATGTACTCCAGTCTGAAGATTGCCACCGCCCTGTGTGGTTGGTGTGCATGAAACTGCCAGTTACTATGTATAAATAATTCTTAATTTACTGCTTGTTTTCAACATAAACCTAATATCTAAATATCTAAAAATCTTAATAGCTTAATATCTAAACCTAATATCTAAATATCTAAATGTCTTAATAGCGTAATATCCTAGCTAATTAGATATTCTCGAGGATAATATCTAAATATCTAAATAGCGTAATATCTAACATAATTATCCATATATTTAAAATATCTTAGGGATCACGTCAAAACTCGACCGCCCGTTGACCGCCGGTTACGACCGGTTCCGCCCGGTTCTCACAAAACGTGTCGTCTGTTATAATATACACACATAATGAGGTCAAATAGTTACACTCTGGTGAACACGACCGGTTGAAAGTGCCTCGTCACACGCGTGAGCAATAAAAGTCTCAGTTGACAACCAGTACAATGCAGCTATTGATTTTCGCTGGGGTTGGCTTTTTCAATCTGTTTATAGCTCAATTAACTTTTTAAAATCAATACCGAAAGTCTATGAATGGTTATTTTTATAGAACGATTATAGAGAGAGCTATTATGACCGCAAAGTAACAGATTGATAGTGTAAATTGGTCCGGTTACAGCATTAAGTCAACCGGCAGTTGTTCAGTGTTGCATGCGTGAATATTCATATACCAGTAAAACATTTGACCTGAAAGAACCGGGCGGAACCGTACGTAACCGGCGGTCAACGGGCGGTCGAGTTTTGACGTCTCCCCTTAATAGCTTAATATCTAAACCTAATATCTAAATATATTAATAGCGTAATATCCTAGCTAATTAGATATTTTCGAGGATAATACCAAAAAGTTACAATCCCGCATGATTTTATATCTCCACAATGCTTAATAATTTTGAACAAGACAAACACATAAACTTTCCCCCATGTTTATATATGAAGAGTTTATTTCCAAAAGGCGCTTACTCCATAAAAATGAAATAGGAGAAAATCAACGTTTTTCAATATGAGGATGTTGCACTTCTTTGATTAAGTTTATTTTCTACCCAATGAAACATACCACACGTGGAAGCTTAAAAACGTGTTTGAATTCATTTTATTATTTCCACTGTATTTCCTATGTCTTTCTTTATTTTCGGAAAAGAGTGGAGTTAACTCCCTTTGGAACAAAACTGTCTCGACCAATTTTCAGAAACCACTTTTCCATAAAATCTTTACTTAGAAATAAAGTGCACCTAAAAGACATTGTCAAATAACATTGAAAACAGAAAACCGCATTCAAATACCTCTTAAACTTTTTGAATTATGGTATTTTGTTATTTCGTGAGAAAACTGTAATTTTTGACAATTTTTCACATATTTTGAAATAACAACAATTTTGTTCGTGTGCAATTTTCAAAACAAAAATCCCAATAATCTTACGTTTTTTTCATTGAATTTTAATAAGGAGATTCATATCAATGTTCTACCACCATAAAAAAACCCACATATTTCTACAATTTTGGCCTTAAAATAGTGAATTATATTCAAATTTCCGGGAATTTCCGGAAATGTTCGCAAACTTCCGGAAAATGCCGAGGGTCATAACTTTGGACCCGAACATGCTACAGATGTAGACTTAAGGTTAAAAGTTGTATTTTGTAACTCTCTTTCATATTCTGCACCTAACTCATTTTTTCCAAAAAGTGGATTAAGCGCCTTTTGGAAATAAGCTCTTCATATACACAGGGCAATTATTAAAATACCATAATTTCAATAAACATAATTTCAAATTAAACAGCGTTACTTACCCAGTTTATAAAAAGGAAGAATTTGATATGTTCCACAAGCATTTTATAATCTTTATTAGGATTCCATCCACTTTGAGACTATCTAACCCCCGATTTGCAAGCTTTTTGAGGGTAATAAACCTTCCCCCGCCTACACCATATTTTAAACCACCTGCTTATTGCCAGGGCACTTGCTACCCTACCATCGCTATCCTAAGCATGGTCCAAGGCTCTAGGCTTTGTATCATCCTTGGATAATTTTCTGGGTTTAATGAAGCCCAAAGTGTTACTTTTGAAAGAGGTTGTGTTAAAAAATGCAAACATTGAACTTCATTTTGTTATAAAAACTAGTGATATTTCAAATTTTGAAGAAAAAAATTACAATATACGGCCGAGTGCACCGAATTGGCGTAACTTACTAAAGAGGTGAGCTACCCATTGTGTTAAGAAATTCAATGTTTGAACTTCAATTTGTTTTAAAAACTGGTAGTAATTCAGATTTTATAAAAAGATGTAAAGCCCAAAACATATGTCCCATAAATGAATAGTGTTTTCCAAACCTCTGACATCCACTTCCAGAGTTTTTACTAAAAAAGTTTTTGGATTTGGTAGATAGTACATATTTTATTTTATTCATTTCATTTTTTGTATTAAGTATTGATGGATACATGTAGAAACTAAATGAATACGTCAGCTACAGATCTTCAGCCTTCAATTTGATTTTATTATTGGTTGGGTTCAAGGATTCCGTGGATGTACGAGGGTCATTCAATAAGTTCTACCTCCTACCTCATAACTTTGCTATTATACAAGCCAGTCGTATGAAATATATTCCACAATTGAAGTTTTGAATCTCAGCTACGAAATCATAGTAAATTGGTCTGAATACTCATTGTACTTTTCTGGATATGCAGTAAAAACCAGACTCCCATTTAGTGCGACGGAAACGGGTAAAATCAGCCCAATGTCTCTTAAGTGCTATTCATTTGGCCAATTCTAAGAGACAAAAATGTACCTATCGGTCAATTACAATCTCTCTAAGTTACAAATGTCTCTTGAACAGACTTTAAACAATACAAGTGACTGTTTTTTTGGCGGAAAATGCCTTCGAATTAGCCAGAACTAGACCAGGACAGCCATCAATTTTAACCCTACCCTAGAGAACCGCTGCAAAAGTCATATTTGCTTTTCATAGGAACTAAGAGATCTTCATTATACAGGACTAAATGGATATATTTCAAGTCCCTCAAAGATATATTTTTCTATCACTGACTACCTGATTAACTATTCTAAATGTTAATAATTATAAGGAAAACTGATAAAGTTACTACCATTTTAAGATTTAACATTCGAGGCATCACTGTGGCTTGACTTGTAACAACGAACATTTGACTGAATATCAGTATTCCAGTATGCTAAAGGCGCGTCAATACATTCGAGTTGATATTATACTATTTGCAAGCTATAACGGTTAATATTGCCTAAAAACTGGTAGTAATTCAGATTTTATAAAAAGATGTAAAGCCCAAAACATATGTCCCATAAATGAATAGTGTTTTCCAAACCTCTGACATCCACTTCCAGAGTTTTTACTAAAAAAGTTTTTGGATTTGGTAGATAGTACATATTTTAGAGAACCGCTGCAAAAGTCATATTTGCTTTTCATAGGAACTAAGAGATCTTCATTATACAGGACTAAATGGATATATTTCAAGTCCCTCAAAGATATATTTTTCTATCACTGACTACCTGATTAACTATTCTAAATGTTAATAATTATAAGGAAAACTGATAAAGTTACTACCATTTTAAGATTTAACATTCGAGGCATCACTGTGGCTTGACTTGTAACAACGAACATTTGACTGAATATCAGTATTCCAGTATGCTAAAGGCCAGGGGCGTAACTACTTTTTTTGAGTGGGGGGGATGAAAGACTTTTTTAACCTCAAAATATTTTTTTACTCGCTACGCTCGTAAAACTATTGCCCGCCTTTTGTAACCCAAATAATACACTTTTTACAGATTGGGCTCATTTTGTAGCCCAAAATTCGCTGTCGTCATTGTTTTCATTTTAAAATGATAAAATCCAAACTGCAATGAATGAATTGAATGTCCCAGTGTGGTTGTGTCCAGTGTGCAGTGTGTGAATCTTTACGCCCACCTATTTGTTTAAATACGTCACTTTTAAAATTATTGGTTATGAAAAATCTGGGGGGGATGATTACATTAGGCATCCCCCCCAGGTAAAAATCTGGGGGGGATATATCCCCCCCATCCCCCCCTGTTGTTACGCCAGTGCTAAAGGCGCGTCAATACATTCGAGTTGATATTATACTATTTGCAAGCTATAACGGTTAATATTGCCTACAATTTGATTTATACATGGTAGTATAGCATTATATTCAGAAATTATCCATTGTTTTCTATTTTCAGTATTTAAATCGGGCGGTTATACCTAATCATACAATATGGAGAGAAAACGAAAAAAACATGTATTTATCTTTGGGGCAATTTTCCGTGTCCGTTGTCCAAAAGCTCTCTCTGGCTTTGATTGCATCATGACAAAAGTGAAATAGGTATCAATTAGCATTTATTATACATGTGTAGCTATGATTCAGAGCTATAATCATGACAAATGTCATGAGGCTGACATTCATATTAGCGATGTTATGAGTGAGGAGGTAGAACTTATCGAATGACCCTCGTATATAAGAGGTTTAGGAAACAAACAGATGACTCTCTCCCTAGAAATCACCATTGCAATCAAATTTGTTTCCAGCGTTAAGAGCCACTTTCATGCATCTTATATATATAATAATATGTAAAAAAACACCACAATCTCATTTTGTGCTCTAAGCATTCGATGTTTATTTTTGCCATACACATTATACTTAAGTACAATTACCCTTGCCCTCATTACACACAGCTCAATCATCTAGCGGTCACGCGCAATCCAATCAATGTTCATATCATCGTCTATTTCATTTAAAAAAAACCCGTTTAAATAAACATCTTTCTGCAATACATGTAGTGGATATTTTTCTACTTTTTACATATTACAAAGGTTTAAAACAACTTAAAACAAACATCTGTTGTTTCATGCGTTCATTATTGTCTTTATATGTTATTTGCCGTTAAAATAACAAACAATAAGGGTACAAATTCGACAACATTTCTACACTTCCTTTTCTCCTTCTCTTTATCACTTACATTGTTCACAATCAATGTAGGCCTAAGTGAGAGATTGTGCACGTTTAAAATTTGCTTTGCGCATAAAACACACCAAACATCTACTGTAATCTATTTCATTCCCAGCTCAAAAAAGCCGAGAACCGCGTTTATGTTTGACCCATCTAGCGGATAAAATAATAACAGCAAACTGAATTTCTCACCGTATTCACAGACGAATCATCTTGTCTAGCCGACAACGATCTTAAATGTACTGTTCCAAACTTTGGTTACGCCTGTGTAGATTCAGATTACGTATGTGACTATCAACTTGATTGCTGGGGTCTTGAGGATGAGGTTGGCTGTGGTAAGTATCGTATGATTATAGGTCAATACATTTATATTGGTATACAAATGTTATAGTCTCTCGTATGGTTTTCTACGATAGCAACACATGCCGCAAATCCTGATAGCCTCACCATTATGATTTTATTCTGCCGCTGATTGACCGTGAGTCTAAACTATTTGGGGATTCAACAACTCCCCAATACCTTAAGTACAGGTAGCAAAGCGTTGTTAATTTGAGATAAATTTTAGATTCCTGATATGAGTCTTAGATTTAGAATACAATGCCAAAGAAGCACGTGACCAGGAACTTTTTGTTAGGTGCATAATAGTCGTTTTTATTCCGATATAATCAATCAATGAATTAATGAAACGGTTAAAGCAATTATATCTAACCTATCTATTACAGCATTCAATGTAATTACCTTACCAACAATTGACGTCATGACCAACTTCACTTCGGTAAACTTTCCGAATCTGCCTTCGATTCAGACCAACTATATCTGGCACGTGCAGACATTCTCTGGGTACCGGATTCAACTGGTGTTTGAATACGGATGGGCATTTAACGGTATTCATATATCAACTGAACCTATCGTTCCCGGCAATGGGTTCTTCGAAACGTCATTTACTTATTACAACGATGAATTTCCTTCAAAGATTGTGACATATGAGAGCGATATCTGGATACTGTTTCCCGCCTTCGACGTTGAAAGCGAAATTCCACAAGGATTCAATATTCAAGCGACCGCTTTGAATGTCTCTGGACGTGATGGTAAATATAAAGGGGAAATAGTGTAGAAGGTCTCCGGACGTGATGGTAAATATAAAGGGGAAATAGTGTAGTAGGTCTCCGGACGTGATGGTAAATATAAAGGTGGAATAGTGTAGTAGGTCTCCGGACGTGATGGTAAATATAAAGTGGGAATAGTGTCGTAGGTCTTCGGACGTGATGTTAATATAAGGGTGGAATAGTATAGTAGGTCTCCGGACGTGATGGTAAATATAAAGGGGAAATAGTATAGTATGTCTCTGGACGTGATGGTAAATATAAAGGGGGAATAGTGTAGTAGGTCTCCGGACGTGATGGTAAATATAAAGGGGAAATTATAGTATAGTAGGTCTCCGGACGTGATGGTAAATATAAAGGGGGAATAGTGTAGTAGGTCTCCGGACGTGATGGTAAATATAAAGGGGGAATAGTGTAGTAGGTCTCCGGACGTGATGGTAAATATAAAGGGGAAATAGTATAGTATGTCTCTGGACGTGATGGTAAATATAAAGGGGGAATAGTGTAGTAGGTCTCCGGACGTGATGGTAAATATAAAGGGGACATAGTATAGTAGGTCTCCGGACGTAATGGTAAATATAAAGGGGGAATAGTGTAGTAGGTCTCCGGACGTGATGGTAAATATAAAGGGGAAATTATAGTATAGTAGGTCTCCGGACGTGATGGTAAATATAAAGGGGGAATAGTGTAGTAGGTCTCCGGACGTGATGGTAAATATAAAGGGGGAATAGTGTAGTAGGTCTCCGGACGTGATGGTAAATATAAAGGGGGAATAGTGTAGTAGGTCTCCGGACGTGATGGTAAATATAAAGGGGGAATAGTGTAGTAGGTCTCCGGACGTGATGGTAAATATAAAGGGGAAATTATAGTATAGTAGGTCTCCGGACGTGATGGTAAATATAAAGGGGGAATAGTGTAGTAGGTCTCCGGACGTGATGGTAAATATAAAGGGGGAATAGTGTAGTAGGTCTCCGGACGTGATGGTAAATATAAAGGGGGAATAGTGTAGTAGGTCTCCGGACGTGATGGTAAATATAAAGGGGGAATAGTGTAGTAGGTCTCCGGAAGTGATGGTAAATATAAAGGGGGAATAGTGTAGTGGGTCTCCGGACGTGATGGTAAATATAAAGGGGGAATAGTGTAGTACATGTAGGTCTCTGTACGTGATGAAGGGGGAATAGAAATCTCGATTTAAGTTTCCAATTTTAAAATGCTTCCTGAAAAACAATATTATTTCAATCCCAGCAATATCCTAAAAGGGGGCACCCATAGTGAATAAATGTTAGACTTAAGGCAGCAATTGTTTACAGTTGATACACATTTTAAATTATAGTTGCCTTAATTTTATTCCGAATTGAAGATATAGATGGGAATTGCCAGAGGATCAAATTACCACATACAACTCAGGCTTAATTCGACAAACACTTTACTTTTAATCCCCTTAATTGTTTTTGGTTTTTTTTAATGATAGCTATAATAAATGCATTGACATTTACAATAGACGATAACTTTTCCTTTTTTCTAGAATGGCTTAAACTTCACAAACACATCTGTTCAATCGATGAATTCACCTGTAAAAGCAAACATCCATTTATCATTTGCCTTGATAAAAGATTACTATGCGATGGATGGTCTCAGTGCCCGTTTCAATCTGATGAGGAGAGAACAAACTGTCGTAAGTACAGGATGCAGAAACAAACGAACTGAGTGAACTGCAGTGCATTTGTGGTGGTAGAATAAAAAACGAACACTTAACGTATTTTCTCTATCATCAATGATCATACTAATCGATAAAACATCATTTGTAGAATCCACTGGCTTACTGGGCTTGTACTATATCTCAGGCAACAGTCTGTGAGTCAAGCTAAGTTCTTATTTAGAATTCTCAAATACCCAGATTTCAAGGTAACCAAAAGAGCTTATTGTAATTCTAAACCTATTCTCCCGGCCTATTCCGTTGTGAACATCCTACTATTTCTCCCTACTAACTGGGAAAATAAAATTGTAAAAAAACTCAACCAATATCAATACCTATTTGTCTCTTATTTTCTCTACATTAAACAGCGTGTTCTGCTGGCTATTTCAAATGTGATTCATCGTGCGTTCCAGAAACCTACATGTGCGACGGACATATGAGTTGTATGAGAGGTGTTGACGAGATTGGATGTGGTAAGGAACTAATTTCATAGCGTTAAGGGGGTGTGGACCATCAGCATAGTCTCCGTAAAACTACCGTAATTTCGTCATTCATCATCATCATCATCATCATCATCATCATCATCATCATCATCATCATCATCATCATCATCATCATCATCATCATCATCATCATCATCATCATCATCATCATCATCATCATCATCATCATCATCATCATCATCATCATCATCATCATCATCATCATCATCATCATCATCATCATCATCATCATCATCATCATCATCATCATCATCATCATCATCATCATCATCATCATCATCATCATCATCATCATCATCATCATCATCATCCTCCTCCTCCTCCTCCTCCTTCGGCTGCGGAGCAGGCGACCACAAGTTTTCTCCAAGCACGGCGATCTGTAGCAAGAGTGGCTATCTGACGTTCTTGAAACATGTCTTCATTGTCACCAAGTAAGCGCTGTATGTACTTCAAGTATGATGTGCTTGCACGACCAGGTCTCCTTCGGCCATGTGTTGGTATGTAAGTGGCATACATTCTAGCAGGCTCTTCATCAGGGAGACGGAGAATATGTCCAAGGAATCTCAGCTGGCGATTTTGTACACGGTTGATAAGAGGCTCTGTCTTGGTCATGTCATAAATGGTGGTGTTCGGGACATGATCCATGCGTTTGATGTTAAGCATTATCCTGTAGCAAGAGGTAGCATAGGCATTTATTTTGCTCTCCATATCTTGAGATATCACCCAGGATTCACAGCCATACAGCAAAATCGTCACACAGGTGGTGCTAACTAATTTCACTTTTGTTGCGATAGCTACTTGAGGACTCCTCCACAGGTGTTCCAACTTCCAGAATGCGCACCATGCCAATGCCCTGCGTATTTTAAGGTCACTTGCACCCGATGCCATCATAGAGCCCAGATATCTGAAATCCGTCACATGGCTGATGGTTTCCCCATAGACCTGTAGTGTTGGATGAGGATTGCAGTTGGCCGTCATATACTCTGTTTTTGGAACGCTAATGATAAGGCCAAGGTCTTTTGCTGCTGCAGCAGTTTTTGTCAGCTGGGTCTGAGCTCGTGGAATTGTGGTCTCAAGTAAGGCAATATCATCAGCAAAATCAAGGTCGTTTAGAACAACGGCGGGATGACGTCTAGAGCGACGCTGATGTGTCACAACTCCTGAGTCAAGGTCAGATGTGGCTTCCTTCAATAGGTGGTCTACCAGTATCACAAATAGGAATGGAGCTACATGTAGGACATCCCCTTGTAGCACTCCAGTGGAAACAGCAAAAGGATCTGAGATGCTGCCATCTACCATCACAGCACTTTTCGAGTTGTTGAACATCACACCTATGGCATCGACAAGAGGTTTTGGTATTCCGTAATGTCGCAGCACTGCAAACATGACTTTCCTGTTTATTGAGTCGAAAGCTTTCTTGAAGTCTATGAATGTGACTGTGAGAGGTAACTGATGGTCCTTGAACCCTTCCATAATCCTCCTGAGGATATGGATTTGCTGTGCACAGCTTCTTCCAGGACGGAAGCCAGCCTGGTTGTTTCTCAAGATGGGGTCGACATGATCTCTAATTCTGTTTAGCAGGATCTTGTTATACACCTTGGCTGCAATTGACAGTAGCGATATCCCTCTATAATTTGTCATTTGAGATAGGTCTCCCTTCTTTGGTAGAGGTACAATAACGCTGGTGGTCCATTGGTTGGGTGGTTTAAGGGTGGAGTAGACTTTCATGCAAAATCCATGGACAACATTGACCAAAGCTTCACCGCCATCTTGGAGTGCTTCTGATGTGATTGCACAGTCAACTTCGTCATTATTCATTTAATCTATATAAAAGTATACATTTTTTTGCAGAAAAGGGTTCAATGATTCCATCCATTATCATGAAATTGACAATTTTGGAGAAATTATAAAAAACCACGTATCAAATATTGTCATACTAGTTTTATCATAGTCGTGATGAAATTCCCTAGGAGGTGGTTTTTTTATTTTTAATATCTCATTTATTTTTTGAATTACAGACTAAAAAGTGCAAAAAATGTTATTTTTCCTCCAAAATCATGAAAGTCACATTTTGGGTAAAAAAAAAGAAATCACATTTTGGGCATTTCTAACACTTTAATGGTCCAGCACGATGTTTTTAACGTCCCCCACATAATATTAAGACTATTTGGTATGGTTTGAGGGCCATTATATTGTTAAAACCTGTAGAAAATATGCGCGCAGAGCGCGTAAAATTGTTGATTTTTTACTAAAATGGCCATGGAAAACTGTCCTGAAGCCACCTTGTTAATCTTAAATAATGAAATATCTAACAACTAATGGTCCAGTATGATAATAACGTCCCCCACATTTTTGGTGTGGTTTTTGCATTAAAACTTTGGTCCAGTGTGATGTTTTTAACGTCCCCCGCATGTTTAGAATATATGATGGGTCTGAGGGCCAATATAATGTTAAAATCTGCAGAAAACTTTTGAATTTTTGAACTAAATGGTCATGGAAAACTCTCCTTAAGCCATCTTGTCAAGCTTGAGTAATGAAACATTGAAATTAATGCACGAAGTACGCACAAATTGACATTTCTAACACTTAAATTGGTCCAGTATGACGTTTTTAACGTCCCCAACATAATATTTAGAATATGGTTTGAGGGCTAGAAATGTTAAAACCTGTTGAAAATATGCGTGCGGAGTTTGTGAACTAAAATAGTCATGGGAAACTGTCCTGCATTGCCATCTTTTTAAGCTTGAATAATGAAACATTCAAACTTATGCGCGCGATGTACACAAACATTGACATTCTAACACTTAAATGGTCCAGTATGACGTATTTAACGTCCCCACATAATATTGAGAATATTTGGTGTGTTTTGAGACCCATTATAATGTTGAAACCTGTTGAAAAAGTGAGCGCGAATCGAGAAGAAGAAAAAAATCCAGTTTTTGAACTAAAATGGTCCAGGAAAACACGTTCCTGAAGCCCTCTTGTTAAGCTTGAATAATGAAACATTGAAACTAATACGTACAGCGCGCAAAAATTGGCATTTTTAACACTAAAAAGGTCTAGTATAACGTTTATAACGTTCCTCACATTCAAATTATGGGGACGTGACCCCGTAACTCCCCAGTTATGTCCCTACCCTTCCTCCTCCCCCTACCTCCTTCTCTTCCTCCTTCTCCTCTTCCTTCTTCTCATCTTCCTCCTGCTCCTCCTCCTCCTTCTCCTCTTCCTCCTTCTTCTCTTCCTCCTTCTCCCCTTCCTCCTTCTCCTCTTCCTCCTTTTTTAAAACTCAGTTGGGGGGGGGGGGGGTGGGGGGGGGGGGGGCATGGCCTGCTGCACCCCCTGGATACGCCACTGCCACCCGGTGAGACGCTACTGGACACAGAAGACAGAACCACTTGCCAAGTGTGAGAATGAAGCATGGTGGTGTTGCTCAAGAAATATTTTCTCTTTAGGCCTTTATTATTATACTATCTACCAATCAAATTAACATCGTTCATAATTTTTGCCCTCTTCTACTCCTGTACAGATTATTGCGGAGAAACAGCCATCAATATCACTCACGATTCCATCATTTCTTACGGCTCGCCAATATATCCACGCTATCCACCTTGGGCCATCACATGTATCTGTATCGTAACTGGTCCCGTCGATAAAAGAATACGCGTGACCTTCACGGATTTTGAGATCAATACCGAAAAGGCTACTTTTACGGTTGGGGATGGACAAGTCGTTGGCGAATCGGAGATTCTTACCAGAAAGGATAGTAACGCCGTTCCGGTATACATTACATCCCAAGAAAATCAGATTTGGATTTCGTTTGCTGATGAACGCAACGGGACTCATGAACGAGCTTCTTTAAACGCTCTCTTTTCTGTGGAGCTTAGTGTGTTTCATGCTATAGGTAAAGCGCAGTGACGTGTCTAGGATTTCTCGGGTAGGGCTGGGGCAGGACCTTACTTCACATCATTTTTGCACCGCATTTTGGCAAATTTTGTGTTCCTTTATCTTACTATAAATCTGGAAACGGTGTGTGTTTGTGTGGGGGTGTGTTTGTTTGTTTGTTATCCCTATTTCTCCGTTGCTTATAATCAAAGTGGCGCCTAATTTGCATGAAAGATAGAGGAAATGACGGGAAGGGTGTTAAAGTTTATTCCACTGAAATTGGTTATCAATTGGCTCCAAAAACAGCAAAAAAACTCTCAGATTTGGCTCATAAATGCCACTAGAATTGAACAACATTGTGCGTTGCGCGTACTACACAGCGTAGTCTTACCGTGGTAACGCGTCGCGTGCATGTTTGCGCAAGGGCTCACTGCCGCGGCACACGCACTCCTACACATGGCGCAGAAGCCACGCGGGAATTATTATAGGCCTGTTGGTAGGGATATTTGGTGTCAAACCGTGTCATGTTGGGGGAGGGGGGCGGTGTAAAACCACGGGAAATGGGTTAATGAAGCAACCTGATTTCTTTACTTTAAGTTGGCATGCCAAACAATCTAAAGGACCGAGGGTTAATGAAGTAGCCACGGGAAATTGTTTAGGGAGAGGTTGTGATTATAAATCAACCTGGTTTGGGTGGTGTATGGGGAGGGTAAAACCACGGGAAATGTTTCGGAAATGGTTAGGAGGGTTATGATTATAAATCCACCTGGTTGGTGTAGTTGCAGTAGGGGGGGGGCGGGGGGGGGGGGGGGGCGGGCGGTTGTATAGGGTTTATATGGTTTTAAAAGTACCGAGTTGATGCGGTTTGAGAGATAGGGGCTAATATTAATAAAGTAGCCACGGTAAATGGTTTAGGACTGGATATGGTTATATAAATCAACCTGATTGAGGGGGGTTGTAGGGGGTTTATAATGCCTTTAGGAGGGATATGGTTATTAATCAACCTGGTTTTTTTTTGGGGGGGGGGGGTTGTAGGGGGTTTATGTGGTTTCGGAGGTGGGTAATGTGGCATAACCATCTAGCGGGGACCCGAGCGTAGCGGGGACCCGAGCGTAGCGAGGGGACGCCGCTAGTTTACATACTTTTGATTATAATTAAGGTATATTTTGGTTTTAAACGGGGTTTAGTCCAGTACGCGTGCATAGCGTGCGAAAATGTTTATTTTTATACTAATTTGGTATCGATTTCCCCAAACGACGTCTTGAAACTGGATAGAAATGGAGTAAAAACCAATTCATTCCCCCGACCCCCTTCATGGACACGCCACTGGGTAAGCAACCAAAGTTTCGAAGAGGTTGCATTTTCTTATGTTTACCATTCTGTTTCAAGTAATCGCAGTTTAGAGAATGTGTGTTCATGTCTTTATCTTACACTCAGACATTCACTAGGTGCCGTGATATTCCATGTTAGTAAATTATCCTCATGTGTGGTTATATGCTAAACCGAGGCGTAATTAATTTCAATATAAGCATCCCCCTTTCATAACTCGACCGGAATAACGTACACTGTAGGTGAGGATACGTGTTGTGTTATCAAAATATACCTAGCACCAAAAGTCCCGGACCAGGTGCTTTGAGGTTGGCTTATTCAAAATAGATAATCGGTACCAAAATCAGGTATCTGAATGAATGGGTCTGGAGTGATAACCGCAATTTGCGGGACAAAGGGTGTGACTATGAAGAATGAAAGTCTTTGCTATCTTACACACACATTTTTAGTGCGTAATCAATCACACACAAATCAATGATTTCCTATACCTAGAACAACTTTGCTGTTGTTATGCGCGGCCATTGAAACCGCCATAACTTAATAAGTATCCATTCGATTTGGTTGAATGAGGTATCAAACTGCGGAGATGAAATTTGCTTATTTAATGTATATCTCAGATTATTGGTACCGATTACCTTTTTTAAATTAGCCAATCTCAAAGCACCTGGTCCGGGACTTTTGTTGCTAGGTGTATACACATCAACTGGTTCCAAGGGGATACCGATTGGCCACCAGCATTTACAGATTAAACGCGAAATCTGAACATGAAGTTCGTCTGCATTCTGTAAATACTTATATAGATCAAAATCTGTTTATTGGAATGACGCGTAAAATGGTCAGTAAGTAATACCTAGTGTCGAAATTGTAAACCCGTTTTCTTTAAACATTTAGCTATTTCATGTTTACATGTTTATCGTGTATTCAATATATTATATTAAATCCTGAACATACAAGTAGTAGTACTTTTAAGTAACACTTTCCACGCGGCTATTAGTTCTACCATATACAGAACAGATTTTATAGAAACCGACCTTTCAAGGTCTATCTCAAGGATTATTGTACAAATACTAGGCATGTTTTTACTTATTTCAATGCATATCTTATGCACTCTCAGCAAAAATATTTCGGAAAGGGTTCTTTGAGTAAGCTCGGGGTTCGATGTAGAACCTTCTGCACTCAAGGAACCTTTAATGGTTCTAAGAAGGATACAAATGGTTCCAAATCCAGAATGAAAGGTTCTTTCTGAATCAATGGTTCCTAATAGAACCCTAAAATACGAAAAAAGGGTTCCATGAAAAGCTGTGACAGTTCTTTATAATGACTTGCACTTCAGAACTATTTGACACACGGGTCCCAACCAACATCAATCGTGGGCCCACAGTGGGCCCTCATGGGACAGGCCAAAGTGGACAAAATATTAAGGGTCCCATGAGGACACCATGGAAAGTAGATTTCGTAAGGATTTATATATCCATTTTATTAACATGATTAATTCAAGACGTCACTCACTTTGTGATTGTTCACAAACCAGATACATGCATTATATTAATGAAGTAAATTAGAAAAGTATGCAAACAGCAAAATAAAATGGTGCTTGAAACAATCTATTTCTGAAGAATCCTAAGGGTTCTATAATAACAAAACTGAAGAAGTTTTTTGGTTCTTTAAAGAACCTTTCAAGAGGATTCTTTAACCCTGAAGAACCCTCAGGGTTCCATATAGAGGAAAAAACTGAAGAACCCTCTTGAAAGGTTATTTAAAGAACCTTTCAAGAGGGTTCTTTAACCCTGAAGAACCCTCAGGGTTCCATATAGAGGAAAAAACTGAAGAACTCTCTTGAAAGGTTCTTTAAAGAACCTTTCAAGAGGGTTCTTTAACCCTGAAGAACCCTCGGGGTTCCATATAGAGGACAAAACTGAAGAACCTTCAGGGTTCCATATAGAGGACAAAACTGAAGAACATTTCTTGGTTCTTTAAAGAACCGTTCAAGAGGGTTCTTCAATGAAATGGTTCTTGGGAAGAACCCATGAGGGTTCCATATGGAGGACAACGTGAGGAACCATTCATGGTTTTAAGTTTAACCTTTTTTGCTAAGAGTGTGGTGATTCCAAATATGGTAATGAAATTCAATAATTGGGCAATTTTTGAAACATTTTGTGAAATTTTGAAATGTCATCTGCAGCTGTCTGCCGCGTGGAAAGTCTTTACAAAATAACAATGTGCTTGCATTTTATTGGACAATGAAAAGTAGTTTCTCTGTGCCAAGTGTCGGCCATTGAAGTCATATCACCTCATCTCTCCCTCTCCCCCTCGTCCTCTTTCACCCTCATTTTAACCTATTATATTCCTTAGATTGTACATCTGAACAGTTCCAATGTATATCTGGCCTTGAGTGTATAGAGAATACAGAGGTTTGTGATGGGGTACCGCAATGTATGGATGGCACTGATGAGATGGCATGCTGTAAGTATTTTGTTTGTACTAAAACGACATATTAAAGGTTCACCCTCCTTAAACAAAAAGATTCAATGAATAAATCTTATTGGAGTATCCGCACAACAGTGTCAGACAAAGGCTGGACTAACTTTAAACAAACAAAAGTCTAACAGGCTCTCGCTGCAGCGCTTCAACTACGCTGTAAACATTCTTAGTGCGTCCAAGTCGCTGTCTGAGTTACTACAGTGCAACAGAGCATATATTACCAAATATTGAATTATAAATATAGTGCCTCCTGAGTGTTGTACAACCATGAAAATTTCAATCCTAAGTATGTGTATCATATATAATCAAAATAGCTTTGTTTTAAAGTTCTCCGTGTTGTCTTTGTATGATTATCAGCATTGTTACATTTCTTATTAAACCTGATTTCGGATTGGTCAATACTTGATTATCCATACACGCTAATCCAACCAGCTACTGGCTACTTGCTTTTATGGCCTTGAGTATTTAGACTTACTACAGGCCTTGATGGTGGTACCTGTATATACAGGCTTGCATGTCAGCAAGTCACCTAAAGTAACATACACCATTGTGCTTAAAACCCTTGACTGCACACTGCTGAATAGCATTTCAAGATTTTTGTAGCGCGGATTTCAAAACATTGCTCCCTTAGCGTGAGCATGTCCTTGAATATTGATTATATTGTTTGCGTGCATGGCTGGACAAATATTAATAGACTTTTGCCAAGTCTGTGCACAGTTGTACAGTTTTATGAAATACATTGTTATTGTAAGAAAAGTTGCAAAATTAATGTTTCTAAAGTTTTGATTAATATTACAGAAAAAGACAAATGAAATTGAGAAATGTGACTTGACCATTTTATTAAGCATAATTTAAGGATTAATTTGAAACCTAACATAACTTAATTGGGTATACAAAAAGTGGTTCAAAATTATTCCATTTAACGCCTAATTAATTGATTAATTACGCGCATAAATTAATTACACAGCAAACATGTTAACGAATGGCTTGACAGATTTGTGTGGCTAACCATAAACATCTTTCTCTGTGATTATAGTGTTTATTGCATGTTTAATTCATGAGAAAAATACAAAAACACCATTTGTGGTTTTTAAAAATATATCAAATGTTTGGAGGGAAATATTTCAAATACTAAAGGGATATTGAATTATCTGCTCAGACCTTTGTTTTGGGCACATATTTACCTTTAGTTTGATACCTTGCAAGTATGGTTTGGATACATAGTACTACTTTCTAATTTCAACGAGTTTGGTCATTAATTAAGCTTAATTAAGACAGATTTGGGCTTTTTTTAATAGTAAATATAAATGTTAACTTTTTTTCAGACAGAATTGTCGACAATGATGGGAACTTCATATCCTGTGAATTTGGTGATAATGGCATATATAGATTTTGCTGGAAATTACAAAAAGCAAATTATTAATGTATTTCTTTATAATATGCTAATTATATGCAAATAAGGTCAAACTATTTTTTTCTTTATGACATTGAATTACCAAGTTGTATTCTATAATATAATACTGTCTCCTTGTCTTACATATGTTACTTTTTGAATTAGAGCGTAATTTCAATAACATGCACTTTTGGTAATTAATGCTCTGTTGCGCTGTAGTACGTTCTCAATACGTTTGCACAACGTTCTCTGCGTGTGCACGAAGTTTATAAGTTCAAATCATCCCCCACATACAAACACCTGTTACACTTATATTGATCCACACTGAAAACCTAAATTGGTCAGCCTGACTAACTTAAAGCTAGTCCAGATGGTGCTCATATTGACTAGCTTTAGCCTAGTCCAGCAATGCTGGGACTAGCTTTACGTTAGTCGCTCGACTTGCTTGAAGTTAGTCCGTCCTAAGCTGGACTAGTTTAGGCTAGTCGCTGGACTAGTTTAGGCTAGTCGCTCGACTAGCTCTAAGTTAGTCCAGATGGTGCTCATTTTGACTAGCTTTAGCCTAGTCCAGCAATGCTGGGACTAGCTTTACGTTAGTCGCTCGACTTGCTTGAAGTTAGTCCGTCCTAAGCTGGACTAGTTTAGGCTAGTCGCTGGACTAGTTCAGGCTAGTCGCTCGACTAGCTCTAAGTTAGTCCAGATGGTGTCTTTTTGACTAACGTAATGTTAGTCAAGCTAGCTTGACTAAAGTAAGGTTAGTCCGGCTTTTCTCGACTAACGTAAGGTTAGTCCAGCTCAAACCATATAGTTGATCCCGCCTGACTCAAATTGTTCACGTTGCGTAGCAGTTCTTGGTTTCGCCACGGGTGATTGCTCTGCTGTCTGTTCAATAGCACTCGTATTGACCATGTTGTTGGCGGGGCTGCTGGCTACAGTGTTAGCTGTAGTGGACTGGTCAGCCATGGCTGACCCGTTATCGTTCGAGATGCCCGCGCTACCGACGTTCTTTACAGTTAGTTGTTTCCTACTCCGAGTCGTCATTCCAAACAAAATGTAGCATAAAATAGTCTATAGATGTTGGCAAACACTGTGATGTACACAATATGGCCACACAATGAAATAACTACGGCAAATTACGTCTGAATTGGCTAGCAAAACTGGACCGGCGATGACGGACGTCTTATCTGCATGCCGCCATTGATATTGTATCTCAGTGCCTTGACTAACGTAAAGCTTGTAAAGCTAGTCCAGCCAGCTTGACTAACCCCTAAGCTAGTCAAGCCAGCTTGTCTAATAAGCTAGTCCAACAACAGACTAGTCTAACAGAACAAATCAAGCTAGTCAGGCTGAGCCGGACTAACCTTAAGCTATTCAAGTCGGCCATAACCTATCCAGCAGGCTTGACTAACCTGCTTGACTAGTTTAAGCTAGTCCAGCAGGCTTGACTAACCTGCTCGACTAGTTTAAAGTTAGTCCAGCCTTTGTCTGACTAGTTTAAGTTTTCAGTGCAAGTGATTGGACTCCATCCATGGATGTCTTCGTCTAACTCTAGAGGATGATTTGAACTAATGACCCCGCGCAAACGCCCTATAAACAGAGCCTCCTGCTTGCTCAGTCTGTTTCGGAGTTTGACAAGTGAACAACATTATAGAACAACATAGACACCATGGGAAGACGAAAAGGCAAGGCTTCCGCAGCCATCGCTTTTATAACGAGCGCCATAGTCGCAGTGGCAATCCATAACGTCTCTTGACAGCGCAGTAACAGCGCATAACGACGAGAGAGAGACGTATTGAGCGTAATAAGGTCGGGAGAGACACGTAGTGAGAGCCTCATTGATCTTACTGCAGTCACAAAGGACACGTAGTTTGTACTCGTGCGTCCTTGCTACGTCAACAGGACGCTCACGTCGCTCGCTTTGCGCTACCACTGCGACACTACTAATTCATTCCAGCGCTCTGAACAGAACGCCGAAGCATACAAGTTCGGTGCACTGGCGATCAAGGGCGATCATGGAAACCCTCTCACGTCCCAGCCAGTTCCCACTGCATCACCGATGCGTTCTTGGAGACCTTGATACGCTTGGTTTGGTGTTTTGATAATTTTCAGCGTAGTGCATGCGCCAGCCTGATCGAAGCAGAATGTGAAATGGTTTTAGTAATCTTGATTTATAAATTTTTCCGAGCTCTCACTGCGTGCTATTCATATTTTTATATTTTTCAGCGCAGTGCAATCGCTGGCCTGATCGCCGAAGGTGTGTCAGGGCCATACATAAGTTATTTAACTAAAGATTAGTTTGTTACTGTAAAGTTCCCGCGATACTGCACAAGGATGCTAAAAGTTGTTGGGAACTTGGGACGCGTCAACATGTTAGGTTTTTTAATCATACGGCTTATTTAGAGGTGTGGTTTAGGGGAGGCACGTAAATATATCGGAAAGGCTTTTCAGATATCTGAGGCCCGTATCGGCAAGGCTTTTCCGAAGGGTAGGAGGGACATTGCCGATTTAGAAGCGCACTTTTAAATACTCCTAGATTCAAATCGGAAAGTAACTTTCCGATTTACTAGCGTATCGGCAATTCACTCAAACAGCGTTCCTTTCAAGTCAAATATTGACTTATCAAGTGCTACTCGAGAGACAACAATAGGCGATACTCTGCGCGTGATGATGGTCAATATATTAATTGTCTGGAAGTTTATCCGTATTATTGATCAAAACGGCCCGTGTAATTGGAGTTTGCTGGTCGATATTTGACTTATTTCCTCATTTTTACAAATTAATTAATTAAAATACTCATCAATATGGATATTGGTCATCATCCCCAAATTGTACATTAAGAATAACCTCAAAATAAAAAATAAGTCCAAACATGCACAGTTTTTGTTTCGTTCTTTATAACCATAAATTGAGTTGATCGCTAAACGCTCTGTACCATCTAAATATCAAATCAATGTTCAGGAAGCACTGTGCAACTGCAACAAGTCCGAAATACCTCGCCCTTATGGTCTATGACTTATGAAAATGTATGCCTTTATAGTAGTCCTAGCCTTTTAATAGCTACCAGCAAATCAATCAAAGAATATCCTAATAGGCCTACCCGCGGATCGCAAATTTATTAACCGTAACAAACATTTGGCCAAACACTGTGCATGTGTATACGCTTTACTCCGTCAAGGTGTCAAATGTTTGTTACAGTAAATAACATCGCCCCGGGCCCTACCCGATCGAGCCAATTAAGTGGCAATCAATCGATTTAGCCCTATTGAAATGTAGGTGACTCTTGGCTTGTAAAACGATTAACTTGTCTGGGTTGTCAATGGCTGTTGATCATGAGTTTAGCTCAGTTTATCGTTTAAATGGGTGGGTTCACACGTACAATCACGAGCCGTGTATAAAGGCGATTCGTATTATAATACCAAATAATAGTCAGGGCCACTATGTAATTTCGTTGGATTTTTGTGGGGAGTTGCTAATTTTTGCATCTAATTAATGTTTATAGACCACTGATACCAGAAAACAATGTTTACACATTTTTAAAATGTCCAATGGCGGCCATATTGGATTTTTAAAATGGCGGCCAAATGTTGACATATTTAAACTATTTTTAAACAAAACATGACATGTGGTCACTTTTTAAAGCTTATTTTTTGGTATAACTGTCATGTCTGTTGCCCCTAAAGCAGAACTAACTAGCCCTGATCTTAATTTCAAAATGGTGGCCATGACTAAGGGGTTATTCAAGATGGCGTCCAAAATGGCCGCCCAAACTGGTCAAATCTCATAATATGACATAGCAATCAAAATGTATGGTTTAAGTATAGTTTTAATAGTGGGATGTATGTATTACATCACTAGACACTCATATCCAGAATTGTTGCTTTGTTAACACACC
Source organism: Ophiura sarsii (assembly GCA_035610835.1). Taxonomy (NCBI): domain Eukaryota; kingdom Metazoa; phylum Echinodermata; class Ophiuroidea; order Amphilepidida; family Ophiuridae; genus Ophiura; species Ophiura sarsii. The sequence goes on from CM069448.1 coordinate 49,994,748, forward strand.
TTAAACCAAGATGGCCACCAAAATGGCCGCCAAAAATGGTAAAATTCCATATATTGGCATAAATGAACCCATCCTGTATGATCAGAGTAAAGCTTTAACAATGGGATTTATGTATTAGATCACTAGAACGTCATATCTAGTATTCTTGATTTGTTAACATACTTTAAAACCAAAATGGCCGCCAAATTAATGGCCAAATATGGTCAAAATTGAATAAAATAGCATAATTTCAACCGATATGTATGATGAAAATATGATTTTAACAATGGAATGTATGTGTTAGACCACTAGTAACTCATATCCAATGTTTTTGCTTTGTTAACATAGTTAAAAATTCAAAATGGCTGCCAAAATAGCCCCAAAATGGGTCCCAAATGGCTGCAAAAATGGTCAAATTCTATTAAATGTGATAATATCAACCAAAATGTATAATGAAAATATAGTTTTAATAATGGGATGTATGTATTAGACCCCTAGTAATTCATATCCAGTATTTTTTGCTTTGTTAACATACTTATAAATACAAAATGGCCCCCAAAATGGGTCCCAAAATGACTGAACAAATTGACGGAATTCCATAAAATGGGATAATATCAACCAAAATGTCTGATGAAAGTATAGTTTTAACATTGAGATGTATAATTTAGACCACTAGTAACTCATATCCAGTATTTGCATTGTAATAGCATACTTTAAATCCAAGATGGCCACCAAAATGGCCGCTATAAATGTATAAATAGTCTACATAAGTGTAAGATAATCCAGAATAGATATTGTAAGAGTGTATATTACATTTTATATAATGATAGGCCTGATTTCAGCCATGTGATAGTTTTTACTATCATTATGGCTAGATATTAAATTTGTGATATCATTATATAAAACAAATATTGAATGCCTTTTGCTCGTGCAATAGCAAAACTATATCACTCTGTCCAATTTGGATTGTTCCATCACACTCGGCTGCGCCTCGTGTAATGGAAAAATCCAAATTTGACCTCGTGATATAGTTTTTACTATCACACTCTCCGGCATTCAATATTTGTATAACATGCAGCAAATAGTATGTTCTAAACTGTTGAACATTGCTTTTAGATATAAGGCCTACCTCTGTGACAGTTTTGATTCGGTAAAACTTTCAAAAATGGCTGCCAGAATGGTTAAGTTGATGTTAAATGACCCAAAACAATTGTTTTGTATTGTAAATGACCATATTATGTAATGCCAACACCCCCAAATCTAATGGGACAGCATTCACTATATGTCTGATAAAGCCTAGGGGCTGTACTAGATCTAGTTTGAGTATTTCAAAATATATAAGATGGCTTTAAAAGGTTAAAATAACTGAAAAGCAGTATATAGTTCATTGTTAGTGTTACATTAGATATGACCAAATTATTATATGTATAGCTTTTAATCCACCTAGTAGACATATTGTATGTTACAATGTATGATATAATGTTATTGAGTCCATTTCTTTCCATTCTGACCATATTTTAATCAATTGGTGACCACTTGTAGTAATTGTTTTGACCATTTGAAGGTAATTGTATTGACCATTTAGAGGTAATTTTAATGAAATGGTCATTATAATGGCCATCGTAATAACATTACATTGTCAAAATGGAGTCTATACCATTCAATCAATTCTTGTCACATACAAATACGTTTACCGGATGGATTAAAAGCTGTAGATATAATAACTTGGTCATATCTAATGTAAGCCTAACAATAAACTAATACTGTTTTCGGTTATTTTACCCCTTTGCCGCCATCTAGGATATTTTAAAATGCTCAAACTAGATCTAGGCTTTATCATAATAATATAGTGAATGCTGTCCCATTAGATTCGGGGTGTTGGTATTACATAGTATGGTCATTTACAATACAACACAATATTGTTAGGTCATTTAACATCAAATTAATAATAGTAGGGACTGCTCAGGAATATAGCTACAAGAAAAACTGAAGTCAATCGAATAAATAGACAACGCAACACGTAGACGCAACACCTTGAGCAAATCATGATTAGGGGATACACAAGCCAAGCCCGGTTGAAATAATGAAATGTCACGGTACAAAGTATAGTGATGATACTTTTAGGTTTATTAGTTGCTAAATGGGAGTGCTATAGTAAGATATATTTATTTCGTAAACATGTAGGCCTAACTCTAATTAATTGGCAGAAATCGGTGTTTCAACTTGATAGTTAAGCCAATAAAGCTAGAGTAATATATGCTCAAATGAGCATGAAATATTATACACGTTTACAGATAAAATCTTATAGCAACAGGCGATACCATGGTTTCATTGGGCGGATAGGGCCTCAAATCATCAGTCGCCGACCATTTGGTCAGTTCAGGGCATGTATTGAATATAGTAAACATGAAATATTCACTGATTGAACATTGTAGGCTTATATATAAATATATAGGGCATGCGTCGTTCTTAAAAGCACGCACTTATGAATTAATGGCAGTGATGGCATCCATTTTAGAAAGTGATACAGAATCAAAATTGTCACAGAGGTGGGCCTTATATCTAAAAGCAATAGCTTAACAGTTTAGAACATACTATGTGGTGTATGTGATGTAATATTCTTACAATATCTATTCTGGATTGTCAGACACTCATGTAGACTATTTTTACATTTACAGCTGCCATTTTGGTGGCCATCTTGGATTTAAAGTATGTTATTACAATTCAAATATACTGGATATGAGTTACCAGTGGTCTAATACATACATCCCTATGTTAAAACTATACTTTCATCTTACATTTTGGTTGATATTATCCCATTTTATGGAATTCCGACAATTTGTTCAGTCACTTTGGGAGCCATTTTGGGGGCCATTTTGGATTTTTAAGTATATTAACAAAGCAAAAACACTCGGATATGAGTTTCATGTGGTCTAATACATACATCCTATCATTAAACTATATTTTTATCATACATGTTGGTTGATATTATCCCATTTTATGGAATTTGACAATTTTTGAAGCCATTTTGAGACCCATTTTGGGGCTATTTTGGCAGCCATTTTGGATTTTTAACTATGTCAACAAAGCAACAGTACTTGATATGAGTTACTAGTGGTCTGATACATACATCCCATCATTAAAATCATATTTTCATCATACATTTCAGTTGATATTATGCTATTCTATTGAAATTTTTATAATATTTGACCATTTTTGGCCATCAATTTGGCGGCCATTTTGGTTTTAAAGTATGTTAACAAAAAAAGAATACTAGATATGAGTTTCCAGTGGTCTGTATCATACATCCCATTGTTAAAGCTATACTCTAAACATACATGTTGGATCATATATGCCAATTTATGAAATTTTACCATTTTTGGCGGCCATTTTGGCGGCCATCTTGGTTTTCGGTGTGTTAATAAAACAAAAGTTCTGGATATGAGTGTGTAGTGGTCTAATACTTACATCCCACTATTAAAACTATACTTTCACGGTTTTCACCATACATTTTGATTGCTATACGTCATTTAATGAGATGAAGATTGGCGGCCATTTTGAAATTCCAAAATGGCTGCTATAACGGATTTTAAAAATGTGTAAACATTGGTTTTCACTTTCTGTAGACCTTTACCTTCATGAAAATGCAAAAATTAGCAACTCCCCACAAAAATCCAACGAATCTACTGCAAAGCACATAGTGGCCCTGACTATAATGCAATAATGTTTTGTTGTCTAGCTATTTCCTCTAGATACCATCAGCCAACGGACGACGCCTGAACGCAACAAAATTCGATTTATCACGATGCAAAACTTACACGGGGCCCGCCCCGGGTGTCCTTTTATTATTTTAGGCCTAGCATTAATTTTTCTATGGATGGGACTAAATATGTTACTGTTAATAATTATTTATAATTAAAGTTAATTAAGACACAATATTTTCATTTCTCTCCTCTACGTTTCATTCGACTTAAACATAAAAATTGAATGAAACAGTGGCTGATACAACTATTGTTTTGCTCCTTGATGCTGGTGCAGCCACTGCCAAGTGTAGTTTTAAATGAAATAATTTAAACCTGGGAAGGTGAGATAACTTGTCTACTTCCTGACTCTAAACAAATGAAAATGGATAGGTCAATATGCATCTAGCATGTCTAGTTAACGATAGGCCTGATTAATGCAAAATTGTTCCGTCAAAGATCACTCGTGATGTTCAATTAATTTTCTCTCCAGATCCGACTTCATCATTTGTTACTAATACCCTGATGACATGCATGATATCGTTGTCGTTTAGTTTTTTGTAAAGGTCCCGGCCCCTAAACAATGCTAAATAGCCGAGAAGTGTACCTCCTTTAAATATATTATAAGGACAAAATTGATAATAGTATACGCTTGAAAAATCATATACATTTTAGCATTAGAAACATATAAAGTGATGACTGACATCCCCGGATTGTGTAGAATCTTTTTAAATATAATCATGATAATGACATGATATTTAGGCTACCATTAAAGTAAAAGAAAAATGACTCAAGAGACTAATTAAATTCAAACAGGTACGTTAATCCGGTTCCGAAACGCATCATACAGTGCAATTTTAATCAATTTGTCTAAACTCTAAAACAAGACTCATCATCTTAAATGTTTGTCATATTTCTGTATTTATTGCTGAATAAATTGAATTGAATTGTCAGAGGTTAAAATTCAAGTTTTAAGAAAAAGTTTTTGTGCTATTTTCGGAATGTTATAAACTTGCCAAATTATATACATTATATCTTTAGAAACATAAAAGGTAATGGCTAACATTCCTGGAATGTGTGGAATCCAATTCTGACCTGATATGTACAATTTAAGTACAAGAAAATTAAAAATTCTAATGAATTTCAAAATGTTACGTTAACCCAGTCAGAAACGCGCACACGCGGCTATGTTTCATCTCTTCAGTGCAATTTTTATAAATTTTGTCTGAATTCTGAAAAAGATTATCGTCTTAAATATCGTGTCAAAGTCTTATTTTTCTTTCGATCCTCATATCTTTTGAATATAATGATAAAGTCAAAATTAGAATTTATCAACAAGAAGAACAAAAATAATATCTCATCTCATCTTCGAAAAAGATAGAGGTCAAAGTTCAAGTTTTAAGGGGGTTCATGACACATAGAGCACGCGCATGCCGTTTTCACCTGGTTTTCAACAACTTGAAAATGCTAGCGAATTCCGCTGTATGCGCTTGCAAACACGCGCATTTTGACGAGCGTACATTTGATGCACTAGTCGGACGCGTTTAAAATGTCAAGAACGCACGCATTTATGCGTAAATCATTCGTGCGCGAAAATTCCCGAGTACAAGTATTGACACTTTACACTAGTAAACATGATTAATGGTTTACAAAATACACGGTTCTTTTAATACTATCATGACTATGGCGGATGTACGAAGTAGATTATAAGTGAGCTGTATGACGTCTATGGTTGGCCGAGTCCGCCATAACGTATATCAATACACGTATTAATATACGTACTCGATTTTCGAACACGCGTGATCGAATTTCAAACCACGTGGCTGATATTGACCAATTCCAATCGAGTTTCGAGTACGTTGGATAGAGAATTGAATTCGCGGGAAACATACACGCGTTCGAAAAGTATCCTCGTATATGAACATGAAATATCACAACTACAATTATCTTTTTAATGGAAATTAAAGCATTATAACATGTGAAGTTTTTAAATTTATGTGTATATATTTAGGTCCCTATCATGCAAACTTTATTTATGTTTTTGAGCTATAGCGCTGCATGACCGCCGCGTGTGATGCATTCACTATACTGGCATTGTCGTACACAACACATTGTATAGCCTCGGTATACCATGGCAGGTAATAGAAACCCGCCATGGGTATACATGCAATGACCTGGCCTTGGTAAATAAATGCCTTTGCCCTGTATAGTAAATTCCAATGCACATTGCACAATGTATGCTGGGTTGTACTGTACAAACACAGAATTGATTGATGTTAATAATTAGAGGAGAAAATACTGTGACTATTTCTTAATCTGTTTGAAGAAGAGGAGATGGTATGATATGACCTCTTTTGAATTGCCTATCTCAACAAGCTCACAGGCATGAGCATAGATAGGGTCTTCAATTGGGCACGAGGAGGGGTGGCAGGTATGTGATCTGGGGCATAGCCAGCTATTTTGTTGGTGTATAAAATAAATCGAGTTTGTCATTTCATCTGGGGGTGGGCATCAGGGGGATGCAACCTACCTACCTCTAAGTTACGCCCCTGGTCAGAGGTCCAACATTTACAATTGTCGTGGGGAAAAGGTTCCTGACTGGGGAAAAGTGCACCCCACCTCCATTCCAAATATTCCTGACTGGGGAATTGCACCCCACCCCCACCCACCCTACACTTAAACCTAAATATTCCAGTGACCCGGATAAATGTAAGGCACAAGTACGTGAATCAATAATTATATCAGTCAGAGATTGGAGATTCAACCCCCCCCCCCCCAACCCCCGATATGCGATATAGACCCCATTCCATTTTTTTTTAAATAACAGGGTCATGGTTATTACTTACCTCTTCTTACAAAATATCAATCTTGATCTAATCAAATCAAAATAAACTAAATCTGTAATTTAAAGTTTATAGGACGCTGCACTTAAATTTTCAAAATAAAATCATAGTTATTGTATTCACTCCATAAATAATTGTAGTTGGCTCACCCACATTGATTTTACACAACTCACTCCCTAAATCGCTCCACAACTCGCCCCCAACCTACAACTCGCCCCCAACCTACAACCCCCCCCCCCCCTCCCCCCCCCCCCCGCCCACTGGCGTGCCCAGTTTTTGGACACTTGGGTGGGGGCACAACCATAGTTGTACCGACGAAAGGCATGATTTACCGACAATCTTTTTTTTTTTACAGACTCTAAAAAAATCGTAAAACATGCACAAAAAACTGGACCCCCCTGTGTACGCCACTGCTCGCCACACAATTCTCCATACATCTCACTGTACAACTCTCTACACATCAACTCTCCCATCCCATTCACAACTCGCCATTTAGCCATCCACTACTAAACATGTTTAATATGTTGATATTTGGCCTATAAACTATAACCTAAATTTCCCTGAACGAGGCTGTTTACTATTACAGGACTGTATTACGCGGGCTCGAAATGTCTGTACCACGTAATTGGAAAATATTATCCCACGGCATCGAATCTCTATCCCACGTGCTCGAAACTCGATTGGAATTGGTCAATATCAACCACGTGGTATGAAATTCGATCACGCGTGTTCGAAAATCGAGTACGTATATTAATACGTGTATTGATATACGTTATGGCGGACTCGGCCAACCATAGACGTCGGCTCCACGACAAGACCTCGTATCTCAAATTTGGGTGAAAATTAGTTTTTGGTACCATTTTGTAGCTACCAAGTCAGATTCTGTTGTGCCACAACCTTGTAAGTCAATCTGCAAACTGAACCTCTTAATTCCCACGAGCCCCAAACCTTGAATGACAAAACTATTTTTATGCTGTATTGGACTACAGTACATGATATGCTGAGAGAAAGTGTAATGACCAAACCTTGTACCATAGAAAAATGCAGTATCTACACTTTTGATTATAAGCAGATACCTTGTTTTACCTTTGGAGATATCTGAAGTATATGTTTCACCAGCTCCACGACAAGACCTCGTATCTCAAATTTTGGTTTTTCTGCTCTCCTGAACATTTAACTTTTTTGAGATACGAGGTCTTGTCATGGAGCCGACGATGAGCTATTCTGATATGATTCTACTGTCTATGGAGTTCAATAGGGTCGCGGAGTCTATACATTCTTTGCTATTAATAAAGGTCAGTAAATCATGAAAAATATGATCTTTTGCTAAACAAAAGTTTGAAGAGACTTCATTTACTTATTCCACTCAGTTCCACTTCATTAAGTTATTAACACGGGTCGGAGACTGTGGGGATGACTGTCCAGTACGGCCACGTTGACATAATTCTGTTGACATTTATATCTTCTTTTTATTCAATCGAAATTACTCTTTTACATAATATCTTAATAAACTGAATCAAATCCTGTTTGTAAAACGATCTTCTTAGTGATCCATTTTGCAAACGAAATTTGGAATTGTAAGATAGGCCTATTATTATTATAGATGTGACCTGTTTTTTTACAATTCAAACAAACAAACACTGATTGACCCAATTTTGCGATGGGCCTTCTCATTTAATGACCCCTTTATGTGAGTTGAAAAATCAAACGTAATTTGTACGCATATTTCTGAGTTATTACTAGGTTATTAAATCGCCCCAACTTTAAAGTGGCCCCTAAACCCGATTAAGTTTTACACTTTCACAAAAGAGTGCGGTTTTAAAACAAAACTCAACCTTAACAAAACAAATAAAAAAACGAATAATCAAACGAAAACAAAACAAACAAAAAAGCGAGTAAATAACTAACGAAAACACAAAAGACACGACTGCAAACAAGCAAAAAATAAAAATAAATAAACAACACTAATAAAAAAATCCCAATATAAATAACAATAACAAGGACGCACTGATTATCTTGAAAAATTGAAATAGGCCCCCATTTTGTTGTTGTTGCAATTAATAAATACCATATCCTTTCATGAAATCGCGAATATTTGTGGGTTCTGACAAGCCGCCGTCATGTTGAAATATGGGAATGTTATGTAAGGCCTACTGATTGCCCCAAATTCTCAAAAAAGTTTGATTAATGATAATAGGTTGATTACATTTTGAAAAAATAATAGGCTATGGTCCAAAGTATCGTAAATTGATACGTAAAATGTTTTAAACTAAACATGCTAAAATCACGAGTTTTCTTTTTTGAACATAAAATGCATTCCAAGTAGGCCTATTAACAACAACAATAAATTTGCAGGAATTTTCTCATTTAAAGCCAATTATCAGAGAAAGTAAGTTGGTGACCCCATTTTTTTATTTCATTATTTGAAAGAATGTATAAATGCGCAGCACATATTGAAAAAACAAGAAAAGTTGACGAGCAGATTTTGTGGAATCTTCCATTAAAGTCGAATTTTTCCTAATTTCCCATAGGACCATGTAGTATATTTTGGAAAAAACACTATTTTTGAAACGGATATAGCTCAAAAACTAAGCCCGTACCCCCATTTTTTTATTTTAGATTCGTGGTCAGCATCGTTGAGAACACCTAATATCAAAATTTCAAGAACATTTGACGGTTAACTCTATGTGTCATGAAACCCCTTAAGAAAAAGTCAAGTTTTGTGCTATTTTCGGAATGTTATAAACTTGACAAATCATATACATTATATCATTAGAAACATAAAAAGTAATGGCTAAAATCCCCGGAATGTGTGGAATCCAATTCTGACCTGATATTTACAATTTAAGTACAAGAAAAAGAAAATTTCTAATGAATTTCAAAATTTTACGTTAACCCAGTTCCGAAACGCGCACACGCGGCTATGTTTATTAATTTTGTCTGAATTCTGAAAAAGATTATCGTCTTAAATATCGTGTCAAAGTCTTATCAACAAGAAGAACAAAAATAATATCTCATCTCATCTTTGAAAAAATAGAGGTCAAAGTTCAAGTTTTAAGAAAAAGTATTTGTGCTATTTTCGGCATGTTATATGGCTTGGCAAATCATATAAATTATATCATTAGAAACATCCCCGGAATGTGTGAAATCTTATTCTGACTGATATTTACAATATAAATACAAGAACAAATCTAATGAAATTCAACATTTTACGTTATTACAAATCACGCATCATGTAGTTTTAACAGAGTGATTTCCTTCATTTCGTTCATTTTTACACGCAAATTCGATTATTATTATTTACAAAAGTCCATTTAATAGAACTATTCAGTGACGTTGTGTTCTGGTCCATCACGCTGCTCAGCAGCATTATGTAAATATTTGTAAACTTTTGTAATCATTTTTATGTTTTATATCACAGTTCAATATGTTTAACACTTTCCACGCGGCAGTCGTCTGCAGACGACATTCCAAAAATTTCACAAAATGTTTAAAAAATGTCAACATTATTGAATTTCATTACCATATTTTAAATCACCATGAGAAATGCATTGACATAAGTACAAACATTCCTAGTATTGGTTCAGTAATCCATTGGAGAGACCCTGAAAGTTGGGAAAGGTTTCTGAAAATTCTGTTTTGTAATAGTAAAACTTAAGCCGCGTGGAGAGTGTTAAGACGCTGAAACCGTCGCGTGGTGCGTTCGAAACGGGTTTCGTACATTTTGAATTTCTTTAGACTTTCCGTTCTCGTTGTAGTCTTATGGTAAATATCAGATCAGAATAACTTTCAACACATTCCGATAATGTCAGTCATCACTTTTATGTTTCTAATCTAATGTTAACATTTATAGGGGGTTTCAAGCCTATAGGCCTATGCCAAAAATAGCCAACAAATTGCTTTTTCCTAAAACCTGTCATTTTGACCTCTAATTTCTCGCAGATATTATATATTTCCTTTTTGTTTTTAAATAACAATATCATCCTCTCATATCTTAAGGATATTAGGATTGGTTGAAAAATAAGACTTCGGCAAACATTTTAGGCGATGCATATTTGTTCATCATATATAGTTTAGCAACAATTGATCAAAATTGCACAACCGGGTTAACTTACATTTTTGACTTATCATTTGTATTCTAGTGTTATGGTGAATATCAGGTCAGAATAAGATTCTACACATTCCGAGCATGTCAGTCATAACTTTTTATGTTTCTAATGTTAACATTTATATGGGTTTTTAAGACTAGGCCTATAATATGCCGAAAATAGCCAACAAACAAGGCTAATTCAAATTTCAAATTTTAAATTTGACCTCTAAGTTGTCGGAGATGAGGTCAGATATTATTTAATTCATTTGTTTTCTTAAATGACACTATCATCTTTCTCATCATATTCAAAGGACATTAGGATTAGTTGAAAAATAAGACCTTGGTAAACATTAGGCGATACATGTTTTTTCAGAGTTTAGCAAAAAAATATTAGGCCTACATCTACAACTGTTTTAACTTCTGCTATTAACTAAATCTCATTGTATTTGCCGTACATTCTAAATTCGAAATCTCACTAAATCTCACTGACCTTGTCCTGAGAAGCAAACATAAAATGAGACTTGTTTTAGAGTTATGAATGATTCTATGTTTTAGTATACAAATACTTGTAATATTTTACGACGCATAATGTGTATGTCCAAATATATAAATAAATATACATAAATACATTTGAAATAAAACAAGAATGTATGAAACTAGCTGCTTGATAATCAATAATGTGGCGACCGCAATCAATGAATACATGTAGCACAATTTTTGGCAACAATCAACTCACAGTCCCTCCTGACTCGTGGGCTAATTCCCCGGTTAATTCGTCCCCGGTCGCTCCGCCGCCAGTGTGTGCGGCCGTGGATGCACGCATGATGAATACAGTACGTTGAATACTTATTAGTCAAACTGTATTAACTGTAACTTATCATGCTTATTTACCACTCACAAAATACAAACGCGATATATATGTGTTTAGACTTGTTTTGTGGTAATTTTTAATGCACAATTCGATTATAACAAACAAAATCCACATTAATGAGTCGTTCTAGTTAATTAGTTTATGCAAGTATGGCATTAGTCAAATATTGACCGGCACGGTTAGTTTCAAATCCACTCAGTCAACAGTGTCGCTCAGCGTGAAGTAGATTTACAACCACTAGATAACAATAGGCGTAATTGGTGCGTCGGGGTTTTAAGTGGCTATTATATCGTCTCACCGGAGCTTGCTAAATCCAACTTGCAGATTTGAAACTCTCTAGATGGCATCCTAGTTCGTGGCCTGACAACTGAACTTGCCGATATCTTTAAAAATATTGCAGATTTGACCTTTCCTATTCCATTTCAGATATCTGAAAAGCCTTTCCGATATATTTACGTGCCACCCCTTATATGATAATAATAATAATAATAATAATAATAATAACACTAATAATAATAATAATAATAATAATAAGGTGTTTGTTAAGCGCCCTATGACAGTAAACTGTCCTCAAAGCGCTTTACAAAAATACATAAAACAACAGGATGGGGGGGGGGGGGGGGGGAGATACAAATGGAAAATACTATACAAACCTTAAAAACTACAAGTATGCAATAAATATTACACATTATAAAAGCACGCAGTAATATAAAACATCAAAATGTAGTGTTCCAGTTCAGCTGGTGTAGACACATAAATCTATAAAAAGTCCGCGTATGATCAGTGCCAAATCGTATACATTGATGATTTTGAAGACCTGCGGCTTATCTATCGCGCGACTTTTAAACGCAAGGAAATACATGGTCTTGAACAAAACAGGGAATAACTAATGAAACAATACAAATTGCAATCTACAGGTGGTCATCAATGGAGTTGCAAACAATATTACACATACCAAGAAACAAATGATGCTTAAAAAAATCTGGGTGGGATCTTGGGTCAGATCTCTCTGCTTTCTTATATATGGGCCCTTGTGAAATATGTTTTAACTCATCCTTAATTGCCTCTCAAATGTTTTCAAATGTCAATATTTTTGAGATTATTGTTTCTCACAACAGTAAATAAGCTTACCTCTGGGATAGCTTTCTGGCAGCAACTCGCTTGCCTTTCGTCAGCCCCAATAACACGTGGGGGCGCTGTTGGCGGTTAAGCTATTGAGTCTCATCATCATCGCCGTCAGGCGGTGATGGACTCAATAGCGGCGTGTAAATGGCTGGTACGTAATACCGTCCGCCGTCTCTGTTGAGGGAGCTCTGCTTGAGCCTGATGTGGGCGGCTTCGCGGACTCCTCGTCCAAACCATGAGGAGTCAGAATCAAGGATTCTGATGTTGTCCTTGGGGAACGTATGCCCGGTCCTCGTGGTATGTTCAGCGACGGGGGACGGTTCACGTTGGTGTTCGGCGGCTCTGATGCCCAGGGGGCGTTTGGTCTCGCCAATGTAGGAGGCGGTGCATTGCTGACACGCAATATGATATACTGTGCCACACTTCTCCTTAGTGTCTATTTTGTCCTTGGGCGAGACTAGGTGCTGCCTGAGGGTGTTCCTGGGTTTAAAGTGGACCCGGACACCGCGCTTGGTTAGAATTCTGCGCAGACCTTCCGATATACCTCTGACGTAGGGGAGGGTTACCGACCCTTTTTCTGCGGGCGGAGCATCTGCTGCGTTTTGGGCGGTTACGTGAATTTGCGATGGCGAAGTGCGACCGCTTGTAACCACACACACCTAGAACACTGCGTATACGCTCTAATTCTTCCACTTTGTCCTCCTGTTCTGTGATGAGAGTTTTGGCTCGGTGAGTTAATGTCCTGATCACCCCGAGTTTGTGTTGCAGAGGATGGTGAGAGTCCATAAGTAGGTATTGGTCTGTGTGTGTGGGTTTACGGTAGATGGTGATTTTGGTTGAGCCATCTTCACGTCTGTGAATGTTTATAAAATGTTATTTATTTTCTTAAATGTCACTGAATATATTTCTTAGCCCGAGAGTATAATAAGCACCCCCCATTACCATACGGGGGTCATTTGTTTTTGAAATTAACATCACACCGTGGACCAGATAATGTTATATTACGTTCAAGCTCAGAAACAAAATATTTTGAAATATAGGTGTATTTTACCGTGGTGCTTGTTGAATAGCACCAGACGATGGTGGTCACGATATGCCTAAATTTGCAATTCGTATTGATTAAACACGTAATCGCGAATATCGACAAATTCTGAATATCACATTCCTAGGTACAACGAAATTAAATATACAAAACCAATGGAGTTGGATAAACAGTGTGGGAAATAACGACAATTTAGGTATTAGGTACACTGAAAAATAAATTGGTGTCACAGCGACACCTTCTTGGAGTCAACTGTAAATGACGTTTACAAAGGTGTTATTTTGACTCCAAAATTGGTGTAATCGTCAATGATATGGGTTTGCACATAATTTACGGTGACACCGTTAAGTGTCCGACGGACACCTTTCAGTGATCATTTAGTGATTTACACCAGAACTGGTGTCAGATTAATTGAAATAACTCCAAGGGCGTCAATAGTTGGCGGGAAAGCTCACGGTTTTTAGAGGTGTCGAAGCAGCATGACACCAATTGGTGTAATTCTGACACCAATTGGTGTAATTCTGACACCAATTGGTGTAATTTTGACACCAATTGGTGTAATTCTGACACCAAATTGGGCGTCTATCAACATATCAACGCATGCGTTTTCTCGCCGCCATTTTTTCTGCATGTTACGAGCCGGTAAGACTGGTAAGTACCGATCTGCTCCATTTCCAGACATTTTTGATAATAATTATGATACAATTAGCGTAATGTAAGCCTTGTTCATGTTGTTTAATATTGCGCCAACTAACTGATGAAATGAATTACAATTTCATAGTCAGAGACTAGCATTTTGTTGGACTGTGTGTCAGTGCATGGACCTACTAGTACTATGTGTGTGTTCGTCATGCATGCATACGATGATATGTGCAACATTACATATAGCCTGATTCATCTGGCTCAGTGGTCGTCTTTTTCATACGGACGTCTTACATTACGCTTATTGTATCATAATTATTATCAAAAATGTCTGGAAATGGAGCAGATCGGTACTTACCAGTCTTACCGGCTCCTAAACATGTGCTATCTCAATATGACTCTTAAGAGAGTCAATATTACACCCCATTTGGGGTGTAATGACATTTTTCGAAAATGGGTCCTCAGGTAACCACCCTAGGTGTCAAACTCAATATGACACTTAAGAGAGTCAATATTACACCCCATTTGGGGTGTAATGGTATTTTTCGAAAATGGGTCCTCAGGTAACCACCCTAGGTGTCAAAATGAATATGACACCCAAAGGTGTCATATTTTACACCCATAATGGTGTCAATTTGACAACTTTAGGTGGCCAACTGAGGACCCATTTTTTGACACTTGTTTTAGTGTCAAAATGACACCAAATTATTTTTCATTGTATTTATTAATTCTTCGCCACCGAAATTGCTATCTGCCGGTGGCCGAGTGGTTAAAGGTGTTGGCTTGTATTGAAGAATATATTTACGCGTGAGTTCAAATCTCACTGGGGTCAGTTTTTCTTTTGTCTTTAATTTTGTAACCAATTGACGTTGTTTTATCAGTTAAACATTGGAAATTTAATTTATACTTTTTTCCCTCTGAAATATGACATTTGAATTAATTGCAATATAATATAAGAGAAATGTACGGCTTTTCAAGAAGCACGGCGGCGACGGCGGATCCCGACGGTTTTTTCTTCTTCTCGTGTTGCCGGTGTGTTCTTACGATACCAGCACGTGACAATGGGTCTTGCCACAATGACCGCCATCGTCTGAATAGCACTATGTTAACGATAGCGCCAGCATGTGCTCAGAAAGCAATATTGTGTAAATCTAATACTAAACAAGATTTGATTCAATATGAAATGATGTAATAACATCTGTCTTTTTAAGAATAATAATAATCACAGCTTTTTTCATGTTTGGTTAATACTTTTGATTTAAACCAGATCCGTGTTTTGAAAACGCTTTCACGTGCGATGATGGCTCATGTATTCCTGATAAGTTATTTTGTGACGGTGTGCCCGATTGCCAAGGATTTTATGATGAAATGAATTGCTGTGAGTCCGTAATTTACATAATGTATATAATCTCTCCGTCTTACTTGATAAGATATAATTTGCCTATCAATCATTTCATGTTTTAATGTCAATACATATTCATTAAATTCTTGTAGGCCTATATTTGAATATCAATATTGTGTAGTTTTAGAGAATGAACGAGCTTTTAGTGTAATATGATAATATGAACCGTGTACACAATACGAATATAAGTGAAATACTCGTTATGAGATGGATTGAGGGCAAACGCACAATAATAAGAAACCAAACACAATGGTGAGCAGAATCGAAAACACACAGGAGCAAATTTATAACGGTTCTTATTGAGTCATAAGGCTGTATAGCAATGTAGCGGTGTAATTTTCTGCCAAATCAGTTGAACTGGTTTTCGATATACATTAAATCGATGATCACACGATATTTCAAAACCAAAAGAACAATGTTGATTATTCATTCACGATTGAATTTTGGAGATTTCAAGGATTTCATAATATGTAAACATGATTGCAATCCACGGTGAGAAAGGGAAACTAAATAATAATAATAATAATGTGCTGAACAGTAGAACCGTCATTTCTCTCCACATCGGTTGAACAAGTTTTCGAACAAACTTTCTTCACACGGGCTTTTATCTGAAAACGAATTAAAGCAATCTTAATTATCATTTCACCACATTAATGTGGAGATCCTAAGGTTATGTAGGTTTCCAGAATGTATCAACATTGTTGAAAGGCTTGAAAGTCAAACTAGGGCTCTGTCAAAATAAGTTGCAGGTTTTCTGGGACATCCTGTATACATGTAGTGATATGACTTCTATGTTTCATCTGTATCTTATAGTCTTCTGCGGTGCATCATCCATAATGTTATTAGGTGAGCCGCGAACTATTCGGTCCCCGCAGTATCCATTCAGGGACTATCGCGGCTACTCATCGTGTGTATGGCTGATTCATGCAACTTCGGGTCAAGTAGTCCGTCTTACATTCCGTGACTTCAAGGTAGATGGTGCTAGGCTTTTGGTTGGTAATGGTCGTGATCTGTCTGATTTGGACAGCGTCATCCTCAGCCGTGAGAGTAGCAACGCGCCTATATCGATCACTTCTGATTCGTCTGAAGTATGGGTGCTACTTTCATTTTCCTGGAACAGCATTTTTGTGATCGATTTAACTACATATGACGTACATGGTGTGTAGTAATTATATAAAACAAATCATTGACTGTTGCTAAATTCATGATCATTTTTGCAATAAAAGATCTATTGCGTGACAGGTAAAATATCTGCTCTTGAAACCGGGCATATAACCCACTGAAATGGTAATTTTTGTTATATTTATCATGGCGCAGGATGCATTTTGAATTATTAATTAAAAATCATTTATCAATTAAATTTTAATATTTACGATAAAACACCAAATTAATACTTATATGTTACTTTTTTGTTGACACTCCATCTATTACACATCGACATATAAACAACCATTTATTCATTAAAAATTGTAAAAAGTGACGTAAAGGAAGTATTTTATGGCATTGGCTCCCTAGCCTCCTCTCCTCAGCACCATTTTATCAATTAATAGCTCCCAATTAAACTGAAATAATATCGCCTAATTGTCTTTTCTGGTCTGAAAAGAATAGTTAGTCTACTTTAAAATGACATCAAAATCATCATTGTACGAGGACCTATATCCTTTGCTATGAGTATGATTCGTCGAGCTATAATCCTTGTTAAGGGTCACTTTTTCCTTTCTTCTTTTAGAATCCGCGTTAAGGGTAGTTTTTAAGAGTGGATTCACACGGATGATTACAATTTTAATACATGATATTGCCCCCCTCCCCGGACAGACACCTCCCTATATAGTCAATGTTAACGTGTAATCACTGGTCACTAAAAACTTAAACTAGTCAGGCACAGGCTGGACTAACTTTAAACTAGTCGAGCAGGCTAGTGACTAGCTTAAACTATTCAAGCAGGCTTGTCAAGCCTGCTGGATAGGTTATGGCCGACTTGACTAGCTTAAGGTTAGTCCGGCTCAGCCTGACTAGCTTGATTTGTTCTGCTGGACTAGTCTGTGGCTGGACTAGCTTATGTTAGTCAAGCTGGAGCATTGCTGAACTAGCTTTACGTTAGTCGCTCGACGTGAGTCCGTCCTAAGCTGGACTAGTTTAGGCTAGTCGCATTGCTGGACTAGCTTAACGTTAGTCAAGGCACTCTCTCAAATCAAAAGATTGAAAATGTCCGTTTTTTACGGATTGACTTTTTTCTCAATCTATTAGATTGGATTTAGTTTGAAAACATGATAAAAACTCGTGACAATGAGTAGCTTTGAGTCAATCTGGAAAAAGATTGATACATATCTGTACTCTTTGTTTGTACCGTAAATCTCGACTAAAGTGTCTAGAAAAAGATTGAATTCAACACATGCGCAGTTAGGTAGGTCATATTGGTTTGGTAACACTTTGGATTGTATATTTATACATTACAACAAACTATGTGATCTGCAACATGAACTATTTCATTATTAAATGGCAAGTTCGAACATTAATTCACAAAAAAACTGTACACATGAACATTTTTTTTGGAGAATGTTAATAAAAAGCCCAATGATATTGTTCTTCCAATTGCCAGTCATTTATTCGTGTGTACGAAAATATAAATCTGTAGGTTTGAAAATATCAATCTTTTACTACAGATTGAAAACCTTTTATCGAAAAACGATTGAAACTTTCAATCTAATAGATTGAGTAGTTCAATCTAAATTCTGGATTGGAAAATTGTCAATCCAAATTAGATTGATAACATATCAATCTAATAGATTGATACCTTGAATCTTTTTCAAATTGAAACCTTCCAATCCAAAAAAAGATTGAATGTCAAACTTAAAAGTTTGTTCCCTCACGGCAATCTATGAAAGATTGAAAAGTCAATCTTTTAGATTGAATTTTCAATCGTTGGAATTAAGAGAGCACTGAGATGTAATTTAATGTTCTTTATATCAGCTTTAATTTTTATATAATACAGGTGGACTTATCACTAACCCCACTCAATTGTTTAAATCTTCTTCATGCTGACTATATACTCTCTAAATGTAAAAGAGTGAGAACAAAAATTCTTTTACCACAGAGTGAAATTATTTTCACTCTAAAAGAGTGGGAAAACACTCTATAGAGAGTGATTTAACCAATTCTCAGATCACTCACTCACCGAGTGATGAAATTTAAACAAGAATAAAATAATTATTCACTCCGATTCATAGATTGATATTCTCTGTCCATCGCATTTATCGGAAAAAACACCTCTGGTATAATATTCTGCTAACATTACATACAACCATTGCTACGAGGTAATGGTCAAAGAATAAAAGCTAGTCGAGCGACATACGTAAAAATAAAATTAAAAACTTACGTAAAGCTAGTCCAGCAATGCTTAGGCTAAAGCTAGTCAAGATGGACACTATCTAGACTAACTTAAAGCAAGTCGAGCGAGTAGCCTAAACTAGTCCAGCTTAGGACGGACTAACATCAAGCTAGTCGAGTCGAGCGACTAACGTTAAGCTAGTCCAATAATGCTGGACTAGGCTAAAGCTAGTCAAGATAGGCACCATCTGGACTAACTTAAAGCTAGTCGAACGAATAGCCTAAACTAGTCCAGCTTAGGACGGACTAACATCAAGCTAGTTACGTTAAGCTAGTCCAGCAATGCTGGACTAGGCTAAAGCTAGTCAAGATGGTCACCATTTGGACTAGCTTTAAGTTAGTCAGACAGACCAGTTTAGGTTTTCAGTGTAGATCAAACAAATAGTTGTACAATAATTCCTCATTTTAAACATAATTTTAACATTTTTTTCGCTCGATGAAGGTAATTGCAGCTCATTGGATGATTACCAATGCCATGACAAATCTGAGTGTACGTATAGGAATGTCACGTGTGATGGTTATGCAGATTGTAACGATTTTTCTGACGAACTAAATTGTGGTAACTTGAACGAAATTTAGTTAAGTTAATATTGTAGGGAGTGATAACGAAATATGCGATTTACGAGTATAATCTCAAGACCCATGTGTATGTTGAGTACCTGGATATAGCTAACAGGAAAAATAAGTGACGGTTAATCGGTGTAAAATTACATCATTATAAATAACTAGTTGCGTTACCATTTGCTATAGTTGAATTAGATGAATTAGATACAATTTAGAGTTGAATAAGATACAATTTATGTTAATTGGTCCAAACAAATTTTGATTGGAAATATTTTTGAAGAAATTCAATTTATTTTTAAACAGTATCACATGATTCAAAGGTGTATGTCCCGATCATTTTTGTTTGGCTATGATTTTTTTCACATCACGATATTTTGATATCGGAAGAATTCCCATATTGTTCTCATTATGTCTGTAAAATGTAAAATATTAGGAGCCAACAATGTTCCATTTAGAAATTATAGGCTAAAATGTGGTGATTTACTGCCAATGGTGGTTAACCACCTGCCAGTTTGTGTACTACTCAATGGGCAAATTTATTGGGACCTTGTGCTTCTAAAATAAGAACCATTGGAGTTATGCAACTCAAACTTTGAAATGCTACCCTTTTAAGGATGACCTTTCATGTTAAGTGGAAAATCGAACCAGCAATCAGAATATCTATCTTTAAACAAATTAATGTGAAATTGTCCAAGAAATTGACCATTCAATTTTTGAAATTAAGAAAACACCTCAAATTCTAACATAACGGGTCAATTGCACCAGCTAACAGACGTTCTATCGTAGCTTAAACTTAATACGAATCCTAATTGTCAGCGTGAGTCTCAACTAATGAGCTAACATATTTTTGTAAAACTAATTCACCAGGAAAATGTGACAACTCGTCACTTTCGTGTCCAGACGAATCGTGCTTTCCGTACAAAAAGAGATGTGACGGTGAAAACGACTGCTCAGATTTTTCTGACGAGATTTCTTGCAGTAAGTTAACAATTTAAGTTTGTGATGTAGGCCTACTCAATATTTTGATTTCTTTTCCAATTAAACACTAATATATTTGAAGATATCCATCCATCCATCCATCCATCCATCCATCCATCCATCCATCCATCCATCCATCCATCCATCCATCCATCCATCCATCCATCCATCCATCCATCCATCCATCCATCCATCCATCCATCCATCCATCCATCCATCCATCCATCCATCCATCCATCCATCCATCCATCCATCCATCCATCCATCCATCCATCCATCCATCCATCCATCCATCCATCCATCCACCCACCCATCCATCCATCCATCCATCGATCCACCCACCCACCCACCCACCCACCCACCCACCCATCCATCCATCCATCCATCCATCCATCCATCCATCCATCCATCCATCCATCCATCCATCCATCCATCCATCCATCCATCCATCCATCCATCCATCCATCCATCCATCCATCCATCCATCCATCCATCCATCCATCCATCCATCCATCCATCCATCCACCCATCCATCCATCCATCCTTCCATCCATCCTCCATCCATACATCCATCCATCCATCCATCCATCCATCCATCCATCCATCCATCCATCCATCCATCCATCCATCCATCCATCCATCCATCCATCCATCCATCCATCCATCCATCCATCCATCCATCCATCCATCCATCCATCCATCCATCCACCCACCCATCCATCCATCCATCCATCCATCCATCCATCCATCCATCCATCCATCCATCCATCCATCCATCCATCCATCCATCCATCCATCCATCCATCCATCCATCCATCCAGGTGTGACAGCCCTATTAGGCATATCAATTTAGGTCCCGGCGGTGATTACTTTTGTTTTCTAGATGTTCATAGGCTTCAAACGAAATGACTGAGGGTTAACAGCCCCCTTAAACATGTTATAATATTTGTTTTATATAATATGTAGAAAATCCTTGTGGGGAGCACGAACTTACGGCACCCAGTTATGGAAGTAAAACACTGGCTTCGCCCACGTCTGTAGGGGTAGCTTGTGTGTGGATCATCTCAGGTCAGACGGGCAAACGTCTTGTGATGGATTTAAGAAGCGTATATCTTTCTGGAAACCTCGACTACCTAGAAATGGGAAGTGGACATGACCGTACCGATGACTTGTCGTTAATCGTAAGACACCAAACCCGATCCTTGTATTCAATGTTAGTATGACTTATAGCACGAGTCAGCGTAGCTGCCGAGTGCTATAAGGAATTAATAGCACTCATCGACAGTGACCATTTTAGTGATGATTTATATGGCAGAGCTCTACCCTACACACCAGATACACACCACTTTCACAGTAGGACACCTCTCACTCACCCAGACTTAGACAATCATCTACTATTAAACACACACTCACCAAGTTGGGTAATAATTACAGTGCTGTAATTAATCAGATTATTTACGATGTCAATTTTACAGCATTCTGAAGCTGTACAATAAGTGAAATTTGTGGAATTCTGGATTGGCTGTGTATGTGCTATTATTTTAAAAACAACGTGGATGGTGTAAAGCACAAAAACATGTAACCACTAAGTTGGTGTATAGTGCGAAATGAAGTTAAATTGGACGATACGAATTAATGTATGTCCAAATGGACCAGAGCAGGTCCCAAAATGAATCATTGTGAACCATTTCCCATCCACTTGCCCTCCACGTGTATCCACATCGAAACTATTTCGACGCAATCGCAATTGTTTTGATCCGATTTTTCCCTATTTGTACAACAGGTCAAGTTTTATGATAACTACGTCAGTGGTCGAAGTATGCGGAAATTTTACGCCACCCATAACCAAGCATGGGTGAACTATTTGTCGTCAATGAGGGGCGGCCTTAATCCATGGGCATCAGCTATCACGTTTGAAATCCAAATAACTCAACAGAATGATGAATGTACGTACAACTTCTCTCAATTATAAAGAGGGAATATTAAAGAGTTAATGACCGACTCGAGGGATCCCTTCAAAAGAGTAAGAATTCACTACGCGATCACCATCTTTCGCATTGTAATGGTCAACTCCCATTCATAAATGAATGCGCTAAAAGGGTGATCGAATAATGTATGCTGGAGCACGCAATAACTAAACAATTATATTGGGTGATTAATATTTTCTTAACGTAGGTCAGGCTTGGCTGGTCTCAAAACTCTCTAAGGGTCCATATCCAAACTCTCAGTGCTTTTAAATCGTTTTTCTAGCGATTTAAAAGCGCTTTTCCAACGGTATTTCGTTCTATTGTTAAAAGCATCGGAAAAAGATCGGTGATTAACTAGAAACCTCTCTACTTATCTGGCGTTAACAATAGAACTATTGTAGTACTCTGGATGACTCAATTAGTGAAGCAGACACATCAAAGCGCGAGGAAGGTTGTGTTATATTCTTTAAGAAATACTATTTATAAGCTTTTTAAATCCGATCATAAAATGTTTACGTTCACCGCCGATCAATGTATCTGGTCGTCTAGAAATATGAATTAAGCTACCGCTCCATCACTCTATTCATCTATTGTTTGGCGCAGTATTGCCAAGATATTGTGAAAGTAGCCCATTTCCCCCTTCATTCCATTGAAATCAATGCTGAAAACATTTTGGCGATAGGTCACGTAACATATTTGTACAATGGATGGGTGATGACGGAGGGGCGTAATATATTGACCATCGTGTTTGGAAGTATTATACAATATAATACCTATGTATTATACAATATATAATCCAAGTCATTAGTTTAGAGAGGATATTGTTTCCGACTTTTGTCCTTTCGATTTTAGCCTCCGATTTAAGAGATATTTGTATTTTGAACCCGATGTAATGTTTTTCTTCAAAACGTTTATGTATAGCCTTCATTAGCTCAAACGTCAAAGCGCCGGCTTCACAATCATGAGGTCAGTGGTTCGAATCCTGCGGATGGGGATGGTTTTCTTTTCTGTTTTGTTATTACACTGTTTGTTTTTATAAATTGACAGGATTGCTTATCGTTCGCTATATTTATTGAATGTTGAATTCTTTTGCAATTTCACTGCGATAAAGAATGTCCTGTAAATATAATTGTGTTTACTACTCCTAGGCTTACATTGAATGGCCCCTAGCTAGTCTATGAACATGATCTGCAAAGGCCAATTGTTATGTAAATAAGAAGCCAGTCGGCTCATGTCCTTGAATCGATTTTCCTATTTCCTACACCACCGCAACATTATTTCAATAATAATAATACAGGCAAATTGATTTGTATTACATAACGGCTGGCATTTACTTTACAAGTTTAGCTCAATCGATAATAACACACAACGAGTTTCTATTGTATTGGCCTGTTGCATAGGACTAGGACAGTTCGGTGGTATACCGCGGTTCATTCACATTTCATGATGCCATGCACACTAAACAGTCAGTGGAAAATTAATATGAAATCGTAAATAATTCCACATTCCAAAATAAACTATAATTGAACAATAATGAATAATTATACGAAATGATAAACAATATCGAAAACTAATTTTAAACAAATGTATATAAACGATTAAAATAAAATTTCAAAACGTGATAGGATTCGAACCCACGACCTCCGGTTTACTAGTCCAATGCTCTACCGCTGAGCCAACTATGCGCTATGTGAACGCAATAACAAACAAAAGTAATATGGTTCAACATACCACTCTTCTCTAAATTAGATGTTTAAAATGCTTTATATTTCTTAATCTTTGTAGTTTTAAGATAGTTTCTCGCTCAAAAGTTTATTATTTACTGTTAAAGAAAGTAATTCTGATTTAAATGTAACGAATAACACTACTTTTTGAAACAATTCTAGATATATTATATTTCGTTTATACAGCATTTTGTCGATTTATGTGCACACTTTTACGACTTAGTATTGCATCATGGGCTTTTTGCCGGGCACGCGAGGACTTGGGAGCGAAGCGAGTCATGTGATTTTTGTCCAGGACAAACACTTGAGATGTACACGCCCCTTTAAGAATCGGTTCACAAAGTACGGGATTTGTTATTCGTTAACCCCCTGGGCACTACCTGTCTTTCGTACAATAATTCCCATTGGTCAATTACATGATATAATCATTTTGATGACCAATTGCAGTTTTGCTTATAAACATTTTATGCTAATATTTTTGAAAATTGTAATTATTCTAACGATGTCTCTGATTGGCACAATATTTGACACATTTTAAATTTCAACCAATCGGCCGGTAGTTCTCAGGGGGTTAAATCTAATAAATCATAGACTCATTTTATAGACAACAACACCGTGTTGAAAAACCCGTGTGTATTTAGGGAATAGTTGAATGAGAACTATATTTGGGTATAAAGCGCTGAGGATTTCAGGAAAATCCAAATAGCTCAGTTGGTAAAGATTTGGACTCTCAATCAGCGGGCCGTACGTTCGAATCTTTGTGGCGGTTTATATTCCTTGTGCTCTATGCTTAGAGCGGTCGAGTCTGGGTAGAGGTCGGTTAGGGTTTTAAGTATGCCGAAATATAATATTTATTATTGTTCTCTCATTATACGTCCGTTCGGGGTTTTCGTTTATATTGACATAATTTTAACGTTATTTATTTATTTTGTATTTACTTTCTTAATTGTTGATGTTTATTTAATTATTTATCAATCAATTAATTATAAATAGGCCTTAATATACTATTTTATTGATATAATTATTAATCTATATATTATTTATTTACATTAATTACTTAATTTCTTCATATTTATTATTTATTTATTATTTATTAGGTCACGTTCAGAGTGTATGCAACATTCTTAAATAGTCTAAAAACGCAGAAAAATGACACTATTTAGGGGAGTAAGATTCATAATGCTACTTGATTACACACATTATGCCTATACCAGAAAACAATAACACGTTGTATGTTTAATGGCTCCCATATTGTTTAGTATTGAATGATAACATTATCCATGCTTGTACCAGGGAGGTGTCATTGACACCTCCCTGCTTACTCTAAAATCATCCACGGCTGAACAATAGTCTTTAAAGGCCACTTCAAGGAGGATTATTCTTATGACGTTAACGAGTGGATTACGATAAGCCTAGCAATGAATAGGCGGCTACAAACATATCGTTTGAGTCGGGGTTTGAGGAGTGTCGCGATTAGCCTCTATCACCTGCCATGATAAAACCTGGCACTTGTACCCGGGGGGGCACTCAACTTTTTTTGGGGTAGGGGTGTGCCGCCCAGGGTCTCAAAAAGGGGGCTAAAGAACTGAACTGAGTGGATTTTATGACGAAAAATAGGGTCTTAGGAACAGATTTTTTTCCCAAAAAAATAGGTCTTGAGAACTGGCCTATAGTTCAATTTTCGATTTATTTTGGTTTAAGAACGCAAAATTTTCGAAAAATGGGGGCTTTGGAACACAAAATTGGTGCTTTGGAACGCAAAATTTCGCGATTTTTGAATTTTCAGTGAAAACGGGGTCTTAAGAACTGATGCAGGCTCAAAAGGGGGGGGGGGGGGGGGGGTCATAAGAACTAGCAGCAGAGGGTGAAAAGGGGGTCTTCAGCGCGGCACCTAACTATACCCTTTTCAAATGTCAGTGCCCCCCCCCGGGACTTGTACTAGAAACCCGATAGGTGTACAATCTGGCAAATGGGTCGCTCTCTACGTCACAACAGGGGTCGGGTGAACACTGGTCAGCTTAATAACACAATCTTCCTCGCGCTTTCATGTGTCTGCTTCACTAATTGGGCCATCAAGAGTACTACAATAGTTCTATTGTTAACGCCAGATAAGTAGAGAGGTTTCTGGTTAATCACCGATCTTTTTCCGATGCTTTTAACAATAGAACGAAATACCGTTGGAAAAGCGCTTTTAAATCGCTAGAAAAACGATTTAAAAGCACTGAGAGTTTGGATATGGACCCTAAAAGGATTTGACCAGCCGTCTCGCTAGAGGGTGTCACTACTTCGAGTATTTTTCTAAATTTTGAAGATTACAATTTAACCAGATATTTTCTCAAAGATTAGCTCAATAGTGTGTACAAATGTATGGTGTGCTTTGTGTATATTTCATGTCCATCAGTTTAATGTGTTTATAACCCATGTTCTATGCACACACATATTTCAAGATGTCAGCATACCTCTACGTAAAATTGTAATTGCTGCTGCAAGTTTTAGTCAGAACATTTTGCTGGTTCCCAGTATTACCATGATTACGCGACATGTATCATTCTACAACCAAAACTGTAATAACATTTTGTCTCGAAATATCAGCTTTTTTGGGAAATTCTAGTAACCTCTTCAAAATACGAGTCATTTTTAGGTATTAATGAGCATTACAGATCCCTGGCATAATAATTATACGTGCTTGAATTTAGTAAATTAATGTAAAAATATTGATTTATCGGAGATGATTTTCGCAAGCAAGGATATCAAATAGCGCTATGATAGCGATAACGAGCTCGTGAATATACATTAATGAGGCAAATGTCTATGGGGTTTACTGTGTAGATTTTGACTTGTCTTGATTTATCTGATTTTGTATGAAATCTGGTGATCATAACATGCAACAAACATGAACTTATAAAGAAGAACTGCATAATGCTAACATACACCATCTTTATTAGTGAAAATAATCAATAGTCAGTTCATTGATGATGGATTTTCTATGAATAATTATACTACTAGCGGGACGCAAAGGACGGACTCCCGCTAGTAAGTAGGGTCTACCACATAGGGCCTACACCTACACAATGAAATAACGCGTAAGTGTTGGAAATTTTATTACGAAATTAGTAAGAATACATTGAGTTAAAATATAATGCATAAGCCTATTGTCTGACCTGAAATTGAATTGGTCCCGGACCCCATATCCTATATATGAGTTAATATAATTTAAGAAACCACACTATTTAATTACACCTCGTGGCATTCCCTGTTCCGCAATTTATTATCATTAGATCTCGTAAATAATCAGGACTCTGGTGGGAGTTACCACAGTGTCAACACCTACATCTGACACAATGTTACGCGGTTTAGATTCACCGTCATTTGTTCTTCTTAGAAACCACATTATTTCATTACCTCATGGCCCTCCAATGGGATATACCACATTTCTTCACTAACCCACATCTTCTCCCCTCCCCCGCCCCGTGGCTTACCTCAACCATCAAGGCCTAACCTTAACCATCTCTCGTAGCACAGCGTTTTTCTCCATTATTTTCCCGCCCGCCGTGTGTAATTCTAGGGGTACGTGTGGGCGGGGTGCGTATGTAGTAGTACCGCGTCAACGCCTACCCATGTGTGCGTGTTTATTTTGCATGGCACAATATGATGCGTTATGTGACGTGTTACGCGAACCGACTGCATGGTTGAAGTACGCATAGCGATAAACAAACACGGCCCGTAGCAACGGTCTGAAAAAGCCTGGATTCGGGGCTCATGTCTTGGGTCAATGCTGTACGGTTTTCAGCCATTTATAGCTTATAACACTCCCATGAATATCATCCATTATCAGTACAACGTTTACAGCGATTAAAGGAGGTGTCCAGCAAGCATATCATTGTTTATTATAATTATGTTAACAAATGATTGTTGAGCCCAAATCTCGTAGATATAATTATAACAAACCATCATACGTCACGATTATTGGTGCTCAAATTTGCGCAAATGCATTGTATAACTATGAATTCATTGATACCGGGACTTTCTCTTTACCTGACATAGACGCATTAATGCGTCAAAACGACCTTTTTACGTTTTACCCTATAACTCGTTAACCAAACATCGGAAGTATGGCAAACTATACCTTTTTGGAATCCTTATGCTTAGCCGAACAATTTGGTATGCCTTTTAGTGTAATTAAAGGCATTTGAATTTTTGTGCCCCTGTATGGCGGCCATTTTGGATTTTGGGCTTACGGTATATTTGTCGTGATGATCGTACACGATTCTGGTCGTTGCGCCATAACCAAATAACCAACTACAGCAAATTCGGTATCAAAATGTACAGAATTATAATGCCCATCTCTTGAAAGCATTTTGAAGGGCTCAAGTAGTATAGTTTTCATACAGGACTACTAAATATTTGTAAAAAAAGATGTTACAAAAATTGCATGCTGGGTAATGGTTACCATGGCAACCGCCAAGATCGTCCGGTATCGTTGAAATTTTCACAGAAGTGTCCGGCCATTCATAAGCTTTCAGAATATATATAGTTTTACTACCTTACAGAGTCTCATATTCAAATTATAAGTTGATATTTACATGCATGTGCAAATTCACAATTTCTTCAAAAAATAATTTGTCAGGGAAAGAGTTAAGGAAAAATGAGAGAGGCCAAACATACATACATATACATATACATCTACACCCCTATATCTAACATTGCGTGAATGATAGTAAGATTCTAGTTCGATTTCTCTTTCGTAATAGTTTTATGTTGGTTTGGTGGTTTTCAATGCTCGATGATGTCCGATGACGTATGTGTTTCACAGTCTGACGAATGTAACGGAATAGCCGCATGCCCAGATTTTACCGATGAACTACAATGTGGTATGTACTGACTTAACTTATAACGTAAATATGCATCGTTGACAATAGTCCCGGGGGCACTCATGTATAAAAGTTGTAATAATCCGTGTGAACCTCTCAAAAACTACCCTTAACGCGGATTCTCAAAGAAGGAAAAAGTGACACATAACAAGGGTTATAGCTCGACGAATCATACTTATAGCAAAGAATACTGGTCTTCAAGATTGAGTTTTACATTACGTTCCAGTTACTTGTATAGTTTGAGCACAAGTTTGAGATTTTTTCTGGCAGGTTGAACATGCCATGACGCTAGTATTTGCGTGCGAACATGGTGTGAATGGTGTGAACACCCTGGACCAACTGTCCCAAAAGGCAGTCAACACTCCGGCAATGTGCCTTGACACATGTGTCGATCTTTAGCCCCATTGGGCTAATTGTTGAACTAAAATCTTTAGATTTGACAAAATCTGAAATAGCACTATCTCATGACGTGATCTCTCTGTTTACGAATATACCCATTCCAAAAGCCTTGGTCATCGTACGCAGTCGTCTCAATGCTGATCCCACACTCAAAGATCGCACTAAACTCTCTGTTGACGATATTATGGTCTTACTTGAGTTCATACTCACCACCACATACATGACTTTCCGCGGCCAAATTTACAACCAGAAATTCGGTACAGCGATGGGGAGCCCGGTGTCTCCTATTATTGCTAACTTTGTCATGGAGCATCTCGAACAACAAGCCATTGCCACTGCTCCTTTAGAATGCAAACCTCGGTTCTTCAAACGGTACGTTGATGATATTCTCGAGATCGTCACCCGCGGCACAGAAGAACAATTGACAGAGCACCTCAATAATGTTGACGACACTGGCAGCCTCAAATTTACCTATGAATGTGAACAAGACGGTAAAATTCCATTCTTAGACACCCTCATTGTCAAAAAACCGGACGGCAGCGTAAAGTTATTGATATACCGGAAACCTACCCACACAAATCAGTACCTGAACTTTGAATCAGCTCACCCTCTCTATCACAAACTCGGCGTCATAAGAACATTGTTAGACCGGAATGAAAAAGTTGTGACGGAAGCAGCGGACAAACTAGTTGAAGAAGTGACCATCAAATCGGCACTTAAAACGTGTGGCTACCCGGAGTGGTCTTTTGACAAAGTCAAAAAACAAATGTCCAATCCAAAAGTGAGACCCAAAGTCAACAAAAAGACGGCTGTCACAGACAAGAAATCGGTCAATTTCGTCACCCTCCCATATATACAAGGAGTCACTGAACCGGTTCAGCGCATACTGAGGAAGCACAATATCAGTACGGCAGTAAAACCTCACACCAGCCTTAAGAAAATCCTTGTCCACCCCAAAGACAAGCTTGACAACGATGATAAGGCGGGTGTCGTGTATGAAATCCCCTGTTCCAATTGTGCAAAAACTTACATTGGCGAAACAGGTAGAAAGTTCGGCACGAGAAAGAGAGAACATAAAACTGAAACTGCTAAAACGAGCACTCGCAATTACACTCGGGCAGCGAGAAAGGAATCCCAAAGTGCAGAGTTGAAATCCTCGGTAGCTGAACACGCAGCCAAAGAGAACCATGTCATCCAATGGGAGGAGTCTAAAATCATAGCCAGAGACGAGACCAGAAACACCAGATGGATTCGCGAATCTATCTGGATTAGGAGGAGAGGCGGTAACAACCAACACAAGCACCTTATGAACGGCGACGAGGGGGCTTACCAACTCAGTCACCTTTACGACCCTCTGATCCAGAGTACGTCATCATCATCATCTGATGACGTCATCATCAAAAAACAGACTAGAAACACTAGCTCTGGATCAAACACAATCCACTGAGGAAGACAACAGACAAGTTGTTGAAACCCGTATGGAAAAATAGTAAGTTTCCATTCTGGAATTTCTCTATGAAAAATTCATAATCTTCGTTTGAATTCCTGATGAAACTATTTCATGAAATAGCACTATTTTTTTTAAACGAATTGTTAAAAGTTAAAACATTGAATTTCTTAACACAAGAACTTTGAAAATTTGCGTGTTGGGCTCTAAGTTCCACCAAAGAATTGGTCAATCCAACACCATTGACCGCACGCTGGGGGACCTTGTGAATGGCCAAGGCAGTCTCTCTACAATCTTGCCACATGACTTGATGACTTGGCACACTTGGTGACTTTCAGCCACATTTGGGCTAGTTTTAAAACTAAAATCTGCTCCAGGGATAATACGTTGTGATTTTTTTTCTTCAAATTTTGAACTTTTGATTTTACAAAATCTGAAATAGCACTAATTCTATGACAAATTGAAGTTAAAAGTTTGAATTTCTTAACACAACAACTTTCAAAAGACTTTGGCCTTCTAGTTCCACCCAGAAAATTATCAAATTGTAATTGAATCTAACTAAAGGAGTATATGGGTAAGATATTAATATTTTCTTTCAGTTACTTGTAGCTAACTTCGTTGATATCCAATGAATTTCACTCGTTCGACCAGCAAAAAATATGAACATAATTCATTTATGAGCAATAAAACACGAATATCAGCAAAGACTGTAATAATTATGTTTCTAAAAATCCCCAATAGTACTAAGTCCTTCCTACCACGGGCCAAACCAGGATACCACCCTGGCGCCGCAGGGCCTTGGGAAGTGTTTGGCCAGCAATCCTAGTAGCCGCGCTAGGAAATACACAGGCGTGGTGCAATAAATTAAATAAATCGGCCAAAGAAAGTCAAAATATATTACACCTGATAAAGCTTTGAATCGGGGTTACAAGTAGGCTGGAAATATACAAGCAATGGAACCGTAATCATGTGTGTGTGATTTAGTTGTTTAGTATAATTTACCATTGTTGGACTTGTCACGCATTATAACAATGTGACAACACGCGTCGTCTGCGATTGATTATGAAATGAACCCACGCAGATGAACACATACTATAAGCCACGGATTTCGTTTTCATGATGCATCCAACTGATTATTGTTAAATATATATAAAAAGTTCCAACACCACATGAAGCCAAAAGACTGCAGCAAAGTTCTTCGGTCATGTATCTGATGAAACAATCCACTGATTAATATTGGTGGAAATGTTTTTTTTTAATTATTCAAGTTGGGTTCAAATGGCATTCTCTATATTAAGGATCTCATGGATGCAGAGGGAGGTTTCTACTCTTTGGAAGCACTTAGGAGGAAATATGTTAATCTTAGAACTTACTTTCTTGAGAATCATGGGCTCACACGTGCTATTATTGAGAGGGTTTCGAAATATGTTACTGATTGCCAATGTTAAACCGGTTGCCAACCCATTTATTCCTATAAACATTGATATTCTCTTGAAAGACAAAAAGGGTTGTAGGCGTATCTATAAAATCCTTCTACCCAATTGCAATAATAAAGCCAATAGTCGCAAAATCTCTAGCACATCGATGATCACAAATAGAAAATTATTTGCAGCGCGCCATTTAAATATACTGGGGATATCAAGCTAAGTTGGTTTCAGTTTAGAATAACTCAGCGTTTCCTGAGTACAAACTACTTCCTTAAAGACTATAAAAGTTTCCAGTGACGATCGATGTTCTTTCTGTAATCAGTTCCAGGCAAGGGGGTCCCCAGAGGGGGGGGGGGGGGGTTAAAATCATGGTACACATGAGCTTTCGTCGGTACATTTGCGATTTTTAGGAAAATTCTACCCCGCCTCCCACTTATCAAGATTTCAGCTGCTGTCGGTACATCATGCCTTTCGTCGGTACAACTATGTCGTGC
The DNA here is from genome assembly GCA_035610835.1 of Ophiura sarsii. Lineage (NCBI taxonomy): Eukaryota > Metazoa > Echinodermata > Ophiuroidea > Amphilepidida > Ophiuridae > Ophiura > Ophiura sarsii. The sequence goes on from CM069448.1 coordinate 50,027,740, forward strand.
CCCCACCCTCAGTTTCAAAAAGCTTGGTACGCCCCTGGGTCCAGGAAACAATTTATCATTATTCTGTATGTGTTTTATAATATACTAATACCATTTGGAGAAAGCTTGAGAAATGGATCCTAAACAAATGTAAAATTAAGGTTTCGCTTTGCGATAATGATATTCTCTTTGGCAAATGCCCCATTAGTAATCATACTGCTCTTAGGGAGCACATCAAAACTCGACCGCCGGTTTCTATTGTTCTAAACAATGATATGCGGTCCAACCGGGCGGAACCAGCGGTTGCCGCGCGGTCGAGTTTTGATGTGCTCCCTTAATAACATCATTCGAATCGCTTTATACAGAAAAAGATGCAATGGTTCAAAACCGTCTTTTCAAAATATCCAACTTGATATCATTTAGTACCATAACACTGAAAAACACATGTTGGAAAATCTTTAAAGAATACCCTATATAAAAAATTGGGACGTCTTTCACATGCTATTCGTATAAATGCCTTTATCATATTTTGTAATTGAGTGTGTTTTTTAGTGCGTTATCCTGTATTTATATATGTATATTTAGCATTGTTGGTATGCAATATTTTGATGTTACTCAAGCAGTTATCCACACTCATTATGTAGACTACTAATTATTTGATTTGTAAACATGTATTATCTGTATATTTTGTTTGTCATAGCGGATGAAGAAAATGTCCAAAAGAAGTCGGCGTTTTAAATCTTTGAAAATTGTAAATTTTGATCAATAATGCTGAACATTCTAAATGGTACGGTATGAATTCAATTTATTTACAATGCATAGCCATTTTGAAACAGTAAATAATATATTGCGTTATCTCATATGTTCATATATACAGGAGTTTGTGGGGATCCGCTGATTAACCTAACGAATCATCTAGTGTACTCCCTGGAAGATAATCTCTACGATATCGGTTCGTTAAGAGATTGCATCTGGCTGTTCACGGCATCAGTTGGCCATCGGGTCGTCCTGCGTTCCTATGCGTTTGAAATTCACAAATATCTGATCATCTCTGTTGGAAATGGTCACAATCCTGGCAACTTATCCAGTCTGATACTCACCAGATACAAGGAATCTATTCCAAGCAGGGTCGTGTCAGAAAATGAGAATTTATGGCTGAAGAGAATTGATATTGATACGTTCGATGGCTATCGACAGTATAGTTTCGAAATTGAACAACTTCCTGAAATAGGTACGTACAACGTACAGTATACCCAGTGGCGTAACTAGGGTGGGGGAGTGGGGGGGGGGGGGGGGGGGGGGTGTTGCAGGCATGAGTTCCGGGGGCGGGACATAACTCTCTACCTTTTGTAAATATACGAGTTTGTCATTTCATTCAGGAGGGGAGGGGGGGGGGGGGGGCATCTCGAGGGGGGGGGGGGGACAGGCCTTCCGACAGGTAGGATCAGTACCAATAGTACTGATAGTACCGATACCTGACGGTCAAAGGTTCCACACTTTGACTGGCAAATTAACGTAAGCTAATGATTGTTAAGTGCAATACTCAACAATTCTTTGCATGCGGCATGACATGCTATTTTCCTTTCAATCATATTCTTCACTGGTATTTCGATCATTGGCTCTCTGGACTTCAAGATGAGCTTACTTTAATTTCAGGAACATGATGATGATAGTAGTTCTTGGATTGGTACTCAGCAATCTCCTGGTAACTTGTGATGTAGTTGAGAAAGATATGCAACCTTGGGTCAGCTGCTACCCCCGCACGGACACATTTAAGCCCACGATGGAGGTTTGACAGCTCCTCGAGTCGCTCTGAAACGTTGCGTATGCAAAACTATCTTGATTTATGTTCTTGATTGTATTCATTATGCGGTCAATCATGTGATATTTACACTTCATATACTCTTTAGTTGTCATCTTCAAGCAATGGACATGTCTTGCTGACTGGTCTCACTCCCGGGGGGGGGGGGGGTACTCACGTATGTCAGGTATACGGGGATGTGCCGCTCCAGTGGGTCGCTTTTTCATGAGACATCCTTAGCCATGGGTAGGCTTTTCAGTGAAAAATCCTTAGACATGGGTCCTGTTTTCGCGATCGCGAAAATTTGCTAAAATTAGGTCATTTTTCACGAAAATTTGCCAAAATTAGGTCTATTTTCGCGAAAAACCACCCTTAGAAATGGGTATGGGTTTTGAATCTCCAGCGGCACACCCCCGACCAAACCAAATCCGAGTACTCCCCCCCCCCACGGGGTCTCACTGAGACGTTTGGGTTTTGATCTTTACTTGTCTGACACATCCTTTTTGTCAGGCATCGTTTCAAGGACTCTGCCTAGCTTCTAGTTAGTTGTTTCTGGGTTGAGTGTCGTCGACGATTAGCACAACATCTTCTACTTCTGTATGTCGCTGGGGTCGTATCCATATTTGTCTTTGCTGTAGTAAAGGTATATACTACTTGGTCCATCGGTGCCAAAACATGTCGGCCAAGTATTGCACTTGCTTCCATCGTCGTCTTGCATAGATATCGGTCTTGGCCGTCAGTTTTGGTGGTAATATCGGTCTTTTCTTTAGAAGCAACAAGTGATTTGGAGTGAGTGCTTCTAGGTCGTTTACATCGTCAGATACTCTTGTACTGGGTCTGCCATCTATAATGGCTTCAGCTTCACAAAAAGGTGTACTCAAACAGTCGTCGTTCTAGGTTTGCTCTTTGAGAACGGAGAACATCACCTTTCTGATGGTGCGAATCTGACGCTCCCATATACCTCCGAAGTGCGACGCAGCTGAGGGGTTAAAAATCCATTTAATGCTTCTTTGCAAGAATTCCTCGTGAATTCGGGCTTGGTTTGAATTCTTGATTTCTTCTTTTAGTACTTTGTTGGCTCGGACTAGATTTGTGCCGTTGTCAGCGTTCACTGCCACTTTGACTTCGAGGTTGGTCTCTGAGCATGTTAAAGCGAATGGTGTCTTAGTGAATGTAGGCCATTTGTCTATTGGATTGCGTAGGAATGACGGATCTCTTTAGCCATCTTTCACACTCTATGAACTTGTTTATCGACAAACCTCTAGAGCAGTCGTCTGCTGGGTTCTCAGGGGTTCTGTTCTAGTCGCGATCCTTCTGCGATTACTGCAATTCTGTTGGCGACGAATGTGTGGAAACGCGTCCTTTCGTTTGTTATGTAGCGCAGAACGGAAGTACTGTCTGTTCAGAAGACAGACTCAACATATTCGTTGATTTTGAGCTCTCGTCTGAGCATGATGTTGACTCTTACTGCAACAGTCGCTGTTGTTAGTTCTAACCGTTGGATAGATATCTACTTTAAAGTGGCTTCTCTTGCTGTACCCTTAATGAAACGGCTGATTATCTCTCCACTATTATTCTCCAGTCGAATGTAACTGACGGCACCGTATCCCGTTTCACCGGCGTCAGAGAAGTGGTGCAGCTGTGTCGATACTGGTAGCTTGAAGCATCTCGGTAACTTGAACGGTGATAGTTGTGGTACTTGTTTCATCCATTCCTGCCACTTGATGTTGTACAGGAATGTCTTAATTCCACGATAATTTTGATCGGCATAGATCTTTGCATATGCACCTTTACAGGTAGAGTGCATGGGGAGATGAAGCCTAGCGGATCATACATGTGTATCGAATGCTCAGGATGCCCCTTCGTTTTTGCTGGTTTTTATTTTAATTTCGGCTGAAACGTGAAACGATCTATTTCTGGTTCCTGCACATGACGCCTAAAGCGCGCTCTGTTGGTAGTAGACTGTCAGTGGTCAAGTCGAGAGATTAAACCTCTCTCGATCTTTCATTATGTGGTATAGATCCCAGTACTTTGAAATACTGATCCAATTCGTAAGTCGGAATCCTCCTTCTCCACACAGTTCAGTGAGACTTCGCGCATGACGTATTGCCTGCCTTTCACTCACTTACATGTTTTCCTTTATTGGGTATCAATTCTGTATGTGTAACTTTTATGATGCTAATAAAGTGATGTGAAATAAACTTTCCATAAATGTATACTTTTATATGCATCATATTAATAGTTCAAAGGTTACAGCGCTTGATAAATTTCATGTTGTTAGGGTTGACAGCCCCCCTTAACTGGATCAAGTATTTCAATCAACTCCATATTTTTCAGAGTGCGGCGACAACTTTACCCGATGTTCCAATGGCTTGGAATGCTACACAAATACCTCGAAATGTGACGGCTTCCCACAATGCTTCGATTTATCGGATGAGGTTGGATGTGGGTCATGCCCTTCGACCTATTTGACCTGCGGTGACACCTGCGTATCACGTAACAAGATATGCGATGGTATTCGGGATTGTTATGAGTATAACGACGAATTCAATTGTTGTGAGTATAGCTCAGACTTACGCTATTATGGTGATGCATTTGACAATTATATACAAAAAAGGTTGGTAAAGGCTGTTGATCATGTGTTCTCTCACTCCCTTGTTATAATGTTATTGTGTTGGGGATCACTGCATCTCTTCCACAGCGAGTTTTTTACCTTCCGAGCACTGAACTATACACCTGGGTAGAGAAGATTAATTAAGGAAAAGTCTTTCGCTCAAAAACACAACAAGTCGTTAACCACATCGGGATTCGCTCAAAAACACAACAAGTCGTTAACCACATCGGGACTAAAACCCACAACCTTTGTATCGTGATTCTAGTGCTCTTCAACTGCTCCTCACGTGCCGTTTCAAGGTCAAAAAGTAGAAAACAATTGTTGTTGTTTTTATCAAGGCAAATGTATCCCACTTCCCCGTAAAGTACTGCAAACTTGTCCAAAGCCAACCCAAAACATATTTTATGGACATTTTGCTTCACAAAGATCCTTGTGGAAACTCGACGTTTATTGACGTCAGTGATAATAGTAAATACTACATGAGTATCGGAGGAACGCCGGATACCGACAGAGACATGATCTACTTTGGCACAACATACTACAAAGCTATTTGTGTATGGCTAATAACAGCCAATACCGAAAGCGCGGTACTTTTGAATATATTAAAACTGATCGTTGCTGAAAACGGACCAAATCACCACCAATCAGCCAGATTTAAAATTGGCAACGGTCATGACGTCAATGCGGCAGAATATATGTTGATCACTGGGGATTATCCGACGACAGTGACGTCATTATCGAACAAGATGTGGATGAGACAGGAACCGGAAGGGGAGCAAATCTTCGCATTTGAATTCCAGCAGATACTTAGTTCAGGTAAACTCACATAGAATTATTTCTGTATGTTTGTCGTGTGTATTAATGTAGAATCCTCCGTCGTCAATTATATTGGGGGAAGGGGGGGGGGGGGTGGTTGCAAGAGAAAATCTGTAGGGGCAACAAAAAAATGGGGAATAAAAAGCGCGCGTAGCCCACCAAATTGCTTGAAATTAGAGGGTCGGGGGGGGGGGGGGGGGAGGGCACAAAAATAGTGATGCTCATGCTAGTGGCTTTATAGTACTGAAACAAGTGATTGGTACACATTTGGTATCATCATAAAGACGTACACCCCGGCTTGTTTCTGTTTATGTACAACAAACAATGAACATAACCAAATTTACGAAAGATAGGCAATTTAATAAAGTGAAGGGTTTATTATATTTGTTTTACTGCATTTCGCTTTCAGTGACGGTGCCACGCACGGCATGGGGACAGTCACGATATTTGCCCCCCCCCCCCCCCCCCCCCCCCCCCCCACCCCAAACTTCAGCCTTCCCCATCCAGTCAGTTTAATCCTCATCTCATTCTGTTCCCAAATATTGACTTTTCTTAGCTGTCTAATTGACGTGTCTATTAATTCGAACCAACTCAAGCTCATCAAACATTTTTGACATTACGAAAAAGCCAAAGTTGCCACGTGCATGTTATCCCGCGGCCCCACCAACAATGTGGATGCTCGTGCCGCCACTGGTTGCTTTTATCTAATTGTGGACACGTAAATTGATTCTTCCTTTTATCTTCTAGTACCGTGCAATGATGATGAATTTCGTTGTCCATTTGAACCCCTGTCCATATGTTTGCGAAATGCATCTCGTTGTAACAATATTCCGGTGTGCCCCGACGATTTCGACGAACAGGACTGTGGTAATGTATAAAGACGTATAGTTTTAAATGTTTAATAGGTGGGGATACATTTGGTGGGTATGAAACTCTCATAGACATGAAAAAGTATAAATACCAAGCGCTGCAGTCTAGCCACATGACTTGGAACGTGTGGTGACTTTCAGCCAGATTTGGGCTAGTTTTAAAACTAAAATCTGCCATTCGAATAATATAATGTGATTTCTTTTTAAGTTCGAACTTTTGTATAATAGCACTATAGTTTCTATGACAAATTGAAGTTAAAAGTTGGAATTTCTTAACACTTTCCACGCGACAGGCAGCTGCAGACGACATTCCAAAATGTCACAAAATAATTCAAATATGTCAACAATTTTAAATTTCATGAACATATTTGGAATCACCATGTGAAATGCATTGAAATAAGTACAAACATGCCTAGTATTGGTTCAGTAATCCTTGAGATAGACTTTGAAAATTGGAAAAGGTTTCTGAAAAATCTGTTTTGAATATGGTAAAACTAATAGCCGCGTGGAAAGTGTTAACACAACAACATTTTTCAAAAGTAATATATAGGGCTTCTAGTTACACCCAGACTAAAGAGCCTTGAGCCATGCTTAGGACAGCGGTGGAAATGGTAGCAAGCACGCTGGCAAGACACAGGTGGTGTGAAATAAATCAGATAAATGGTGTAGAAGGGGATGATTTATTACCTTGGATAAAGCATCAAAGCCGTGGTCAAGAAAGTTGGAAAACATACAGGGAACGGAACCGTATTGTCCGTGGACAGCTAATAAAGGTTTTTTTAAATTAAAACAGGCATAGCTCCTGATTTTATTGATCGATTTCAATGATTCCTTTTGTCATATGAGCGGAATATGTTGCTCTTTAAATAAGTATCTCATTTGTTTGTCACATTTGTTTGGTCTATTTTCAAACAAATATTCATTCCCAAGCAACTTCTATTTGACTCACCTGTATTGTAAACTATATAAACTCTTATAGTGTAATATCAGCTCGAATGTATTGCTATGCCTTTGGCATACTTGAGTACATAACTGCTAATCAGTCAAATTGTTGTGGTTATCTTTGAGAATTTGACAAATGAATAGCACCTCGGCGATATTTTGCTGTTTTTTTTTTAAATCTATTTTCGTCACACTAAATGGAAGTTTGGTTTTCACTGCATCTCCAGAAAAGTACAGCCATTACTCATATCAATTTATAATGAATTCGTAGCTGAGGTTCCAAGCTACAATTGTGTGATATTCCATAAGACTGGCTTATATAATAATAAAGTTATGAGGTAGGAGGTATAACTTATTGAATAACCCTCGTACAACCAAAGACGAATAAAGTTCCTATAAATAGTGGCACTTTTGGTGTAAAACTGTACTATGGTTTATTTCAGCAAATTGCCAATTTTTCGACCCCGACTTCTAAAATCCGATTTATACACACTGGTGTGAATTTGTTCATATCATTTGTTTTCCGCGAAATATCTTATCATGTACTAAAACAAACAAAATAACGTAATATTGTGGCATATCGCTCCCACCGGTAACGATATTATTCACACATGATGAAAAACGTTATTTATTCAGGTCTTTGCGGTGTGGTGAACATAAACCTGGACGAGACTGATACACAGTATTTCAACCTGACATCTCCCGGCTATCCGTCCAATTATCCAGACAAGTACACCTGTCACTGGTACATATCAATCGCGGATTTAGACAGCGTCATTTTTGTCGGGATCGTCTTCTTCGAGCTTGAGAGGAACTTTGATTTCGTGACGATAGGGTACGAGCACGACACTACGGATTATACTACTGTTATTGCTAAACTAACAGGTATTGTTACCTAACATTATGTCCGTGCATTATTTGTAAAAACATGTTTGGTATCGTCAGTAGCTTGACGTATAGTTATAAGACTAAGGTAAAAACAATTTCTACTGTATATGCATGGTTGAGTAGTACCCATAGCAAAATTGAAGTCACCGGGTAACCACGGTTACCCGACACCTTGTGGAGAGTATTTTTTTAAAGTAATCCAAACATCTCCGATGGAGCATTTTTGGGGAACATTTGCTGTTTTGGAGAGTTACCCGATAGTTTTCCAGAAACCTGGTTACTATTCGAAACACTCTCCAAAAACTTAAAACTCGGCCAGCAATCCCCACAAAACTCTCCACAACTTATTGTTGAAATGAAACATGCAAAACACTCTCCAAAACAACCCCCGAAAAGCTCTCCACAAACCATTTTCAAATTTTATTTTGGAAGTGTAGGGTGTGCTGTGTTAGTATTGGTGAATGTAGTGAAGTGAACACATAGGCTAAGAGAATGTGTCTTGGATACTTTCTTGTCAACAGGTACGAATTATTCATTTTGAGTTTACACTTGAAAGAGGATTTCAGAAAACGTACAATAAGATTATTTAAAATTGTCTATTATTTTAGGTTTTTTTAATTGCCTTTATTTAGATCAAACTTGTACATCATACAAGCTGCCTAAGAGTGAACTATTTATAAGGTATACACATATGGGGTGGTCCATTTGCATATACGTGGATTTCTTTGTAAACGTGCCCACACACTACAACACCCTACGATCTGGTACCGTGCAATCGCCCGGTCTACCTCGAGCCACGCTCCGGCTGAGCGATAAAAACTAACATTGTTTAGTCTAACCTGTAAAGCTCTTGTCGGTGGAGTGTCTGACTTGCACACACGCGGCGGTGGTGTTTCAGGTCCGGGGGTCTAATCCCGTGGGTTTCGCGGCAATTTGTTGGGTAAAAAAAATCGTACTTTGTCCCCCTCCCCCGAGCAAAAGACGTCATCGTCAGAAATGATATGGGGGTACAAAATCAGCTTAGCTCAGTGGTTAGGGACGCGGCGGAGGGTCCGGGGTCGAATTACAGGGGTTTCGTGGTGATTTGTTCGGTAAAAATGACTTTGTCCCCCTCCACCGATCCACACAAAAAGACGTCATCGTCCGAGCTGATATGTGGGTACGAAATCCGTGTCCGCAATATGAAAAGCTCTATACCACTGTGATCCCCAAAAATATTAGCGGATGGTTAATCCGCTAACCACCCACTATTCCGGGGAACGTACCCAATAGTAATCCACAATACCCACTTCGGTCTCCAAAACGTTACCGGGTAATTACCTGCTACTACCTATTTTGTCATTTCCACCTGGCGGTGATTACCGGATAGCTATTTTGCTGTTTTTTCGGTAATATTAGAATATGAAAATATGACAAATAGTTCGTATTGAAATTGTATGAATAGTATTAAACGATAAATTAAGAATTGTGTTAAACGTTACAAGTATTATTATATGAAACTTCTGCTACAATGACAATAAAACAAATTAAAACCCATTGGAAAAAACCAACTATATAGGTACAACGGAATTGCGTACTATTCGTTCTGAACATCAGAGAATCTGGATTGAATTCAGCAGCGATTTGTCTACTTCCAATGGCGGATTCCTATTTGACTTACAACTAACGGACGTATCAGGTAAGCATAGGCATTCCTGGTGTTAGTGATTCCATCTCTCGATAGCGGAAAAGCCTCTCGAACATTTCAAAAGAGCTCAAGCTCAAATGTGTGTATTTACCAATCATCCTAACGATAACTGTGATACTACCATTCAAGCGGTAGAGTGCACCAAACTGGCGTAATTACGAGTGATATAAGGGCCGTTGTCCATTATCTCTATCGTTGTAAGCGCGGGAAAAAAAGCGATAGAAGCGCGATTTTTTCTTCTTCTATTGTTAAAAGCATGGAAAAGATCGGTGATTAACACCCCGCTGGAGCCGCCTCTCTTCCTATCTGGCGTTAACAATAGAACTATTGTAGTACTGTCGACGGCTCAAAAAGTGAAGCAGACAGATGAAAGCGCGAGGAAGGTTGTGTTGTTTACTTTAAGAAATACCAACAGCTGACCAGTCTTCACCCGACCCATGTTATGACGTAAAGAGCGACCCATTTGCCATATTGTACACCTATCGGGCTTCTAGTACAAGTGCCAGGTTTTATCATCTTGGCAGGTAATAGAGGAGGAGGCTAATCGCGACACTACTCAAACCCCGACTCAAACGAGATATGTTTGTAGCCGCCTATTCATTGCTAGGCTTATCGTAATCCACTCGTTAACGTCGTAAGAATAATCCTCCTTGAAGTGGCCTTTAAAGACTATTGTTTAGCCGCGATCGACCTCCATGCTCGAGCGGTTTTGATGTCACTTGTTTATCACGTCTGTAGAGGCCTTGCACGTGCTTCGGTCGGCCTTACAGAAAGGAATCAACCACGCGTCATTCACTGCAATGATGGCGTAATACATAAAATCCATTCAGTTTATTCTTTGAATTGACGCGGGTTTTTTGAAATTAATGTAAATTCGTATGGATACAATGGGATTTTAGCTTCTTATAGTTTTGATAAACATAGTTCAGTAGTCCCTCGATTCTGCTGTAGGCATCAAAAAAGTAGCAATATTTGATTAAATATTACATTTTTCGGTCAACTGCGGTCACGATCATATTATCATAAATCGGTACGATCTGAGACTAATATACCTAAAGAGATAAGAAGCGCCCATTGATACCTGCCATGTGCAGCGATCCATGGTCCGATGCGACATTGTTATAGTTGATGGCTCATCGATTATCATCATTCAGTTTAATCTGATCACGAACTCATCCTTTGAGTAGTAGCGCGCTATTTTAAATCCAGTGTTATCCACACGTGTGTTACACTTTTCTTATTTTTCTGAACGCACTTTAGTATGGGCTGGTGACCGACTCACAGACCTTGATATATTTCTGAAATAATATGCATTTATATCGCTAAAATTATGGCATTTCAGAAGAGATATGCCAATTAAAACCTATTGGGTACATTCTTGAACATATAAACAATGTATTGTGATAACCAAATGTCATAGTTTGTATTTAGATTCATTATGAATTAAACTAAAAAAGTGATGTTTTGAAGAACTTGTTTATGAATTAAAGTATAACATTTGTTTCTCAATTCATGTTAAATATAAACACATTACCATGAACTTTGTTATCATAATACAGTGTGTATATGCCCAAGAATGTACCTAATAGGTTTTAATTGTCATATCTCTTATGATATGCCAAAAATATAGCGATATTAATGTATATTCATTTTAGAAATCTATCACGGTCTGTAAGTCGTAGCCATCCCATGCTAAAGTGCGTTCAGGTTATTTAAAAAGTGTTATAAACGTGTGGATAATACTGGATTCAAATAGCGCGCTTACTCATATAATGAGGTCGTGCTACAAATTAAACTGAATGATGATAATCGATTGGCGATTGACTAAACAATATCCGCATCGGACCTTGTGCACAGTGATGAATAGCTGTAGTACCGTGCTTCTTAACTCTTTAGGTATATTAGTCTCAGGTACGATATACGAGTAAGTTTATTTTGAACTATGTCTGAATTACAGGAAATTGCAAGAAATACGTGAAAATGACCGAATTGTCGGACTTATATCTTAAAGAATTCACAGCTTGGGAACCAAATTTCCCTAACTGAATGATTTTTCAATAATTTGTAACTTTTCGAATATACCGCCGATTTTGGTAGAAGTTTTGCTGAAATGTTCGTTTCTCTGAGATCTCTTTCGGTGGTGTAAAATATTATCCCGCATGCTTACGAGGGACCAAATATCCATTGTCTTAAGTAAGAGAATATATATTATGTCCCTCGTACGCATGCGTGATAAAAGTTTACAAATAAAATAAATCTAGAAACACTTTTAGTGTGATACGTACACGGGACGTCAAAACCACACGAGTGTGGAGGTTGATCGCGGCTATACACATGTCTTGAAAGGCCGACTCAAGGAGGATTATTCTTACGATATACAATAGGGTGATAATTGATCATGAAAGAAAGGAATAGGATTAGAAATAGGGCTAATCTGCGATTCAGCTCCTCCTCTACTACCTGCCATGGTTTTATATAACAGGAGTATTGTGGTCCCATTACTTCAGGATCAAGCAGTCAGAACACAATAAACCGAGATTTCAAGAAATCAAATAGAAATCGGGTAATTTACAAGTCGCGATTGTGACGGATTGCCTGTATCAATCTGATAATCTTAGGCTCATTTTGTAGGGGAAGTCCTATTAATTCAGGATATAATTTCAAATTTAATAACAAACATGATTTTTCATACTTTGTTGAGTCGATAAAGATGCACTTTAAATGCGATCGTAACATCGACATTTTAAATGATTTTTAGACGTGGAAGCAAAAACATCATGCACAAGAAATGTGCCTAAGGTATTAATCTTTATACAAAATATGGTTATTTGCACAACATTTTTAGACAAGAGTTAGCGTCATGACTTTTTATTCACCTACAGTAAAAATAAACACCATTTTCCAACACACATAGACTAAATCGGGTTTTTGAGCAAAAGGTATTCAGCAGGTCTCGGTCCGAGGTGGGGAGAATTTGATAGAGAGAGATTTCTAGTCCATAGTCTTAACCGCTCGGCCATGCCTACTCATTGATTGAGCGTATACGAGGGGGTATCAAAAAGCTTTAGAAATCACCCAAAAGTGAAGGAGCCAGAAACTTAATTTTGTTATGTGATCCTTCAGACATCTTTACTAAGTCCCTGTGCAAAGTTACACATTTCTCCTACTATTTATTACCTGTCCACAGACCGCCATTGTAGAGATCCTCTGATTGACCGCAATTGATTGATTCTCAGATTGTCTCAGATTGTGTTATTCCAAAAACAGCAATAAATAGTTTAAGGTGTTGACAGAAAGTGTCAAAGGTCATGTAGGGGTCATTAGAGGTCAATCTGTGTACGCCCCATGTTACCCATAACCTTATTGTCACCAAGCTTGTTTGTAATGACCTTTAACCCCTTTTTGTCCAAACTTTAAACTATTTATTGCTATTTGGGGAATAAAACAATCTGAGGCAATCTGAGAACCAATCAAAGGCGGTCAATCTGAGGATCTCTACAATGGCGGTCTGTGGACAGGTAATAGATAGTAGGAGAAACTTTGCACAGGGACTTAGTAAAGATGTCTGAAGGATCACATAACAAAATTAAGTTTCTGGCTCCTTCACTTTTGGGTGATTTCTAAAACTTTATGATACCCCCTCGTATGTGTTCTCTAAATAATGAACTAGTGGTGAACTATTGAGTATTCGACGACATGTTAGCCAAATGGAACCGATTTTCTAAAATTGTATTTTAAAAGTGAAAACGGTGTCACTGCAGGTTAGATTTGTAATACATTTAGAGCCGTTGTCTTTTCTCCCTACCAATGTAAGCGCGGGGAAAGTGCGATAGAAGCGCGATTTTTTTCTTCTATTGTTAAAAGCATCGGAAAAAGATCGGTGATTAACTGAAGCCGCATCTCTACTTATCAGGCGCTAACAATCGAACTATTATAGTACTGTCGACGGCTCAGTTAGTGAAGCAGACAGATGAAAGCGCGCGGAAGGTTGGGTTTTGCATAACTTATATTTGAGATAATGTGATGTGAATACTAGCAATAGAAGCCATCCATGTGTCGGTCATATTTGTGGGAACTAAAGTCTGTTCCAAAATTTTAAAAGACTAATACTACAGATCAACACGCATGTTGACGGATACTCGTTTAAATAACCCGCCAAATATATAGGTCATTCTTTGAACAGTAACACTTGCATAAAATCGAACCCGTGTTTGTCGATTGCAAATAACATGGGCAACATACGCAAGCCACAGAGATTGACGAGTGTAAGTGTGATAGTTTTATTATTTAACAATTGATCCATTTAGCTACAACGAGCGGATTTTTATCGTGACAATTTTGCAATTTTATACCATATTCGTTACTATAGTATATGTTACTCTCGCACAAAATATGTTTGTTATGTAATCAGAGTCCTTATTTTTGAAAGAACACAAACAATTTCATTTAATTCATTACAAGTGAATCTTTGCAATGCGTCTGTTGACTTGACCTGCGCAGACGGTAACTGTGCCTCGAAGGAATCCCTGTGCAACGGGTTTGCTGATTGTTTAGATTCTTCGGAAGAGGCCAACTGCGGTAAGACCTTTCTATCAACAATAATTATTTTTTCTTTCTCAAGCGATTACAAAGTTGCATCAATTTTTTATTGTGTCACCTTTTCCCACTATTAATAGTTGGTACATATTGGCCAAATCATTGTGTGGACATTTCAACAATTCCGTGTTCAAACAATAAATAAAAACAAATTTAAAGCACTTGTTTGCAACATAATTTTTGCAACTACGGTACGTGTCGTTAATATACATGTATACCCTAAATATCACATCAAATGCTCCTACATTTAGAAATGTTTGATCGAAATGCCACGTAGAGTCACGGCTATCTTTATTATTAATATCATTATAATTAGAGTACAAGTTATTGGCACTATTGTCTGGTTGTCTTATATTACAGATATAATATCTTGTACTGGATCTTACCACTGTGGGCGCGTCGATGGTCGCTATATCAGACAATGTATCTTCTGGGATAATCTATGCGATGGTTTGCCTGAATGTCCAGCACAAGACGATGAAGAATTATGTGGTATAAAATTAGAGAATAAAAGAATAGTTCGTAGAGCTGTTTTTACCATATACCATATACCATATTTGGAGTCGTGTATGGTCGCCGCAGAGACAAACGCACATGTATATAGCAAAACAGCTATACGAACTATATTATTCTCATTATTATTTAGTTTATTGGTTATTGTTTCTGCAATTCTTCTAACTTTGCATTCTATGCAATATTTTTCGGGAATGTTTCCCACGCCTTAACCCACCTTGTGTAGGCTTATCTTTGAAGGTCCGGATGTACGTCTCTCTTTGAGATCAGCGGGCAAAGATTTCCCTCAGCATCAAGGTTGTGAATTGTGGTCAAGCATCTCACTGTCCATCCAAGTTTAAAATAATTATCTCCCTCTGGATCATGTTCCCCATGGGCCAAAGATGTTGCCTTTTTTCCTCTGGAGGTATCATTTATATTCTTGTTTGGGTTGTCAACGATTACCCAGGACCATGAAAGTATGATACTTCCATACCAAGACGTAGCTTCATTGCTTCTCCTGAGTTTCTTTTTCTGGATAAAAATATTCAAAATTTACTTTTCTTGATACTACTGAAATGCATTCGGAAACTTCTAGATTTATTTTTTCGATCTTGTAAACACACCTGTACTCAGCGAGAATCACCGGTTTCATTACAAAATATATCACAAATTCGAAAATTAAAGGTCGGTGTGGCTGGTAGAACACGTTTTCCATTAGTGTATTCTGCGAGTCAGTTGTGATAATGTATGTCTTCTTCGTTACAGACATAAGGCGATGTCCTGAAGGATGCGAATGCCATTACGAAGGAATCAATTTAGTAATTGATTGTGCAAATGGGTTAAACGAAGATCTCATCTCGAATGTTCCTAAAGTCACAAATACTATGTACGTATATCTGTATTTTATGCACTTTATTCTGGCAATTTCATTGTTTCTTGCTTAAACCACGTAGGATGGGTAACATGTATTATTCTTAACAAAACTGTAATTATATATTATGTACTTCATACAAATAGTTAATGAGTTTTCATTCTGTTAATTATATTTCTCAGAAAATCATCAGGGGGCAATATGTCTACTTTGAAACGCGGTTTCTTGAAGCGTCTAAGTAACCTTGGAAGTTTGTAAGTTTGATTTTTTCTGTATATCTGGTTTTTGTTTCTGTTTATACCGTAAATAATGTTGTGGTTATAATATTAATAAGCCCCGGTAAGATGGATTTTTATCATTTTTTCATCATTTATTATAATTTGTATCAGTCCCATACAATTATGGAGCTAATGACATTTGTTTCTCTAGATTGAAACCAACGTTATAATTACCGTCACCCATATGAAGGTCTTCATATTATGATAACCTACGGCACGCTCCACGTCTTCAGGGTCTACATACTTATTCCCACAAATCGTATGGTCCGGTCACAAGGCCGG
The DNA here is from genome assembly GCA_035610835.1 of Ophiura sarsii. Taxonomy (NCBI): domain Eukaryota; kingdom Metazoa; phylum Echinodermata; class Ophiuroidea; order Amphilepidida; family Ophiuridae; genus Ophiura; species Ophiura sarsii. Next base: position 50,043,858 of record CM069448.1, read on the forward strand.
GTATAATACTCGTACGTTAACAGAATCTCAGTAAAATTCTCGTATTCTCGTATCTCGTATGTATGATGTCTGATTTAAAATATTAAAATTAAAACTTAATTATCATGGTTCATTTTTCAGATCACTCCAAAACAACAGCATAAGAGTAGTTGAGAAGGGTGCATTTGACGGCATTCCAAAATTAACATGGCTGTAAGAATAAAACCAACAATAGAGACCTTCTGTGTTTCGGATTAGCATCCACCTTGGAGGTATACACAAAAGGTTTGCATCACGGTTCGGACGCACAACCATCCTCAGTCAATACACCCCGGTGAATGACCTCGAAACTGATGTAACCTTTAATTGAAATGTAAAAGATTACCTGAAAACATGATAATGTGCATTCTAGCCAAGAATTAGTCGAATAGAGTTTCATGTTACCTCCAATATGGCCGCTAATCCAAAACACGGAAGGTCTCTATTGCAGTTGTATATTTAATTTACTCGAAAATGCTAGGTCTTTTTGTTTCACTTTTGTCTTACAAAAGTATTCCTAACAGGGGCATAATACCACAAAATAACAAGGTCTGATTCACCTATAACATGTATCTAAGCCATGTGTGACGGCTAATGAAGCTGCCTCCTTCCTGTTTTGGTTAACATTTCAAAAGGAATATTTCGCGAAATTTCGGGGTCGCGACACGAAATACGCGATACGAGATTTCGTTCTGGGACGGAACGGGAAGAGATTTCGTGGTCGTGATCGAGATTTCGGGGTCGCGACATGAGATTTCATGGCCACAAAACGAAATCTCGTTCTACAGGTTGAAGTTTCGGGAAGTAGGTCGAAATTTCGGGGTCGAAAGGTCGAATTTCCGCGATATTAAATTAAGTAAAATTATGTTTTCATGACGTTTTGATCGAACTAATCCCAATTAATGGAAGATTTTTGTCACACTCACATGTATCATCACGTGTGTGATAGTCTGAAACTGGATTCAATCAGTCCAGCTCTACCATCATCATGTTCAACTTGCGCCCCATTCAGCAAACACTTCTACTTTCATAGTGGTCCCTTGGACAATGTTGATATTTCACAAAATTTGGGGAAAATCACATAGGCCTATCTCTCGTTTGGAATAACCCATTTGAATGAAATACAATTTAGGTTATAGCTAGCAATATGTGCTTGCTGTGCATTTCGTTGAAATCGGGACCTGCATATTGTGACTCACCCTGTATTACCTCAAAAAAAAATCAGCATACGTTTGAGGTTTATTTCATCCTAAAACCGCTGGAGTTGGTTGTCTCAGTACATTTTTTTGGATTTTTCCGCCGTTAACCATTCGTTCCATTCGCTTGATCACGTAACCTCGTATCCAAAATTTAACCTCGAATATTCGTGAACGAGCCCATGTCTGGCAATGACTATTTCGAAATAAATGTTACGTTATATTAATATGGTTTTCTTGATATCGTATATTTTAATTCTAAGGGATTTGTCGTCAAATGCAATAACGGATTTGCAAGGGTTTATTTTTGAAGGCTTGATTTCACTGAAAGGAATGTAAGTATTGTGATTTATGAAAACTAGTTCATATAAAAGGTCCAATTCCAAATGGTTTGTGACTAGTGGTGTGCACAATATTGCTGGGCAGGCTTAATTTCTTTTAAATCTTCCTGTTACAGAAACAAAATTAACCTGCCCTCCAATGCTGTGCACACCAGTCGATTCACACTTAGATAGCGTGATTGTCGCCCATATTATCACTCTTCTACTGTAGAACTCATGCTTTCTTCAGAGGATAACACTTTTTCCTGTATCGGAAAACTTTCGTCCTTTGAGCTCGGGATGTGACCTTTGACATCATTAAACTATGGAGGTTCCCATGTTACATCTATAACCCAAATGTGATTCCAATTGGACTTTAACTTTTCAAATGAGACTCAAATGTCCCAATTTTACATGTTCATCCTATTTTACAACTTTAACTGAGATGACCTTGTTTGTTACCTTATTAACTTATTATTAACTCGTTAAAATATGACGGTCCCCATGTTACATCTATAACCCAAGTGTGGATTCAATTGAACCTTAACTTTTCAAATGGGCCAAGTGTACATGTTTTAAGCCTAGTTAACTTCTTGAGCTGGGATGACCTTTGACATTGGTATATGTGTGACCTTTGACCTCATTTGACCTAATGAAGGCTCCCATGTTACACTTTTAACCCACGTTTAGTTCCAATTGGATTTTACCTTTTAGCAACAACTTAAACAAACAGCCTATTTTACAATACAACCTGAGATGACCTTTAACCTTGTTAACATATTATGCAGCGTCCCATGTTACAACTGTAACCCAAGTGTGGTTCCAATTGGACTACAACTTATTGGTTGAAGACTGAGAGTTGTTTTAGAGTTATAGCTAATTCAGCCGTTTGACTAAAATATGCAAATTATTTAATTATCATATTTTCACAAATGCAAATGAGATCTAGCTTAGACCTAACATTGATCACTGATAGGTCTGGTTATGTCTGACCATCCTAGTTTTGGTAGGGGTTAAATCAGTCTATTTGTTGAAGAGTTATATTTAATTGAATTAGTTGTTGCCTAATAAAGAGTTACAGCCAATTCAACGTTTTGACTAAAATATGCAAATGAGCTAATTATCATATTTATACGATTGCAAATGAGATATAGCTTGGACCAATGGTGCAGCGGATCATGTCCTACCATACTAGCCAACTAGGAAGTTTATCACTCATTGTTTCCAAGATTATGAGCCAAATCAAAGATTTGACAAAATATACAAATTAGCTCTTAAGCATAATTACAATACAAATAAGCCCTAACATTGATCACTGATAGGTCTGGTCCTGTCTAACCATCCTAATTTTGGTGGTAAATCAGTCTATTTGTTGAAGAGTTATAATTCATTTAATAAGTCATTGCATTAAGGAGTTACATCAAATTCAAGTATTTAGCGAAAAATATGCAAATTAGCTAATTATCATATTTACACAAATGCAATGAGATATATAGATTATAGATATAAGTTAATCAATCATTGTTTTCACGATTAAGAACAAAATGAAAGAATTGACCAAAATATGCATAATTACAACCATACGAATTAGTATTGATCAATGATATATCTAGTCATGTCTTATGAAGTGAAAGTTAAATAAGCTTACTGTCAACTTTACAATGGGGATGCAATAACAACATATAGAATAATTAGCATAATTGAATTTGTGCACTGTAAAACCTAGTCTGGTAGTGATATGAATCTCCCATGTTGCAACTAGTGATAATTAAGAAGATTTTTTTTGCTACATACGTGTTCCATAAACTGTTTAATGCACTCACTGTTTACAGATACACATCAATCTGTTGGATACATAATTTGAATACATACATTGTACTGTCCATTTTTCATCTCAAAATTATTATAATTTTAATAGTTAAAAGTTCATCTAGCCGGCCCGGGGGTGGGGGGGGGGGGGCAGTCCTTGCTATTTAATTTCTTTGTTTATCTTTGTAACTCCTCTTAAACATCTTATTTTAGATATTGAATAATTTTCTGATATTTACAGGGTAATAAAGGAAACTAGACTTTAAAAAGTCCATTTTGACATGAGAGCCTGTTTTGTCCTAAACGTACTTCTATTTTTTTTAAAATATTTCAGGGCCCTTTGGAATGTGCCATTACAAACCGTTGATATATTTGCATTCACCGGACTCTCAAAACTCCAAACCATGTAAGTAAATCAGGTAATACATCCTAATATCAAAATGTACTTTTTCTATTTAGATCGAACCTCTTTTTTATACCTTGTACAACTCTTTCTTGCAAATATTCTATACTATTCTATATATTTTATATGCATAGGCTATGTTATATAATATTTAAAAAGATTTAAAAAAAAGGATAAAAGAGACTACAAGGGCAAATGCTTTTGTTAATTAATACTTGAGTGTATTCATTTGTACTTGTATATTTCAATAGCGTTATGGTGCGAGGTCCTGAAGCCGTAGATGCACCAGATATTCCAGTTGGTACATTTGACGAACTTGCCAGTCTACAAAATGTGTAAGATATATTCTTAATACAATATAGGCCTACTAGTAGAACTGATATGTAACAAAAATTGGTCAAGATGTTCACTTCTGGCAGAAAGTATGAACACTGGCTTATGCGCTGATTTCAAAAATCCAAGAGCCCACATATTTCGAGCAGTGGAGTGGTTTGGCGCCCATCTTGGATTTCAAAATGGCCGCCATTTAAATAATATAGGAGATTTTTGTAAAATTGCTCCAAATCAACTAGTTTTGATTTGTACCTCGAGATTTCACCAATATGTTCTCTGTTTTCAGAGTTTTAGATGGATTATTTGTGCCAATTGTTTCTTGATTATCTAAACAGGGTTTTGGTCGCATTATTCCGCTGGAAATCACCTTTATTAGAAGGTTTATGTCAGCTATTCATCGTAATGTTGTGTTTAGTATCATCTGCAATTATAATTTTGGTGAAAACTTGCATTTCAATTTTGAGTGGTTTCCATAGAAACCTTTAAAATGGCGGTTTGGTGAACACATGTGTCAAAATAACTCCTTTTTCAACAATGTTCACATATTTTCATCAATCTATTGCTTGTAGCGCTGATTTCAAAGATCAATTAACCCACATTTTTCGCGCGATGGTTTGGCGGCCATCTTGGATTTCCAAATGGCCGCCATTAAATCAGGGGATTTAGTTTTTAGAAAGTCTGCATTAACAGTGTATTTCAAAAAAGTATCCAATGACATAAAAAGTGTTTAACAAATAATTAAAAGTACATAACCATGTTAAGTCCTAAAGTTAATCCTCTATCAAATTCACTTTATCCCATTAAAGTTATTCCCTTAACTGCAGAGATACAATAAATTCAGTAACAACAAAAGTGTGAATCCCACTTTGGCCACTTTTGGTCAGAAATTGGATTTCCAATTGAAAAAACTGCTTCCTAGATTCCAATGGCGAGAAATATTCGGTTTTATCTCTCCGCACGCAAAGTAATCCGACCATACGCGCGAGATTTTAATGCCCACACGCACGCGATTTGGGTTGCACGCTCGCGCGGCATGATGCACAGTGCGCTTGTTGACTTAATTCGCGCCCGCGTCCTTCTGTATTCATTCGCTGTTCTAAGGAGGTTTCGCCAATTTGTAACTGATCAAACGTGGTCCTAAAGGAAGATTTCGTAATTACATTGTGTTTTTGAAAATATTATACAACATCTAGAAACATGCAGTGATTTCGGGTTCTGCCTTCCTTCACCATTATTTACGTTCGTACACAAGATTCTCAGGTGGCGCGCCTCTTTACACGGTGGATAAGAATTTAGATTTTCGTCATGTCATAATTAATTGTGGTATTTCCATGCATTTGATGTTAAGTATTATCCTGTAGCAAGAGGTAGCAGGGGCATTAATGTTGCACTCCATATCTTGAGATTTTACCCAGGATTCCTAGTCACAGCCGTACAACAAACGCGTCACGTCACACAGGTGGAATGTTGAATAATTTCATTTTTGTTGTGAAAGCTATCGGCGTGCCTTGCTTTGTCTTGCGTCTGTAAAGGTCACCCGCACCTGATGCCATCATAGAGCCAAGATAAACTGAAATCCATCACATGGCTGATGGTATCCCAAATAGACTGGAGTGTTTTGTGAGGATTGCAGTTGGCAGTCATGTACTCCGTTTCGGATACGCTAACGATGAGGCCAATAACTTTTGCTGCTGTAGCGTTTTGTCAGCTGAATCTGAGCTCGCGAAATTGTGGTCTAGAGTATGTCATCAGTAAGTTCTAGGTCATTTAGAACAACAGCAGGATGACATCTCAAGCAACGTGGATGTATCACAACCCTTGAGTCAAGATAAGATGTAGCCTTCTTCGATATATTCTACCAATATCACAAAGAAGAGGAATGGAGCCATAATATCTCCCTGTATCACTCCAGTGGACCGCAAAAGGATCAGAGATATGCCTGCTGCCATCGACCATCACATCACTTCTCAAGTTGTTGTACAGCACACCGATAGCATCGACTATGCTTATGGGATTCCGTAATGTCGCAGCACGACGTACATAACTTTTCTATTGATGGAGTCGAAAGCTTTCTTGAAGTCTATGAATGCGAATGTGAAAAGTAGCTGATGATCATTGAACCCTTGTGAATTTTCTGAGCACAATGACGAAAGCCAGCCTGGTTATTTCTCAACATGGGGTCGACATGATCTCTAATTCTGTTAAGCAGAATCTTGCTGTACACTTGAGCTGAAAATATTTATTCCTCTATAGTTTGTCATAAGATGGAGGTCTTCTTGATTTAGTAGAGGAACAATAAAACTGGTGGCTCACTGGTTGAGTGATTTGAGGGTGGTGTAAACTTACATGCAGAATCCATGGACCACATATACCAATGCGTCACAGCCATTAATACATGTAGTATTAGTATTAATTTGAATTGGCAGGTCCAATTCGGCAGATGGAATTTGACTGCCGTCATTGTTTAGCAAAGAAATGCCCTTGCAGTACTGCAGTACTACTTCCCTTAAGTGAACTTCATGTCTTTTCCAGAGCGATTATGAATGATTTTCCATGTGGTGGAATAGCCACCATTCACGTCAGCCAGTTTATCTTCTATCTGCTTGTTCAGCATTGACGATTCATCTGCCTCGTAACACTTGTTCAAACGGGTGTTTTAGTTTTTTCCATCTTTCTCTGGACTGCTGTAAACTTTCATCCCTCTCAAACTTTAGCTGAACGGTCTTGTCGGTTACCCATCAGGTCGGCATACCATGATGAGGCTTGCGTTCGTCAAAAACTTTCTGAAACTACTTTATCAATTTGGGTGACCTGGTCAACGGCAATTGTATTGCATTGCATGAACGCCTGCTCGTTTCCCACCTTATGATGAAAATCGCCATAATGTCTTCCTCTTGGCTCCCGCTCAGGTGTCCACATGCAGCAGCAACTTCCCTGGTTGGGCAAATTAGTTAGGAATTATCAATGTGTGTGGTGCCCGGCCAGTGAGTCATTTGTATCGATTACATTTATAGAATAAGTGATGTTACCTACTGTTTTCAGCGCCTCCAATTTTGAATGGCAGCCATTTTGAAATTCAAGATGACTGCCAAATTATAGCCCAAAATATTTGGGCTTCTCAATTTATGGCATCTGCATATTGCTAGTTCTGCATGGAAAATGTCATGCATTCTGGCAGATGGAATATCTATAGAACTATAGTGGTTTCCAAGTATATTGGTAAACATTTGTGATTTTGACCATTTTGATCATAAAACCGCCATTTAAAAGGTTTCCATGGAAACCACTCAAAATGTTGTCAACCATTCATCACAATATTGTTTTTGGTCTGTCATCTGCAATTATTCATAATTTTGGTGAGATACTTGAATTTCAGTTTTGAGTAGTTTAGACTTGCATTTCAGTTGTATGTTCCTTGATTTTTGAAAAACAACGCAATAAACTAATTTTCATTTTTCCTGCCAGAAGTGATCTTTTTTACATCCGGTCAACTATATAGTGTTTTACGAGCAAAAGATTGGTGAAAATATGTTTCAATTTTTGAAAAAAGAGTGATTTTTACCAAACCGCCATTTAAAAGGTTTCCATGGAAACCACTTAAATTTGAAATGCAAGTTTCTCACCAAAATTATGTATAATTGCAGAGGATACTAAAAACAAGATCATGATGAATAGCTGATAAACCCCTAAAATAAGAATGATTTTATAGGTATTTTTGCCAAAAAAAATCTGTTCCATGGCAAACAGGAATAGGCCTAATAAAAGTACATTTACACAAATAATCCATTTAAAACTCTGTATCACGTTATAGAGAACATAATTATTAGTGCAATCTCGGGGTATTAATCTAAAAAATAGTTGATTTAGAGCAATATTACTAAATCTTCTATTATTTCAATGGCGGCCATTTTGAAATACAAGATGGCCGCCAAACCATTGCTCGAAAAATGTGGGTTCTTGGGTTTTTGAAATCGGCGCATTAAAACACACCCCTATACGCCAATATTCATACTTTCCGCTCCACTATACGGGTGTATCTCAAGGGGATCGTGCATTCACGCCACGGAGTCGCGCTGGCAATCTCTTTAGGGAGCACATCCGCCAAACTCGACCGCCCGGCAACTGCCGGTTCCGTGCAGTTCCGTGAGGTTGCAGCCGGTTTCTATTGTTCTAAACAATGATATGCGGTCCAACCGGGCGGAACCGCCGTTGCCGCGCGGTCGAGTTTTGATGTGCTCCCTTAGGGCTTGTATAATAGCATTATGCGATTAAACTTGCAGAGCTACCAGCAAAACGTTGGTGTTGGATTCCGTTGGATTTAGAGTTTGTTTTCCAACGAAGTTTCTACCATGGTTTCATATTGGCAAGCGTGATTCACTTAATAACAGAATATGAGTAGATGCATTAAAGACATCCTCACATCCTTATGTCAACACATCTTTGCATCAACATTATATAAGGTAACCGAAATATTGAATGTACTAATGTGTTGATACCTCGTCTTTCAGATTTGTAGATGAGCATCGTTTGTGCTGTTTGTTTGGAACAGCAGTGGATTGCATTTCACTGCAACCTCAGTCACCTCTCTTCAACTGCGGTGAAATGATGCAAAATAACTTTTTGCGTACATTCATGTGGGTTCTAGGGGGTAGTTCTATCGTCGGAAATATCTACGTTATCGTATGGCGATTAAAACAAAAGAACCAAAGCGAAAAGGCATATGTTCAATCCTTCCTGATTCTCAATCTTGCAACTTCAGATTTCATGATGGGTGTATTTATGATAATCATTGCAACTGCTGACGTTTACTACGACGACGAATACTTTAAATATTCTGAACAGTGGCGTTCGAGTATAGCGTGCAAAATCGCAGGTTTTATATCACTGATTGCTAGTGAAGCATCAGTTGCATTTCTGACTGTAATAAGTGTTGATAGATTCGTGAGTATTTTGTTCCCTTTTAGCACCAAACAACTTCGTAAAAAGTCAGTTCGTATTGCAGCGGCCATAACCTGGGGTATTTTACTGACGATAAGCATTCCACCAATTATTTTGGCGGATGCCGATTCTGATTTTTATGGACTTTCTGATGTTTGCATTGGTTTACCACTGATCACTAAGCCTACAAGCTACGTGATCGCAACAGGATATGTTGACAGTGAGCAATCCGGACAAGCATTTGATGTCCCCGTGCCAAATGATACCCAACCAGCATGGTATTTCTCAATTGCATTATTCATTGGCGTGAATTCATTGCTATTTCTCATAGTATTTATATGCTATGTAGCTATTTTCATACAAGTAAAACTATCAAGTAAAAATATCCGAAAGCATTCGGACAGTCGCGATGAAGAAATCAGACGCGCGATCAAAATGTCCATCATTGTTGGCAGTAATTTCTTATGCTGGGTACCAATCATAATCATGGGTATTCTGTCTCAAAGTGGGGCTGTAGTCATCCCTATCGCTGCCTACGTATGGGCCGTGGTATTCATTCTGCCAATTAACGCATCGATTAATCCATACTTATATACTATATCGATGCTTATTTCAGCACGTAATGTACCGAAAAAGGCACCTGCGTCGTCAGTCACACGCCCAAGCACTATAAAGTAATAAGTTAATTTTAATTTTACGAAAAGAATTATCTAGATGAAGAGCACACGCACAAGTACTATATTGCAGTGGACTATTGAACATTCAACCTACAGTGAATAACCAAATCAGAGGCAAAAACAACGTTACGTTCTAAATACAATCAATATGAATTTATGTTCATGTTACAGTTTCACTTATTAGCTGATTCGGGTAGCAAATGATCTGAAAAGCTGTAACCAATAAAATGAATTAAATTAAATGAGCCACTCAATTATCTACGCCTTATTTGAATTATTTTTAGAAATCGGTAAAAACTACACTAATTTGGACATCGTAAAATACAATGTTTGTGCACATGTGAAATACAGAAGTTCGTCATCTGAAAATATTCCGCTGTTACTCTTATTTCCCCATCAACTTCTTTTCCTTATGTCACGTCATTTATAATTTAGTAGTGTAACATTATGCCTATTATATTTCTAAACATTAAGGTATAAAAGCCATTATGAGAAAACAACAAACGCTTTAAACATAAATGTTCCTTATTTCCATGCAATATCTACATTAAAAACATACATAGGCAGTTACCAGATTTGGTGCAAGTGTAAGTGTAAGTGGATTTAAAATATGTAACCATTTAAATTCATCAAAATGTTGCTTAACATGTTTGTGTTCCAAGCGGTTGTTTATTTCATGAAGTAACATGAGCTTGACACAGACGATGGTGGACACGAATGGCCGTACATTTCGAACCTCTCTTGGTTTCAATGTAAAAATGGATTTTGATTATATAACCCCAGAAAATTCATTACACGGAACTTAATCATCTCATCCTAACACCGCTGGAGTTAGATAACCAACTCCAGTGTCAGTGAATTTATCCCGTCGTTAATCGTTCGTCCCATTCGCTTGATCACGTAACCTCGTACGTATAATTTAAACTTGAATATTCGTGAACGAGCCCGTGTCCGACATCGTCTAGTGGACAGAAAAAATATAATATAGCGCAATCTATTTGTCATATTTCGTATCTTTTATTAGTAAGTAATAAACATGCTGCAACGATGGGTGTGCTAATAATGTTGTCCAATTTCAGATCAGCTTTGTAGTGTGGATGATCTAATTTGTATCCCGTAAATTAAATCATTTTAGAGATTGTAACAAGCTATTGTTACAACCTGGTCTCCTTATTAAACTGCACTATAAATTCAGTTTACAATTCGTATCAATCTGTAAGTATAGTGCTGTTTAAGTTCCAGATTAGATTTTATTCCGTCAATAAATATCAGATATCCTACATTCTTAAACACTAAATATGGGATATCCTATATGTTATTGCGCTCTGTTGTGGGCGCTAACGGAATAAATCTAATCTGGAACTTAAACTGTACTATACTTACAGATTAATACGAATTGTAAACTGCATATATAGTGCAGTTTAATAAGGAGACCAGGTTGATTATTAAGGTTATTAACACTGAACTTACCATTAATACACGACAATTCAATGTTATAAAGAACATTTGAATACAACAAACTATATAAAAGACTACTGTTGTCCGCGGCTAAATCAGAAAAAGATAAGTGTTCCTTTTTAAAACAATGGACAATATATCTGTTCAAAAATTTGATTTGCATTACGGTACACTAACTCATATTTGTATGTACCCTACATTGCCGAGTATTTATCATGTAGGCCTATGTGCAGAACTTCCCATAGTACCTATCTATACCTTCTCAAAACGTCGTATTTCCGGTAAACGCTATTCGCAATGTAAAACATACGTGGGTAGTAGAACATACATGTATTTTAAAATTCTCTTAGTATATTTAACTCTATTTAGATTCATTATTGTAACTATAAATTAATAATTATCTTTTGTAATGTGTAAATTGTTCGGTTCGGATCGTGCGTAATAAACATCAAACTTAAACAAAAGTGTCATTCTTGATTATGCGATCAAATTATTTAGCTTGTTTTATGATATCGTGAAAGATCCTTTACCCTCTTCCTCCTACGGGGGCGGTTAGCCCCACTCAACGAAATGCAAAGTACAGTGACCTAGGGCGTCTATGTGATCGATCACTTTTACATCCCTTGCGCTCATTTTGAAAACAAATTGAGGATACCACCTTACCCGGGGGTAGGGTAAGCCGTCAAAGTCCGAGGGGTGCCACCTTTCAATTGTTTTAAATCGCCATTTTGAAAAATATCTTAATTTTATTGTCCTGAATTTTGTAGCATATGTTACAAACATAATGTCTCTAACTTATAAGAAAAACTGGGTGAAATTCCGATATTTGGAACTTTTTGGGCGAAAATTTCAATTTTGGCCTACATGTATATTTCATGGCCGGATTTTGAGGTCGGCCATGTTTAGTGACGTCATTGTGATGTCATGTGTGGGAAGTTTGTACCTGTTTTGGTATGCATGGGAAGCTATACCATGATACCCAAAAGCATACGCTGCATCACGGATTCGATTGTTTTAGGGGGTGGGGTGGTAACTTACAAAAAAGTCTCCGGAGGACGAGGGTTAAATTGTATTAACCTAAAAGGAAATGTTCAGCATTTAAAATTGTCATGATTATTTTCAACCCTCAGTAAAGTTTCTTGTATTACCTCATTATTATCATTACTCCGTGTGTCAGTCACCTTAAGTTCAAAGGTGAAATCGATGCTTATTTTGTGGGCGTAACTCCAATTTGTTGCCATAATAATCAATGAAATTTAATTTAAAGGGACGGATAAGCCGGTATTTTCAGTTGAAGCTGTGTGTGTCTCGGATTAAAATCGTTCAAAAGGAACCATCACAAAAGGCCGCGTAGTCAGATTTTTTTTAAACAGTTTAAATGGCATTGAATATTAAATTAAGTGTTTTCAACTTCTTGTTGTCTGAACTTTGAGCTTCCGCTGGTAAAAGAAAATTAAAAAAAAGAAAATTAAAAAAAAGAAGATTCAAAAAATGCATAACTCGACACTCTCACAAACTAGTATCGATTTGAAGTGCTCGTGGGTTTGAATTTAGGTCTAAACAGGGATTATATAATTATGGGATAGGTAACTCCTCAGACAAAACTTTGCCTACTAAAACCAAATTCACGGGTGAAGGTTTTATAGGGGGCGCACTGTCATGGTCGTAGCAAACCAAACGACATGAGACGTGGTGGTTTTTATCGGCCCAAAACATTATTTGTGGCGCAGCAATAGTACATCAGTGGTAAAAAAGCTGATTGTGATTTAGAGTAGAACTGATTTGCTTTGATGATGGCAGAATTTAGTTCTTATATGACACGAAACATTCAGAATTGGTTATTTGAAATTAATTTACGTAGAACGAAATACGAATTTTAAATTGTGGATGGCTTCGTCTGGCAGTGACAGAGGAGAGGCGTGGCGTTATTTGCATTTTATAAGTATTGTAATCAGATCAGTTGGGAAGGTATGCTGGATCGCGACGATCACATGAATAGTCATGATCTGAATATTCATTCACAACGAATGATTGACAGTGTACGCTTAACGTCCGGGTGAAGAACTGATAGAGTGCGCTATACTGTGAACCAAATCTCAACAATGGGCAGATATGAGAGTCATCCCCCTTGTCTAAAGCACTGAGTGTATAAAATACTTTTTAAATATTGTTACGTAAATCGCGTCGGTGAATTCTTCCAACATTTTCGTTGTTCAAAATGTTTGACGGATTTGAATTTCCACCGAAGCGGGGTTTTTTAAAACTTAGTTTATCATAACATAATTGTGCATGACTGACTGCACACACCCCGGCATGTGCAGTGCTAACGCTGTAGATTCAAATGCACGTTCCGCCCATGTGGTTATGCCTGGTGAATAATTTGTTTGCATACAAATAAAGCTAAGAGGGCGTATAGAATGCATACTTATTGCTTGAATATGTGCAAACCCATATTAAAGGTATGGTTATGTTCAAATAAAGTCTCGAATATAGGTTATTAATTCTGCAAATTATTTAAATAAAGAGAAAAGTACAAAGAAATGTTTTAATTTGCTCATACAAAGATCTCGGAATTAAGAATATGCACATTATATCTTACTTCCAGTGTTCCATGATGTACACAGCTTTAAATAAAAAGTCAAATGTGTTTTTGACTATATGTTAATTAAATATGCATAACATATGTAAATGAGCTTAATTAGCAAAATAGTTGTAATACAAATTTGCGTTGAGGCTTTGATGTCATGTGTCTTCAAACTTGTTTTTGGACCGTATGATAAATGACGGCATTTCTTGTGTTCGAAAATATCAACGTTTTTTACCTTTCTTTCAAAAAAAAGGAGTATATTCACATTACAAACACATTTTGTGCGAGAGAAGCACACAAATTTGGCAAAAATGGCACAACGAAAATCCGTTCGTTATAAATAAATGGATGGATATGGCTAAATAATAAAACTATCACAATTATACTCATCGGTCTCTGTGGCGTGCGTACGTTGGACATGTCGTTGGCAATCCGCAATCACGGGTTCGATTCCCGGAAATTGCTTGTTGTCCTTTTAATTTTCTATCTTTTAAACTTGATAGTGGATTAATGTAACATCATTGTTTTGTCAATTTTTATAAATTACAAAGACCGCCCATGCGTTTATAGTTGTCTTTTTATTTATTTATCTGTCATTTAACTCTTGATTTATTTTACTTTGTATCTAAACAATTAAAATGCGTAAACAATTATATTATTGCTCGATAAATAAGTGATTTAAATTGAGTTCAGTTTGATAATGATAGCAAAACTTGTTGTAAAATCATTTTACCAGTGTGCCCAACAATTTCTCCTTTGCACACTTAGTTTATACATTCAAAGATGTCACTTTTAGCTTGTTATAGCTAGGCCGCGTAATATACAATTGTAGCAAGTTTGCGACCTCTTTGATTTTAGGCTGGTAACACAATCCCATTTCGTTAACACAGTGTAAATATTTTTTCAACTGTACGTATCACGTGACAACCACGATCGTTTTCGCAAAATATCGCAAAATGGCGCGGTACCCCAACCCCCCTAATCTCTATTGAAATGTGTGTGGAGGTGATCTAACGCCCTCATAGTCCGGGAGGCGATGTTCTTTACTTTAAACAACATTTGATACATTGACGGAGTAAAGCGCATAGTATACACATGCACATGTACATTGTACAGCAATTCATTTATACAGTTTATTAACCGTACTCACTCACTGTATAAATGTATTGCTGTACAATGTACATGTGCTATGCACTTTACTCCGTCAGGTATCAAATGTTGTTTACGGTAATAAAGATCGCGTCCGGGAGCCCAGAGGTTAATAAATTCGCGTCCGGGAGCCCAGAAGATTTAATCAGCTGAGAAGGTACGAAAGGTTTGATGGTCTGAATATGTTAGTTTAGGGGCCAAAAGTCAATAATTTGTATTAATGCGGGTCACGATATATGGGCCAAAAAATGTGTTTAATCGGCCGAAGAGGTTCATGGACAAAACTTGTTGAATATGATTCCTTTAAGGGTACTTGTAATGAAGACAGCAACTTCGGCATGTACAGGGCCCCAGACAGTAGCCTCAAAGGGCCCCAAATATGGTTTCAATTAGCCGAAGAGGTACATGGATGAAACCTTTTGCATTGGAACTATTACACATTAGGGTATACAAAAATATCAATGACAGCAACTTTTTATCTGTACGGGGCCAAAGACAGAAGCCACAAAAGGCCCCACGTCCCAATCTGATATATTTAGCCGAAGAGGTACATGGATGAATCTTTTTGCATAGGAACTATTACATGTTACGATAAAAAAATACCAATGACAGCAACTTTTGCCTGCATTGGATCCCAGATAGTAGACCCAAAGGGCCCACATGCCCAGCTGATCTATTCAGCCGAAGAGGTACATGATGGATGTATCTTTTTACATTGGAACTACTTCGTGTTAGGATATACAATTTTTTTGTTGCCTGAACGGGCCCCAGACAGTAGCCCCAAAGGGCCACACAAGCCCCATCTGATTTAGTCAACCCAAGATGTACATGGACGAATCTTTTTGTATCGGAACTATTATGTTAGGATATAAAAGAAATACCAATGACAGCAACTTTTATCTGTACGGAGCCCAGACAGTAGCCCAAAGGGCCCACATGCCCTAACTGATTTATACAACCAAAGAGGTACATGGATGAATCTTTTTGTATTGGAACTATTACATGTTAGGATATACAAAATCACCAATGACATCAACTTTAACCCGTAATGAGCCCCAGACAGTTGCCCCAAAGGGCCCCACGTGCCCTAACTGAATTATTTAACCAAAGAAGAAAACGGATATTATTTGCATTGGAACTATTGCATGTTAGGATATACAAAAATACCAATGACAAAGCAACTTTGGCCTGTACGTGGCCCCAGACAGTAGCCCTAAAGAGCCCCACATGCGCAACTGATTTATTCCGAAGAGGTACGTGGATGAATCTTTTTGCATTGGCACTATAGCGTGTTAGGATATAACAAAATACCAGCAACGTTTGCTTGTATAGAGCCCAATACAGTAACCCCGAAGACCAACGTCCCCAACTAGTTTATCCAGCCAAATGGGTACATGAATGAATCTTTCTTTTTAGACCAAAAAAATTGCACATCAGGGTTTATAAAATACAAATGACCACAATGTTTGCCTATTACAGGGCCCATACAAGAGCCTAAAAGGCCCCCAATTTCTCTTACTGGTTTGTCCAGCGAAAGACGTACATGGATAATTCTTTTTTCATTTGAATCATTGCACATATACATGTAGTAGGGTGTACACAAATACCAAACTTTATGTACAATGGCTAAAACAGTATCCCCAAAGGACAGTAGGCCTATGTCCCATTAACCCTCGTGTATGTTTTTTTAAATATCAGGGGAGAAAAGGGTCATATTTGAGAGGGGACGGGATAGATCATTCGAGGCAACTGTTTTTAAAAAGCCTTTGTACAGAAAACGTTAAAGTCATTGGTATTTTGTATACCTTAACAATGTTATAGTCCCGGGTTATAGCTGCTATTGGCAAAAAGACTCATCCTTCATACGTAATGGGTCTAATGCATAAAGATTCACTCTCTTAAATCAAAAGATTGAAAATGCCCCGTCTTTTACAGATTGATTTTTTTCTCAATCTATTAGATTGGATTTAGATTGAAAACTCGTGACAATGAGTAGCTTTGAGTCAATCTGGAAAAAGATTGATACATATTACTGCACTCTACACGTGTGTTTGTACCGTCAATCTCGACTAAAGTGTCAATCTAGAAAAAGATTGAATTCAACACATGTGCAGTTAGATAGGTCATATTGGTTTCGAAACACTTTGGATTGTATATTTATACATTTCAATAAATGATTCTATCTGCAACATAAACTATTTCATAAATAAATGGCAAGTAAGAACATTAATTCACCAAAAAACTCTACACATGAACAATTTTTTGGGAGAATGTCAATAAAAACCCCAATGATATTGTTCTTCCAATTGCCAGTCATTTATTCGTGTGTACGAAAATATCAATATGTAGGTTTGAAAATATCAATCTTTACTACAGATTGAAAACTTTTCAATCGAAAAACGATTGAAACTTTCAATCCAATAAATTGAATAGTTCAATCTAAATTCTGGATTGGAAATGTTTTCAATCCAAATTAGATTGAACATATCAATCTAATAGATTGATACCTTCAATCTTTTCCCTCACGGCAATCTATGAAAGATTGAAAGTCAATCTTTTAGATTGGATTTTCAATCTTTGGAATTAAGAGAGCATCCACGTATCTCCGTGGTTGACTAAACTAAATATATCCATGAGGCAGCTGTTTAAGCCTTTGTACAGACATAGTTAAGGTCATTGGTATTTTGCATACCTTAACAATGTAATAGTTCATTTGGCAAAAGACTCATCCTATATGTGTAATGAATCTTATTCCTAAAGATTCATCCACGTATCTCCTTGAGTGACTAAACTAAATAGATCATTTGAGGCAACTGTTAAAGCCTTTGTACATAAAAAGTTAAAGTCATGTGTATTTTGCATACCTTAACAATGTAATATGTTCATTTGACAAAAAGACTCATCCTTCAGGTGTAATGGGTCTCAGTCCTAAAGATTCATCCACGTATCTCCGTGATTGACTAAACTAAATAGATCATTTGAGGCAACTGTTAAAGCCTTTGTACATAAAAAGTCATTGGTAATTTACATACCTTAACAATGTATTGGTTATGTGTAATCGGTCTCATGCATATAGATTTATCCATGTATCTCCTTGGTTGACTCAACCAAGGGATGTGGGCACATTTGGGGCAACTGTCTGGACGCCCCTGTACAGGTAAAAGCTGCTGCCATTGGTAGTTTTGTGTACCTTAATATGCAATAATACAAATGTATCAAGACTCATCCATGTACCCTTTCGGCTGAATAAACCAGTTGGGGAGGTGGGCACTTTGGGCAACTAACAACGACTAAAGCCCTATACAGCTAAATGTTGCTGTAATTGGCAATGGCGTATCCTGACTTGTTATAGATCCAATGTAAAAAGATTTATCTTTGTACATCCTCGGCTGATTAAATTTGGGGGCACGTGGGGCCCTTTGGGGGTCCCATACAGACAAAGGTTGCTGCCATTGGTGTTTTTGTATTCTAACATCCAATGCAAAAAGATTCATCCATGTAGCTCTTTGGCTGAATGAATCACTTAGGGCACATGGGACCCTTTTGAGGCTACCGTCTGGGCCACGTACAGGCAAAAGTGGCTGCCATTGGTATTTGTGTATCCTAACATGTAAAATGTCCAATGCAAAAATATTTATTTATGTACCTCTTCGGTTTGGAATGTGGGGCCATTTGGGGCTACTGTCTAGGGCCCCTTAAAGGCTAAACTTGCTGGCATTGGTGTTGTTGTATATCCTAATTTGTCATAATTATAATGCAAACAGATTCGTTTGTGTACCTCTTTGGTTGAATAAATCATTTGGGGAACGTGGGGCCCTTTGGACCCCGTACAGGCAAAAGTTG
>CM069448.1:50062688-50321149 GCA_035610835.1 Ophiura sarsii
CCCCGGAATATCTAAGGAATATTACCTTAACATGTGTTCATAGTCCTTCTCTCCTTTATATTTTGAAGCAATCGTGTACCGATAGTTTGTATATTAAGAGAAAACCTACTTTTTGCAAATACCCACTGATATTATTGGGGGAGTACCTCCCTGTTTTTTCGGACTAGCGGTGCTTCGGACTGACGGGACGTTTTTATTTTTTCTTCGGACTGACGGGCCTTCGGACTAGCGGGCCGTTTTAAAAAATCAAAAAAAATCGGACTGACGGGCCTTCGGACTAGCGGGCCGTTTTATAAAAAAACCCAATTCGGACTAGCGGGCCTTCGGACTGATGGGACTTCGGACTGATGGGCAAACCCCTTCCGAAGAGGTACATGGATGAATCTTTTTGCATTGGCACTATAGCGTGTTAGGATATACATTACGGTTCCGTTCCCTTTAAAGTCTGATATTTCTCTGACCACGGATATGCCTAGGTATCCGTGGTAATATATCATAACTTTCTTTGGCTGATTTATTGCACCACGCTGTGTATTTTCTAGCCCAGCTACTAGGATGGCTGGCCAAGAGCTGCTCAAGGCCTCGTCGCGCCAGGGGTGGTATCCTGGTTTTGTCCATAGTGCAAGAACTTGGTACTAGCGTGGTGTAAGTGGGGACTAAAGAAACGTAAATATTACAGTTGTTGCTGTTTTTCTTGTGTTAATCTTCATAAATGAATAATGTTCATATTATTTGCTGGTGTCGAACGAGTCAATTCCATAGGATATTAACGAAATTAGCTAAAAGTATTCTGACAGAAAATGTTCAAAGTGTACTCATACGCCAAGTTT
Organism: Ophiura sarsii; assembly: GCA_035610835.1. Taxonomy (NCBI): domain Eukaryota; kingdom Metazoa; phylum Echinodermata; class Ophiuroidea; order Amphilepidida; family Ophiuridae; genus Ophiura; species Ophiura sarsii. The sequence continues at coordinate 50,063,519 of CM069448.1, forward strand.
ATTTAGATTGAATTAAACTAGATAATTTTCTGGATGGAAGAAGCCCAAAATCCCGCCCAAAATATTACTTTTGTAAGTTGTTGTGTTGAGAAATTCACACTATGACTTCAAATGGTTATTGGAATTAGTACTATTTCAAATTTGGTTAAATTCAAAACTCAAAATTCGAAATAAGTCACAATATAATTGAATATATTATACCTGGATCAGATATTAGTTATAAAACTTAGCCCAATCTGGCTGAAAGTCACCGGTGTATCAATTCATGTAGCTAGATTGTAGACAGCCTGCCTCAGGGTCGTCCCAGCGTGAGGTCAATGCGTGAGTTGAACACTTCTTGGGTAGAATTTGTTTAGCCCAATCCGGGAGCCCAACACGGGACTTTTCAACGTTCTTGCGTTCAGAAACTCAATACTTGAACTTGAATTTGTTTAAAATCTAGTGTAATGTCAAATGTTTTCAAATGTAAAGTTCAAATTAAAAAACAACAACAATTAAATAGCAGATTGTAGTTTAAAATGTAGCCCAATGGGGCTAAAGACTGTAAAGACCGACATACTATGCCAATAGCGGGAGTGTTGCAGCATGGTTACAGGAGCGTCCTTTCGGGTCGTCTAGATAATTGGTCCAGGGTGAATTACCCCCATTCACACCATGTTTACACCATGTTCACACCATGTTCAGACCATGTTCACACACAAATACTAGCGGGATAGCCAATTCAATATGTCAGCCCCTGTCAGACCATGGTCAGACAATATCTGAAACTGGCGCAAACTTTACTGGACGATGGAACGGGGTTCTTCCGTAACCTGACTAAATTAATCTGACCTGACTCAATTTTATCTGACACAGTTTTTTTTCTCGTAATGTACGGCCTACCACTTTCCTAGTTCACCACAGATCTACTGGGTGGCAGAGTCTTAGCTAGTGACCAAATTTGAAGTTGTTGACAGATGCTTATTAATAAAAATTAGTGTCTGGGTCTCTGGGATCGAGCAAGTACACTTCATCCTTGAGCTGTGTCCTTAGTTGCCCTGGTAGTTATGTAAGCTATGCACTGTTGCTCATTCACAGCAAATGTGTGCATGTTAGAAGTTATCCAGGGCTTTTTTACAGTGGCACAAGGCCCAATCTCTAATAGCTGCCACCTGTTATGTGGGGTTGTGTATGTGCTAGGCAATTGATAGAAAATTAAATCTAACTCAAAGCAGCTAATGAAAATATGATATTGAAACAGCTTTGGTTCTCTCTTATATGCAGTTTAAACAAGTTTTGTGGTGACCAACCCCTCAGAAACATGAAATAAAAACAATTTAAGGAGGCCTCCTCCTCTTTCAGGTTCACATTTTTTGTCGCTAATCGGGACGATTTTGCTCCAAAAAGTGCAAAAAAACTAAAATAAAAAGAGCCTCCCCCTTCCTCTTTTTGAAAAAGACAGGACGCTAAACATGATAATTTTTTTATTTGGCCTAATATATCAAGCAAATAAATATGTATTTAGCTAGAGTGGAATTATTTTGAAACACAGTAACTATTGGGATACAATAAAATAAGGGTCTACAATAGGCTCACATATAAAATGAGGAAAATTGGTATTCTCATTTCAATTTTTGACTTGTAAACATTGTATCTTGCCTGCTGACATTCGTGCAATACAATCACTTGTTGCTTTCAAGAAAGCTTTAAAGACTTATTTCTTCAGATGTACTGATTAACATTTTTGTATGAACTTGCTTTGTGATTTTTGAACAGCGGGACTGTAATTTTTAATCATCTCTCATGTTTTTAATATTGTGTATAATGTGTATAACGTGTAGTTTAAGACCATTTGATGTTATCATGTTAATCATGCATAGTTGACTGCAGTGACCAAATCTTTTGTTGTTTCGCTCTTATGTTTTTGGTTCATCTGCAGTCAGCTATGATGTTTTTGTAAAGCGCCTAGAGAATTTATCTGTTGTTAGGCGCTCAAAAATGTCTTTATTATTATTATTATTATCTAGTAATGCCAAAAGGGTTTAGATCGCGAGCGATCTGAAAAAGGGTACCTGGCTGCTGAAAATTAGTAACTCCCACAATACAGCACGGTCGATACCTCAAAAATACACTACAACAACAAGTACCGTATACACTATACGAAAAATATTATTTGTAAATAAATCTTCACTTGATTCTGTTCCGTGCTCACAGTGTCAAGCGGGGCCGAAGGCACCGTACGCGGATAGCCCGCCGCTAGGCGCTAGTAAGAAAAGGAGCCGCAGGTCGCCTGCGGCCGAGGCGACTAAACCCGGCTTGTTACGAACCGATTTAAGTTAGGTCCAATTTAGATGAGCCCGCCGCAGGCGCGATACGGTCTACCAACCGACCCGTGTCGAATTTGCGAACTCAACCCCTATTTTGCGCGAACTCTACCCCTATCGTAGAGGGCGCTGTTGTACCTAGAATGCGTGTTTTTTTTCAGCAAGCTAGATGGTTCGCCGCCAAAAATATGCGATCTCTACCACTATCGCTCTAGTAATAGTATGCATGGTATATGCTAGTATCATGGAACCACTGTGATACACTCATAGCAGTGCAGGTACTATCAGCAGTACTAAGCTACCATACCAAGGACAATTTTGGGCCATGCAATGCCCACTTGTCAAACTCAATTATCATTTAATCTGTGATTGCTAGCAGGGTGCCTTTGGTCTTTGGTTCGTCTGTGGCGAACTATCAAAGTGGTAGGCCAGATGTCAGATGAAACTATGTCAGATAAAATTGAGTCAGGTCAGATTAATTGAGTCAGGTTACGGAAGAACCCGATGGAACGTAATGAACAAAATACCAGCAACGTTTGCTTGTATAGAGCCCAATACAGTAGCCCCGAAGACCAACGTCCCCAACTAGTTTATCCAGCCAAATGGGTACATGAATGAATCTTTCTTTTTAGACCAAAGAAATTGCACATCAGGGTTTATAAAATACAAATGACCACAATGTTTGCCTATTACAGGGCCCATACAAGAGCCTAAAAGGCCCCCAATTTCTCTTACTGGTTTGTCCAGCGAAAGACGTACATGGATAATTCTTTTTTCATTTGAATCATTGCACATATACATGTAGTAGGGTGTACACAAATACCAAACTTTATGTACAATGGCTAAAACAGTATCCCCAAAGGACAGTAGGCCTATGTCCCATTAACCCTCGTGTATGTTTTTTTTAAATATCAGGGGAGAAAAGGGTCATATTTGAGAGGGGACGGGATAGATCATTCGAGGCAACTGTTTTTAAAAAGCCTTTGTACAGAAAACGTTAAAGTCATTGGTATTTTGTATACCTTAACAATGTTATAGTCCCGGGTTATAGCTGCTATTGGCAAAAAGACTCATCCTTCATACGTAATGGGTCTAATGCATAAAGATTCACTCTCTTAAATCAAAAGATTGAAAATGCCCCGTCTTTTACAGATTGATTTTTTTCTCAATCTATTAGATTGGATTTAGATTGAAAACTCGTGACAATGAGTAGCTTTGAGTCAATCTGGAAAAAGATTGATACATATTACTGCACTCTACACGTGTGTTTGTACCGTCAATCTCGACTAAAGTGTCAATCTAGAAAAAGATTGAATTCAACACATGTGCAGTTAGATAGGTCATATTGGTTTCGAAACACTTTGGATTGTATATTTATACATTTCAATAAATGATTCTATCTGCAACATAAATTATTTCAGAAATAAATGGCAAGTAAGAACATTAATTCACCAAAAAACTCTACACATGAACAATTTTTTGGGAAAATGTCAATAAAAACCCCAATGATATTGTTCTTCCAATTGCCAGTCATTTATTCGTGTGTACGAAAATATCAATATGTAGGTTTGAAAATATCAATCTTTACTACAGATTGAAAACTTTTCAATCGAAAAACGATTGAAACTTTCAATCCAATAAATTGAATAGTTCAATCTAAATTCTGGATTGGAAATGTTTTCAATCCAAATTAGATTGAACATATCAATCTAATAGATTGATACCTTCAATCTTTTCCCTCACGGCAATCTATGAAAGATTGAAAGTCAATCTTTTAGATTGGATTTTCAATCTTTGGAATTAAGAGAGCATCCACGTATCTCCGTGGTTGACTAAACTAAATATATCCATGAGGCAGCTGTTTAAGCCTTTGTACAGACAAAGTTAAGGTCATTGGTATTTTGCATACCTTAACAATGTAATAGTTCATTTGGCAAAAGACTCATCCTATATGTGTAATGAATCTTATTCCTAAAGATTCATCCACGTATCTCCTTGAGTGACTAAACTAAATAGATCATTTGAGGCAACTGTTAAAGCCTTTGTACATAAAAAGTTAAAGTCATGTGTATTGTGCATACCTTAACAATGTAATATGTTCATTTGGCAAAAAGACTCATCCTTCAGGTGTAATGGGTCTCAGTCCTAAAGATTCATCCACGTATCTCCGTGATTGACTAAACTAAATAGATCATTTGAGGCAACTGTTAAAGCCTTTGTACATAAAAAGTCATTGGTAATTTACATACCTTAACAATGTATTGGTTATGTGTAATCGGTCTCATGCATATAGATTTATCCATATATCTCCTTGGTTGACTCAACCAAGGGATGTGGGCACATTTGGGGCAACTGTCTGGACGCCCCTGTACAGGTAAAAGCTGCTGCCATTGGTAGTTTTGTATACCTTAATATGCAATAATACAAATGTATCAAGACTCATCCATGTACCCTTTCGGCTGAATAAACCAGTTGGGGAGGTGGGCACTTTGGGCAACTAACAACGACTAAAGCCCTATACAGCTAAATGTTGCTGTAATTGGCAATGGCGTATCCTGACATGTTATAGATCCAATGTAAAAAGATTTATCTTTGTACATCCTCGGCTGATTAAATCAATTTGGGGGCACGTGGGGCCCTTTGGGGGTCCCATACAGACAAAGGATGCTGCCATTGGTGTTTTTGTATTCTAACATCCAATGCAAAAAGATTCATCCATGTAGCTCTTTGGCTGAATGAATCACTTAGGGCACATGGGACCCTTTTGAGGCTACCGTCTGGGCCACGTACAGGCAAAAGTGGCTGCCATTGGTATTTGTGTATCCTAACATGTAAAATGTCCAATGCAAAAATATTTATTTATGTACCTCTTCGGTTTGGAATGTGGGGCCATTTGGGGCTACTGTCTAGGGCCCCTTAAAGGCTAAACTTGCTGGCATTGGTGTTGTTGTATATCCTAATTTGTCATAATTATAATGCAAACAGATTCGTTTGTGTACCTCTTTGGTTGAATAAATCATTTGGGGAACGTGGGGCCCTTTGGACCCCGTACAGGCAAAAGTTGCTGTATATTGGTATTTGTGTATATCCTAACATGTAATAGTTCCTATGCAAAAGGATTCATCCATGTACCTCTTCGGCTGAATAAATCCATTGGGGATGTGGGGCCCTTTGGGGCTACTTACTGTCTGGGGCCCCTTACAGGCAAAAGTTGCTGTTATTGGTATTTGTGTATACCCTAATGTGCAATAGTTCCAATGCAAAAGGTTTCATCCATGTACCTCTTCGGCTGATTAAAACCATATTTGGGGCCCTTTGGGGCTACTGTCTTGGGCCCCGTACAGGCAAAAGTTGCTGTTATCAGTATTTGAGTATATTCTAACATGCAATAGTTCCTATGCAAAAAGATTCATCCGTGTACCTATTCGGCTAAATAAATCAACTAGGGGACGTGGGGCCTTTTGGGGCTACTCTCGTGGGCCCCGTACAGGCAAAAGTTGCTGTCATTGGTATTTTTGTATACCCTATTGTGTAATAGTTCCAATGTAAAATATTTTATCCATGTACCTTTTCGGCTGATAAAAACCAAATTTGAGGGCCCTTTGGGGCAACTGTCTGGGGCCCCGTACAGGCCAAAGTTGCTGTCATTACTGCCGTCATTACAAGTACCCTATAAGGAATCATATCCAACAAGGTTGTCCATCTACCTCTTCGGCTGATTAAACACATTGTTATAGCGTGACCTCAGGGCCCCGACAGGATGCGACCCGGCAGCAATACAAATTGACTTTTGGCCCCTAACTAACATATTCAGACCATCAAACCTTTGTACCTTCTCAGCTGATTAAACCTTCTGGGCTCCCGGCCTATCACCTATATGACTAGCATGTTTGAAAGGCACGGTAAACAATGGGTATTGATAGTCTAATGCGGCAACTACAGCTACTAGCTAACGGGATGCAAAAAATTAGTTTGATAAAAAAGTTATGAAAGTTTAAATACTTTATTTTAAACATAATGGGCCGTAATCTCCAGCTTAAAACCGTGTCTAACTAAAACCCGATTTTATCTTTTAAACAACGTGTTTAACTAAACACAGCTTTCAACTCTGCGCATCTCGTCCCCAGGGTGGTTATACAAATACTACATGGTAGAGGGGAAATAGAGCAAACTATTTTCCCGAAGTACTGGCTACGGGCCTATAAATAGTGTGCCCTATTGCCCCGATCATACCATGTAGTATTTGTTTTATTACACCTCACTGTGACTCTGGGGATGAGGTTGTAGGGAAATAGTACTATTTCCCTAGGGAAATAGTACTTGTGATAGGAATTGGCCAATGAATTGCCATGATTAGTTCATGAATATTTATGAGGTGTAATAATGTGCGTTACTGTATACAGGTGTATATACAACAGGTATTTATTTTTGTTGTGGCCCTAATCAGCGATTATATAATTATGGGATAAGTAACTCCCAAGACAAAACCCCGATTCTCTTGACCTTAATAGTTTGTCGCAACTGGTCTAGGTGGCGCGCTATCATTTCCAAATAGTTGGGGGCTAAGGGATAATTTGGTTCACATTCTTCTAAAAGCACCAAATTAGACCCATATGTCGCTCATACCATATACTCTTTTCATTTTGCCAACATTTTCTGGGACGGCCATATTGGCCAATTCCAATATGGTCGCCATACTGGGGGATCACAAATTCAAATTGCTTCAATTAAGCTGACAAGCATACCAAATTGTTTGTCTGAGCACAAGGATTCTAAAAATGTATAGTTTGTTCCACTTCCGATGTGTGGCAAGTTCACTGTGTAGTGAATAGGGAAAAATCCAAGGACAATGAAATCGATTCATGATTACAATTGTTACATAATAGTTGTCACGTTTGTTGAAACAGAATCTTATAGAATATAAAATAATCTATAAAATGAGAGCAAAATCATGTTTGTACCATACAGGGATGAGGAGTTATGTGTGGTTACTGAGATATTGAGCAAAACGTGAAAAGGTCGTTGACCTTTGCTTTTGGGAGTCAAAATTTGAACATGCTCCGATTTTGACAAACGATATCTCAAATTGTTCGTCAGATCACAAGGGTTCAGGAAATGGTAGTTGTTACCACCTGGAGTCGGTTTTGTGCCTTATACAGGGTCAAAAGGTAACGATCCCTATATACGCCTACATGTATATATACGCCCAAAGGTAAGGTCGTTGACCTTTTCACGTTTTGCTCAATAATATCTCAGTAACCACACATCGGAAGTGGGGCAAACTATACATTTTTAGAATCATTGTGCTCAGACAAACAATTTGGTATGCTTGTCAGCTTAATTGAAGCAATTTGATCCCCAGTATGGCGGCCATATTGGAATTGGCGCCTTAAACTACCCCCATACCCATGTTTAAAGTTAGACACTTTTCAGTGAGTTAGACATGTGTTTAAGTTAAACAAATGTACGAGAATTGCGTTTAGTTAAACGATGTGTCTAAAGTCAAAGTTAGACACGCGTTTAGCTTTAAACCGTTTTTAACTACGTACGAGAATACGGCCCATTACTACTACTACTACTACTTATGTCGTTCTCGAACGGTCTTCGTGATGGCTCGCCAAACTACTCTGTCCCTCATGCATGCTTTCATCTCCTCATCATTTCTCAGTCCTGTGTCTTTCGCCAAGTTGTCCAAGTATGTTAAGGCTGGGCGGCCGACAGATGTGTGTCCGTGTTTGGGTCTCCATAGCAGCAGGTCGGATACAATCTCATTTTCTCTTCTCATGCAATGTCCTGCAAATCTCATCCTTCGATCTGTGATGTTTTCTGATACCTTTTGTAAGTTTCCATACAGGTCTTTGTTTGGTACCTTATCTTTCCAACTAATGTTGAGTGCAGTTCTCAGCATTCTAGTGTAGCATCCATCTAGAGATTTATTTAGTCTGTTGGTGATGGTCCATGTCTCAGCTCCATACAGTAGAACACTTTGAACAGTAGCTTGGAAAAGTCTGATTTTGATTTTTCGACAGAGGCTGGATTTCCACACTTTGTTCCCAATATTCCCAATTCTACGTTCAATTTACAATAACTCCTCATCCCTGTATGGTACAAACAAGATTTTGCTCTCATTTTATAGATTGTTTTATATTCTATAAGTTTCTGTTTCAACAAACGTGTCAACTATTATGTAACAATAATTGTAATGATGAATTGATTGCATTGACCTTGGCTTTCTCCCTATTCGCTACAGTGTGAACTTGCCCTAATTCATCGGTTTTATATACATGACTATAACAAAAGAAGTATTCAACCGATGATAGTAAAATATACAATTTTGGAAAGCTCTTAAACAGGGGAATTCAAAATGCCGTTTAAATCAGGATAGGTTGCTTACCCCCAAAACATATTTGTAAAATATAAATAAATATGAAATTTAAAGGTTTGTGCTCATTCACTTCCCGATAGTATATTTCAACAAGTTACCCTTGACAATGGGTAATTGCATTAGGAAGTAATATGCACGGTAAAATTATGATTGGGATAGGTATAAACACATTATTGAGCTTTAATCAAAATATGAAAAAAAATCGATAATTTTTTAACATTCTTGATCACAACATGGTACCACGAGGTCCTATCCAAATTCCAATAGCATATTCAGATTTCTTGTGCGATTACAGTTCAGAAAATATATACTTTTTATGTGGTAGATAACAAGTAGTTTGCGATATTAAGATGGTGTAAGGTGTAAAATGTAAGAATCTGGACATGCAACGGGAAGGGTGGCGAGTTCATAACACATGGCCTCAAACAAAATACCCACTTAACGACTTATCCATCCTCTTCTTATTATCTATGATTCGTGTCAAGTTAACCCCTTCAAATTAGGAAATTCAACAAAATACGGCTATTCAAAGGCTACACATTTAACAACAAGAGCAATTATATATTCATATGACAACGCATGCTATACATGTTTACTAGGTAATGAAGCACAGGTGTTAGGTCAAAATTGGTCACGTGAACAATCCACGAATTACAGACAAGACTGGAAAAGGGTGGTTTTGGGCGATGCAATAGTGCAGAAAATTAGTATTGAATTCAGAAGTAGACGGAGGAGATCAAATGAGAGCCTCCAGGATTTAGGCCAGGCTTTGATGCAATTCGTCGCTGTTCTGACATACCGGCACATCACGAAAAACAGCGTTTTGAGAAAATCGTGTTTGAAAATTTTCCAATTTTTAAAGACTTGTTAGAGAGCATTTACATCAAATGTCACTATCATTGTCAAAGAACACTAATAGATATATACTCATGTTTGTTATGAGCATGTTACAACAACAAATTGCAATTATTAATTAGGAGTAATTATGTCATAAAGTCATGTGCCGGTATGTCAGACAGTTGATATGCCAGTGATATGCCGGTATGTAGTTACACGGTGGTCTATGGCAGAATATTGTGATGTGCCGGTATGTCAGAATACAAAATGAGGTTTTCATGCCGGTATTATGTTAAAACCCTGGCATATGACACTAATTAGTGCGGTATCTCATTAATTAATTACCTTTTTGTCTCAATTTTTATGGAGAATAAAGAGTTTCACTTGTAGATCATAAAATGCAACTTAACTCATTTTGCCCAAAATGGCACATGTGCCGGTATGTCAGAACAGCGACGAATTGATTGATTAATTAGGCTTTAATGTATACGTTAATGTATACGTTGAACATTTGCCGCGTGAACGTGTTGCACGTTCGGTGTAGGTTTCTTCGTTCTTCTTAAAGCGCCGTATTATGGCCGAACAGCTGACGAATAAGCAACCCAACGTGCGAAACGTTCACTCAGCGAATGCTCAATGTATGCAACGTATACATTTTCACTACGTTATCACCCGCTTAAAATGTTGAACATGCTCAAAAAAGTTCATAAACCCCAGCGAACCCCTAGCGAAACGCTAACGAATACAACGTATGCCAAATATGACCAGAACGAATGACAACTTACACGAACATACACCCACATTCCCAAACTATGGGCACACGTTAGCTCTATACGCAGGCTAGCTGCGATCGTATGCGGTGACCTTCGTTGACCCGGCCAGCGTGACCGTACCGAACTCCTATTTTGCCACACGACCGACGATGGTTGCTATCGCATGCGGTGACCTGCGTTGACCCAGCGTGACCTGTGATGAATGGACCTACGGCACATATTTTCCTGGCCACAGTCCGACATACGCGGGCGCATGCTTGAAAACTCACAAAATGCCGGGGTGAGGTTGACCTCACGTACTTTACGCGAGGTGAACCTCATGTGACGTGCGTCCATTGTCGTACATGTACACTGCGGCGAAAGGAAGGCTGCCGCACCGCAAATATCGTCTTGTAGTGTGAACGAACCTTGAGTCGGGTTCGTAGAACATATGTGTTCCTTGGCCTTAACGCTTTCCACGCAGCAATTACGTTTTTGCCCACAAATTGACATTTTATGCCGAAAATAACATAAAAATAGATTTCTATTTTTGTCACCTCCCTTCATTGGAAAGCTTAAGAGTGCGTGCCTGAGAAAACCAAATGGTGGGCGGAACATGAAGGTTGTCGGATTTTGCTCTTTTTTGGTTTAGTATATGCACTTGATGACATATTCATGCTGACAAGGTTTGAACATTCTGGCCCCTATAGCTTGGATTTTGTGCCCCATCAAGTTTTAGCCCCTTTTAAGCCCCAAAATCTCCCAAAATTGCATATAATTGCCCATTTTTGCATAATGTTCATACTTGTAATCTTGATGTCCATTGTCAAATTATTTTTTAATCAAGTTAAAATATTGTAAGTACATGGGTTTAGTATTGTGAAGATCAAACCAATTGTCACTTAACTCCTTCTTCCTCACCAGGGGGGTCCCACTTAGGACCCCCCTCAAATATCTTGATGTTTTATGTAAAAATAGCTATCTTCAATCGCTTGCAGGAATTTATCCCAGCAGTGAATTAAAATAACCTGATTGTAGTCTCATAGCATGACACATTGGCTATCAACAACTATTCAAACTTAGCTGGGGAAATGTGTCTGGATACTGAAAAACATAGTGTTTCTATAATAGTAATTTTTAATATTTTCTAAAACAAGAACACATATTAGTCGGGTATATACAGGGTGAGTCAAAAAGACTGCAATAGTGGAAAAAAGCCATTTTGTTTTTAAAACCAAAATGAATTTTAAAACTTTTTAAACGTTGCAAGAATGATGTATTTAATCCTAACTTTGTGTGAAAAAATGAAGTCGATCGCATTCTCCGTTTGTCTTTGGTGAACCTTTTGACCAGTGCACCCATTTTACACGTTTGTCCACGAGATACCCAAAATATGCATCAGATCGCAAAATGTCTCTCTCATTCAAATTTGGAAACTTGAGTTCATTTGTGATATTATTGGAATTTGATGCATCCTTTCTTGTTTACATGTGAGTTAGCATAATCAATTATAATCGTACCCATGCAATGAAAGCGTATAATGTTCTAAATTTTAATAAAAAACTGAAATTTTCCATTTTTTGTTGGCGGGATATTCAAATATGAAAATGCAATGTGTGCCATTTCAAATGAAAATCACTGTGCTCATGGACAAACAGGTAAATTTGGTTGTGCAGCAAAGAGGGTCACCAAATACAAACGAAAAATGCGATCGACTTCATTTTTTCACACAAAGTTAGGATTAAATACAGCATTCTTGCAACGTTTAAAAAGTTTTAAAATTCATTTTGGTTTTGAAAACAAAATGGCTTCTTTGCACTATTGCAGTCTTTTTGACTCACCCTGTACAGGGGTTACCGTACACCCCCTTCTCCTCAGGACTCCCCCAAACCAACTTTTTTAAACTTACTTTCATGGTTCTAAAACATATTCAGAATGTTACCAAAAATAATTTTGCTATGCTAAGGGATTATTCAAGATGGCGTCCAAAATGGCCGCCAGAACTGGTCAGATCTCATAAAATGACATATAGCAATCAAAATGTATGGTGAAAGTATAGTTTTAATAGTGGGATATATGCATTAGACCACTACACTCTCATATCCAGAACGTTTGCTTTGTTGACACACCTAAATCCAAGATGGCCGCCAAAAATGGTTACATTTCATAAATTGGCATAATATGAACCAACATGTATGATCAGAGTATAGTTTTAACGATGGGGTGTATGTGTTAAACCTCTAGTAACTCATGTCTGGTATTTTGCTTTTTTATCATAGTTAAAAATCCAAAATGGCGCCCAAAATGGGTCCCAAAATGACTGAACCAATTTGGAATTCAGTAAAATGGGATAATATCAACCAAAATGTATCATGAAAATATAGTTTTAATGATGGGATGTATATTTTATGACGTGTCTAGGGAATAACTCGCAAGGCGGAGAGGGACCAAAACACACAGAATAATCATAACGGACAAGCTTTTTAAGTTTACTATATCATATATATAATGTTATTTATTAATAAATGAACGGTCACTTACTCAGATATCATACATGGCACACCCAGCAATCTTTTACTAAATCATAACTAAAGTGACATCGTTGCAATCTGAGTTTCTGTGTAAACATCAGAAAACCCGCACGTGGAAATAATCTTGAATAGAGCCTAATTAAAACATGACTTTCTCAGCGTGATGCGTCGACAGGAATTAGTCAGTGTTAGCGGAGCCAGTTATCGAAATTGGTTTTCGACACGGCCGACGGTGTTGCTAGTTCCAGTCAATCGTGGCCTAAATAAAAGGAATTGAAATATCCAGAATAGATAGTAAATCGGCGTCACAACATATGCCCTTCCTACAAAAATTGACACCTGGCAATTAACCTAAAGAATGCTGGGTGAAATCAATAGTTTTGAGAAACGAATTATTTATTTCGTCTCAAAATTTAACATGTGCTTTATCCATGTTTCCGTCTGCCAAATTGTCGGCATCTATTATCAGGTTGTATACTTTTAACTATCCGAGAATGTTATTTTATTTTTAAACGAGTGGCCTTAAATATAAATTTATTATTAATCTTCTGCGACGCCAAACCTGTGGAAACCTGCGACCGTATTAAACCGGAATTCACGCGATTAAATTCCAAGTGATTACGCTCACACGGTAAAGAGGGATTTTTTTTGAACAAACACGCATACGGGATATCCCTTAAATGGCTTAACACAAACACACACACCCCCATACATAATCCTCTGATTAACGTGTGCGGTCTAAAGGTTTCATCAAAAGTTGAAGCGCAAAAGAATTGGAAAATTTCCTTCCAATTTCGATGTTTCATACGGAAACATATTTTCAATTTACAATTCTGATTCTGTATCACTTACCAAAATGGCTGCCAAAATGATTAATTTGATATTAAATTACCTAAAACAATTGTTTTGTAAAACTATGTAACACCAATACCCCCAAATCTAATAGCATTCACTATATGTCTACGATAAAGCTTAGGGGCTGTAGATCTGATCATACATGTTGGTTCATATGCCAATTTATAGAATGTTAACATTTTTGGCAGCCATTTTAGCGGCCATCTTGGATTTAGGTGTGTTAACAAAGCAGAAGTTCTGGATATGAGTGTCTAGTGGTCTAAATACATACATTCCACTTTTAAAACTATACTTTTACCATACATTATGATTGCCATAATATGGCGGCCATTTTGGACGCCATCTTGAATAACCCCTTAACGTACCAAAATATATTTGGTAACATCCTGAATATGTTTTAGGACCATGAAAGTAAGTCAAAGAGTTGGTTTGGGGGAGTCCTGTGGGGTGGGTGGGGTGCATGGTAACCCCATACCCGACTAATTTTCTTATTCATAATATCCAATTACTGGTGTGCATGAGTCATGTAGATGATGATGCCTAACACACCATTCTTGGTCCCTCTGATATCAAGGCTGCTGTAGTTGTGCATGGTTTGCCAAAGATCAGTATACTATAAGTAGACCTAGCTGGTCCACATAAATTCTAAATATTGTTTGTGTGACATCTCATTCACCATCTTGTTATTAAACAAATGTGGTAGCCCAAATAGTAGGCTATTGCCCTAAAATCAAACTAGAAAGTGATGCATTTCCCATCTTCAAGTTCAAGTTTATTTCACAATACAATTAGGCCATTGGCCCATAGTATAACAACATATTAATGATACATATTTTACATATCATATCACGCATCAGATACATAAGAAAAATATAGATTTTTTAAATAATAATTACATAACATTTGACGAATATAATCAAGTTCTAACCACTGAATTTCTAAGCTTAAATGCGTGGTACACAAATGCTGCTAAGCCTGCTAAAATGGTCGAGTCAGAGGTGTTTAACAGTGAATAAAATTTCTGATGAGTTGGATTAACGTAAACCCAAAGCGGCAAGTATTTAGTACGTAAGGTGGTGAAAAAATTACAAATGAGAACGAAATGAAATTCGTCCTCAATATCGTTATTATCACAAAGAATACAAAGACGATTTTCTCGATCAATATTCTGCCACCTACCCGCTTCAATCATTAATGAATGACTCGAACATCTCAGCCGGCTTAGAGCTTTTCTGTGAGATGTTATTTCCACAGTTAATAAATATCTTTCAGGGTTGAGAAGAGTTTTAAATTCTCTGTAGGTACTTAATTTATCGAGTGTACATACTTCAGCAAACCATTCTTGACCAGCAACGTCTTTTAGTCTAGTGGAGAAAGAAATCAGAAAATTGTCTTGAGATCCAATATGATCTTGATTGATCCAAACAATACCAAAACCAAACTTAAAAAGTAAATTTTTAACATGAGAAGCCCAATTAATATGACCATGATTATCAAGAGCATGTAACATTTTATAACATTTGTAAGGATACCGGTGGTTCGGCATGCGCAATAGTTTACACCAATAATTGATACAACGGAAAGCAGTCATTACAAAAAGTGGAAGTCTGCCACATTCACCTAAAACTGCAACATTAGTAGTTTTAATGCTAACACCGAGAAATTTCTTGCAAGCTTTAATATGAACTTTTTCAAGATGTTTGTATGACTTGTAACCCCATATTTCAGCCCCATAAAGCAAAACAGGCGATAATGATGCATCGATGATTTTAAAATAAGGAATGAAAGGAAGACCTCCGACTTTGAATGAAATGCCTCTAATTGCAGCAAGAGCTTTTTCACCTTGTTGAGCTAAAATTGTTGTTGCTTTGCCCCACGCGTTACCCGTGGAAAATGTGACACCAAGATACTTATACGAACTCACACACTCGATTTCATTTCCATTCAAAAACCATTTTTCATCACGTCTTAGCCTCTACGTCTTAGCCTCACGTCTCACGTCTACGAAACACATTTCCCATCTATCTATCTATGAGACTAACTTTTGCCCTAGTTATTTTATTGGGATAATGATGGGAATTGTGCCTCTACTATATAGAAACACTTTGTCCTATTGCATCTATATATATATATATACATTTATATCAAGGGTGATAATGTATATTCAATTGTCATAGTCCAATTGTTATAGTCCCTATAGTAGAATATCAATTATAGCACACACCACCCATGGATCAGTCATCCTCCTGTTTGGAAAAAAAATACTATAAAATATAAACACTTTTTTACCCTCAGGCAATTCCACATTTCCAGTATGATTGACACTAGGATCAATGTATTTAAAACTAATGATGTAAAAAACTGATTGACGTAGGCTATTTGTATTTGAACCTGACCTATTCTAAGCAAACTATTGTGTCTAATTTATATTACTATACAATCTAAAAACACTGATTGCTTCAAAAGACCGTTACCTTTGATTACACAAACCTTGGCTTCAATTCTCTGATGTGAGAGACTTTGGAATAAAGCTATCGCTGCTCAGAAGCAGCAATGTATGGTTTAAGTAACCTTTTAAAATCAAAACAACAATATCTTATTTCAAAACACTTCAAATATTTTCTGTCTAGAAACAATCATTTAGATACAAATATAAATATATTCTTAAAGTCTGTGACCTATTTGATTGAATTACATTCCTGTATTACAACAATATCTCAAATAAATCATATATCTTCAATTGTTTTAAAATGTCTAAAATTCCTTATAGAAACACTGCATTGGGTGTATCTAGAAACCATTTCCCCAGAACAGATTTACGTTTTCTGAAGAGACAAGTGATTTAGCTATTCGGCTATGAAAGACATTTTTCAATTCACTGCTGGGATAAAATCCTATTCACATTTAAAGATTGCCCCTTTTTCGTCATAAAAATCAATGCCTCGTAGGGGCACTTTTTTCTGTGACCCCCCTCGTAATTCAGAATGAGGTGGGTGATTTTTGGTTGAATCTACACAATACCAATGCTGTATATCAATGATATATGGACTGGATTCAAAAATCAGTTGATGCAAAGAATCCCAATTTGTGCCTTTAGAAACGGAGACAATTTAAACAATTTTATATGATTTTATGGCTCAAAATGGGGCTAAAATGCCATGGGGCAGAAAATCCAAGTCAAGGGGGTCAGAATTTTCAAACTTTTTCAACCTGAATCTTTCATCAACTGTACCCAGCAAACTATATATGAGCAATATTGGACAACCTTCATGTTCCTAGATTTTGTCATATCATCCTATTCTCTCAGGCATGCTCTCTTAATATTCAAGTTCTTTATTTATCCTAGGTGTCAAACTGTAACAAAAAAGCCGTGATACATTTTGTGAACACATTTATTGCATTTGGCTGATCTACTGAGTCTGTACTTATGTTTGTACTTATTTTAATGCATTTCTCATGTTGTTTCTAAATATGGTGATGCAATTCAATGATTTTGACATTTCTAAAACAGACCTATTGCCGCGTGGAAATTGTAAACGGCATGTATACAACAAATTGGTTCTTTCCTCGGAGTAGTTTGTTTCATTTAGACTCATTCTGTGTCAAGTGTATATCACTAGAAGAAAATGAGACATGAAATAGGAATGCTTCTTCATATTGTTGATTTTCTATGATACACTGTCTTTATCCGACTGAACTTACAATGTGTACCATTAGTGTTAACTAGATTTTTCTGTATCACTAACACTCATGATCCTTCAAACTGAATACTCTCTAAATGTAAAAGAGTGAATACCCACTCAAAAAGACTGAATTCTTTACTCCTCTTGGAGCCCTAAGAGGGACAGCTCCTCTTAGAGTGAAAGTCGCTCTTCAGCAGGAGTGAAGTATTTCACTCCTCAAAAAGAGCGGGACTATTCTATCTTTTGAAAGAGTGACTTTCACTCAGAGCTGTCCCTCCTTAGAGCTCTTAGAGGAGTGAAGAATTTACTTTTCAGAGATCGTTCCTGGACAGCGAGTGCCAACTTTCGCTCCAGTATAGAGTGAATTCTAAACCGATCAAGAAAAGAAAAAATCGCTTTCACAAAGAGTAAACTTCACTCAAAACGAGCGACTTGTGCCAATAAACAACAGCCACTCTCTGACCAGAGTGAAAATTCAAGCTGAACGAGTAAACAGTTTGGCTCTTTAAGAATGAATTCCAGCTCAAAAAGAGCTGAAACAGATTCACTCCGACAGAGTGGGGTTTTCACAAATTTCGTGTCAATAAATAATGTTTGTGCAAAATATTAGGGTAACTCTTTTGTTGAGACATGGCAATGGGTCCCCACTGATTTCGAAATGGCTACCTCTGTACAGAGTAAAATGTAAAATGGATTCAATGGTGCTTAAAAGCATAGGCTACCAACGTGTTCGTCTAGGCACAAGGTTTCAAAAAATGTATAGTTTGCCATATATCCGATGTGTGCTTATCGGACAAAGCTAAAAAAGAACTTTTGCTTATGGGGTCAAAATTTAACTCGGTCTGACTTAATTTGTTAACGTGGTGCCGAAGATGCAAGTGCATGCCTATATGACGTCAACTGCTTGAAATAGTGTGTTTACTTTGAATGAAAGTCAAAAATGTTCGTGTTTTGGATTCTTGTTGTTTTTGTCCAATTGGGCTTCTAAATAGTAACCTTGGCAAGAATACTACTCTGTTGACCGGCAAAAATAAAATGATAATCATTCTTATAAGGGGAACCATAGATGACTTGTGCTGGAAAAGTGAACTTTTTAAAGTCTATTATGAAAGAATATCCTGTTTTAAGCTTCTTGATGATGCTAACAGATTTAAGATTGTCAAACAAAGCCTCTTGACTATTATGCTCATGACATACTACCCAATCGCTCGGAGCAATTTGCCGCTGACGCTCCTTATTTGGTAAATAGCACTCTTTATAAGGAGCGTAAGCCTTAAATCGCGTCGCGCGATTGTGTAGTATGTCATGAACTTTAGACTTAATTATGAGTTCTCAATTGCTTGATACGTGCATTATCTAATAGTGGTCACGAACGATATCCGCTTCTTAAATTAACAAAAGCATTCGTCTTACTTCAAACCTAAGATAAAAACTATAACGCTTGATCTCCAGAAGAACATATAAATTTCGTTCATTTCTATTTCCGGTGAAGTCGATTATTGGGCAAGGCTTATTATCATTGAAGTCGTTGTTTTCTTGATGTATCTGAAGAAGAAGAAATAAAGTAAAAGAAAATGAATGAAAATAAGTAAGGAATGACAAAAAGAGAGGGCAACAAAAAATCGGGGGGGGGGGGGGGGGGTGGGCAAGACCGAAATATAGGTACGCATTTTCGATTGCTTGGGAGACTAATGGGATGGGGCTTGAGCTGACTGAAAGGGGGGTGCAATTGCGTGGGGGTGGGGTCGTGACCGGCTGAGCTAAGGGGGGGGGGGGGCCTTACTCCCCACCCCTGGTGCCCCGCGACTGCAAAAACACTTATTCCAATGATCAGTGTAAATCTTAATTCAAGTTGTATACACTTGCCCAGCCCCTTTAAAGGTATATTTTGTGATCTTTCCAGGAAACGCCCTCAACATCGAAAACAAAGTGAAAGCAGATTTTCTTGCAGATTTACATTTCTGATCATAAATCGTACATACATTCAAAGTTACAGGGCGATACGATTCTTAATTACTTCAAAATCATAGTTTTAGAGTGAAAATAAACTGTCGTGAACTGTCGTGATAACACGACAGTTTATATTGTCACTCTAAATTCACTCTAAAACCATGATTTTGAGGTAATTAGGAATCGTATCGCTCTGAAACTTGGAATATATGTATGATTTATGATCAGAAATGTAAATCTGCAAGAAAATCTACTTTCTAAAAAAAATCATGAATAGAGGGCGCTCTCTGGAAAAGATTACATAGTATGCCTTTAATATTTCTTAATTTACCCTAAAAACACACCAGTACATTGACATTGAGTACCCCTTCGGCACAGCCCTTTTATGGCAAAAGAATGTATATATCTTATATGAAGTTTTCTAACAGTATACTTCCTTTTAACATAATCAAAGTTTAGCTTTTTTCTCCATAAATCATGTAGTGGTAAAAGGCAGTATATTACTTTTATTGTCCTTACAAGTTGCAACCTTTTCCTAAGTGAGGATTATTAAACCAAGTTAACACAATCCATGTTAAAAGGAAGAATATCATTAGGAAAGTACATATAAGATACATCCTTTTGCCATAAAAGGGCTGGGCATCTACAATCTTACCAGTTCCTCAATTTTTTTCACAACCATTTTTAAGTAGAGCCTCGCAAATTCCAAATCGTCCATGTAAACAGCTACGTCACGTTCATTTTCGTCGTCTACCACTCGCTCCAATGCTCTATAGTAGGCTAACAGGTGAGGATAATACATGTGCTCAAGTAGTTCCGGATCCTGTTTAGAAAGTCATAAAAGATAACGATAAAGCTTACTGCAAGACCACAACAATCGTCGTGCGACCAGTGGCGGCTTCAGCAAACTCATTCATTCACCTATTTATTCATTCATTCACATAGGGCCTAATCTTACTTTTGTCTATTATTATACATGTGTTTCTTTCAATTCTATAATCGTTTTCAGCAAATGTGTCACCTCATTAACAGTTTTGGGCCTTCCACACTTCGGTAAACTTTAGTAAACTGTTTCCTAAATTTTTTGCTGGAGAGAAGAAAAACGAATAAGGTTGATATTTTGAGTTGTTCTAAGTTGAAAATGAAGGGATAAATAAGAATGTTACAAACAAAAAAATAATCAAATAAACTGTTTTGATTATAAACCTTTGAGAAATTAGAGTCGGTAAAAAGAAAAATGACCACACAATCCTGTTCTGATTTACCTAGATGCAAAATGAAATATGAAAAACAAAGTTTAAATGACCTTTTCGTTTTTCTCGATTGAAAATGGGTTGAGAAAAACGCCTGATTGTATTAAAGTCCCAAAACAATTTTTATAGTGTTTGTTATTTTGTTCTTGATCGAATTAAAAGAAAAAACGAATGCAATAATCTTTTTGTTTTACTTGTTTAGAAAATAGAAAAAGTCTAGAAAAACTAACTCTTAAAATTTAGGTTTTTCTCTTGCTTACTTACCATACAAGTGTTTAAGAAACGAAAAACGAACGTAGTTGACTCATATCGTTTTTCTACGAATGTTTCAAACTTACATTTTTCTACTGTTTGTTTTTTGTATTTGTGTTAGTAAAACGAATCATTAACATACATGGCAATTTTAATTGTTCTTGTTTCAAAATGTAATAAGAAAAACGAATGTTTGAAACAAGATCAAATTAGGTTTTTCTATTGCCCTTTGGTTACAATTCTGGTTGATGAACGAAAAACGAATACACTTGTTTACTTCGTTTTTCTTATATGAAAACGGATTAAGAAAAACGAATACTTTTAAATTAAATGTTTTCTTCAGATTGATTTTCACACTTAAAAACGAACGTTAAAAATTCTAGTTTTTCTCTTGTTTATTTTTTCTATTGTGACAGTCAAACGGAAAACGATCCTATTTGTGTTTTTTACTTACCGTGTTGAAAACGAAATAACGAAAAACGATTGTCCGGTTATATACACGGACCTATCATGCATGGTTACACGCTCATTTTAAATTTGGCCTACAATATTAAACATGTTGTTATACGCTTATCATCAATTTGATTTGATGAATCTGCGTCGTGGTCTGAATCCTTAAATAATTTGATGATCATTTAGGGAATGACAATATCACAGATGTGATCTTTTTTACGAATTTTCAAATTCCCTGACGTGCCGACACATGTATCCAGTCTAATGGGACACTTTTCCCAATGCCTTATCAAATAAATTTTGAATGTCATTGATGTTGAAAGTTTTGTTGTGCTTTGCAACATAATGTTTAATTTCAATCACCTAAAACATGATTTTAGTAATCCTACATGATTACATGGGCCAAGGGAATATCATAAACTTAAGTAACACACTGAAATATATATCTGGCCTAATACTCACCTGTTAAAGTAACCATGAAGTAACATTTTGAGTATTTTTCTGATCTTTTATCTTTCATAAATCGTATTGATTATTGGTTACTCTAGGGTTTTTTAACTCGCCACCCTTACCGTTGCATGTACAGATTTTTACGCTTTACACCATATGAGATTCGAATTAGCATATCGCAATAACTACTTGTTCTACCCCATAAAAAGTATATTTTTCTGAACGGTAATCTCACAAGGAATCTAAATATGCTATTGGAATTTGCATAGGACCTTATGGTAACATGTTGTGATTAAGAATGTTCAAAGAATATCGATTTTGTTCTCTTCATATTTTGATTAAACATGTTAAAGCTCAATATTTTTTTTATTCCTATCCCAATCATTATTTTACCGGGCATATTAGTTCCTCATGCAATGTACCCATCAGAACATAATGGTTGTCAAGGGTAACTTGTTGAAATATACTATATCGGGAAGTGAATGAGCACAAACGTTTACATTTCATATTTATTAGAGTTTACACATATCTTTTTTTCAGTGGCTATTCATCCTATCCTGATTTAAACGGCATATTTGAATTCCCCTATTTGAGAGCTTTCCAAAAATTTATAATTTTGCTATCATCGGTTGTATACTTTTTGTTGTTGTTATAGTCATGTATGTAAAGCCGATGAATTAGGGCAAGTTCACTGTGTAGCGAATAGGGGAAAATCCAAGGACAATGCAATCGATTCGTGATTACAATTGTTACGTAATAGTTGACACGTTTGTTGAAACAGAAACTTATAGAATATAAAACAATCTATAAAATGAGAGCAAAATCATGTTTGTACCATACCGAGATGAGGAGTTTAATTGTAAATTGAACGTAGAATGGGAACATTTTCTATATTCCCCATAGAGATTGTACACAGCGCCACCGCCACCGCCACTGCCGCCACCCCTGACTTTCGAAATATAATCAATCATATCTCAGCTAAACAGTTATAGAAATACCTGATTTATTCACACAATGTAGCTAGATAAACAGGCTTTCAACTGACACCTAAACCATAGCTCTACCACATTTAGTTGTTGAGTTAATAGAGAGAGATGGATGATCCGTCACCAAAAATGCAACGCCGCCACCCTTTTTGGGTGGTCAGTTCAAAACACATGGCCACAACGCAATATTTAAGAAGATTAAACTGGGTATTAACATGGCAAATAACAATTTACAACCAGTACATCCCCATCAAATCAACCCTGCACCTCCCCCAATATGCAAGAGGTGACACATTTGCTGAAACCGATTATAACTGCTTTTAAAACTATCCAACAGCCAAATATTCAAACTATTGAGGGCGCCCTTCCAGAGACCGCTACCAACCCAGTGATGTCAGACGATTTGTTTTGTCTCGTAGCCCCAGCCAAGGTGATGATCTTTGTCTCGTAGCCAAGCCCAGCAATATTTGTTCTCGTCGGATCCAATTACTTGTTCCAATGAAATTATGCAGATAACTTGGACAAAATATCAAACAATTTAAAGTTGTAGAAAAAATGTATTGCTAACCGCGGTGGGTTCTCGGATGGGAGAGGTTTTGACATGGCGCACTAGAGAGGGTGCTGTTCAAGAGTGGAAGTGAAACAAGATGTACGAAGTAGGCTAAATCCTACTATAAGTCACGTAATGAAGTATGTATGTATATAGGTGGGGTGTATTATGATGGATGGGTGTATGTTAGTCTTTGTCAAAGACACCTCGCAGCATTATCTGCAGAACGCTGTTCGCATGCAGTGGCCAGCGAAACATAAACGGCGCTGCCTGATTACTGATGTTAAATGGGGGATGTCGCCATATACCACGCTGTTTAGGATGTGATCCCTCCAACTGATGTCAAATATTCTACGTAACAGTTGAGTATAACATCCGTTGATGGTTTATGGGTTGATTTGGGTTTTTTTTTCTTCCTTCTGATGGTCCATGTTTCAGAGCCGTACAACAAAATGCTTTCTACGCATGCTTTGAATAATAAGTTCTTTCGAGATCAGACTTTCAGATCTTCTGCAGTTTATTGCAGGCAACCCATGCTTGTGCTTTCCTGCATTTGAATTCCTGAGATGTGTCTAGAACATAGGCCCCAAGTATTTGAAATTGGAGACATTTTCCAGCTCTACTCCTTTGATGGTCTTTACACTGGCTGAGGTGGCAATATTTATAAGAAGGCTTTTTCCCCCCTTCATTCAAATGTAGGCCAACTGCATTTGATGCTGCCTCAACACTATAACAGTTATTCCTCTTTACTGATTGATGTGGCTAGGAAAGCTATATCGTCTGCAAAATCGAGATCGTGAAGACGAATTTCAGGATAGCGTCTACTCCTTCGAGGCTCCAGACGTATACCTATTTCATCATGGATATCTGTCAGAGCAAAGCGCATTACGTAGTCAAGAATTGTGATGAAGATGATAAAGGGTGCCAAAGTGCATGTCACCTTGAAGAACACTAGCTAAAATCTTAAAAGGTTCCGTCTCCCCATCGGGCGATGTGACAATAGCTGAAGAGTTGTCATACATTAAATGTATTACCTTAACAATGGTGCCAGGGATACCATAGGCACTGAGGATGTCGAACATGCTATCGTGCTGTACTGAGTCAAAAGCCTTATAGAAATCTATGAACACGGCAGCCAGTGGAAGGTTTCTTTCTTTCATTCCTTCAATTCTTCTTCTCAATGCTAGAATCCTGGGAGATCGTGGATCGTTTCTCTCTAAAGCTATTTTGATTCCATCAAAGAAGAGGGTCCACAAATGGGCGTATTCGGTTTAGTAACATACAATTGTAGAGCTTAGCCCCAATACCGGAGAGGCTAATCCCTCTGTAGTTGGTTGGTTGAGAGAGATCTCCCTTTTTGGGGATAGGAATTATGGCACTCACTAACCACTGACTAGGGATTGCACGGTGAATCAATGTTCTGTTGCAGATTTCCAGTAGTTGAGATCGCTTTGACTTCCAAAGTTCAAGAGGAATGTTTTCCAGTCCATTGGCCCCTTCTGGTTTAGCTTGATTGAGAGCAGACGCAACTTCGTCTAAGGTTCATTTACAATGATTGGGAGAGTGCCTTCGACTACCGGTGTAATGTCAAAGACAGTGTCTGGAACAGTTGGTGGTTTCCAAGAAGGTTTTAAAAGTGGTGCAGCCATGTTGTGATCCTCTGAACTGGTGAGCCTGCTGGTTCTCTTACTTTCCTCCCAGTAATTTCATTGATGACTCTCCATGCTTCTGTGCGTTTGTTGGACTGGGATGTATGCTGAATTTGGGAGATCTTCTCATTTAGCAAGTTTATCTCTTCTGAGAGATAGGCTATGCTTTCTTGAGCTCGTGGCGGGGATGAATAGTAGCATCACCTTGATCAATTGCATTTTGAAGCCTACTTCTTGCCGCTCGTACAGATTGACACTGTGATATGGACTTGGAGGCGGTTGTAATTCTCCTGAAACAATTTAACACTTCTACGGCATATTTGTCCTGTTAGTTGGCTGTCCTGGCTCAGTGATTTGAAGTTCAGGGAGCAAGATTTATTTGCACTTCTCTTTGGAGCGCGGAAACTCAGTTGTACCCTGGCTGTAACAATTCTATGGTTAGATCCAACTGTCGAGAAGGAGCTGTATGTTTCTACATTGCGGATGGAGTTGCGCCACTTCTTCCTTATTAAGGTAAAGTCAATCTGTGCTTTGGTAGAGTATGGGTACTTAAAAGTCCACAGCTTACGTTGGGGCTTCCTATTGTTCACAATCAAATTGAACTCATTACGACTTTTTGCCATTGGAGGTTGACCCTCTCATCCGCCCAAGGAAATGGATTACCTTGACTATTTCATCCATAGCTGGATGAAGGTACAAATTACCTGACTTACAGGTGAGTTCAAAGAGAGAACGAGAAAGAAAAGAAGAGGAAAGCACACCAAACTAGCCCCCTTCGCAGTGTCGGGTTACGCCATTTCCGCCAACAAGAGATCTGTGTGTATGTACTCTAATTGACACCAGTGATGTTTTGGTCTTTCCTGGGGGGCAGCCAAACAAGAAAACTAACCTGGGAAGGTCAAATGTCAAAAGTGGTTTATTTCATATAAAAAAAGAAAATTGCGACAAACATATCCACTGAGTTAATCGAATAACCGCACAATAATTAATTACTGATGATACCGAGGAAAAGGTGTATTTTAGGTCCCAAATACTGGTATACAAGTATCGGTCAAAACTGGAACGTAAATAAAAGTTGCCAGAGTCGTTCAATACTGGTACGTTTTTACTGTTCCAGTATCGGTCGATACTGGGGAAACAGGACACTTCGCCTCTCGTACATGTTGCCTCCTGTACACGTTGCCTCCCGTAAGTATTGCCCACCGTGAAATTCGCCTACGTACAAACTCGCCTCCCTATTTATACCGCAAATCAGCACGAGCGATGGATCAATGTAATCTGTGTCTGAGTGCGGCCGTGGTAAATCTATCATGCATACACAATGTCACACATGATCACACAAGATCTGTGTGGCGGCCCGGTTGTAAATCTATTGTGCATGAGTACATGTACCCCGGTACAGCACACAAGATGTTGTTGGGTATACATGTACATTCAATATCGTAACAATGATTACAAGTTCGAACTGTTCGATATATATGTGTGTAATTATTTCTCATACAATCGAACATGTGCGTTTAGCACGGTTTTCAAAGTGAGAAAATACATTTTAATGTATGCCGATAGATTTTGATTGGATTGTTACAAATTGTTTGTCATTTTATTTGGATACTAATTAAAGTTTAGAACATTCCATTTTCATTGTTTATCCAAACTTCTGCCAAACTTCTGTCGCGCTTAAAATAATGGACATGTCTATCTACATACCCATAACCGTAAATGAATTGATTCTCTCTGATATAGCAATGAATTGTTTGTCCCTTTATTTGGATTCAATTGATGCTTAGAACATTTCCATTTGATTGTTGTTTATCCAAACTTCTATCGCACTTAAAATAAGTGAACATGTCTATCATAATAATTACATAAGTTATAACTTTTCACCGGGTTCGCCGTCGGGATTCCGATATACCCAAACCGTAAAAACTATTGATCAATGACGTTCAATAATTTTGACATTTTTGAAACATTTTGTGCAATTTTGGATTGTCTGCCAACGGGTGGATAATGTTAAGACATCCTTGAAATACACGAAAGAGCATTATGTCATTTTCAACTGTTTAAAATAAATTAAGGGATGCACAATCCGGTTATGGTTGAAATTCTTAGAATAACACTAGCTGATTTATGTTTTCGGTTATGCGACAGACGACAGAAAACACGTTTCAATGCTTGCTAATTAAATTGTGAAAACATTGTGAAATTCGACCTTCTTCAATCCTCTCTGACGTTTTGTAATGATTAGTGATTTGTTGAATTAATGTGGATTTATAAACTTGAATGTGTTTGGTTGTGTATCATCAAATTTGTGTATAGCTTGTATATGTGTTTGAATGATTGCCCGATGACTACGATTAACAAAACAAAAGTTCAATGTCAACATTAATTGTTTGAATTGCTTGTTAAATGGCCAATCTGGAGTTCTTTAACTTTAAGTTTGAACACTTTCCACGCGGCTATTGGTTTAACCACGGTACAAAAAACATACTTCTCGGAAACCTTTTTCTAACTCTCATGTCTATCTCAAGGCTAACAGAACAGATAATAGGCATGTTTGTACTTATTTGAATGCATTTTACATGATGATATTCCAAATATGGTAAATGACATTCAATAATTTAGATATTTTTGAAACATTTTGTGCAATTTTGGATTGTCTGCAGACGCATGGATAATGTTTAAGACATCTTTGAAATACACGGAAGAGCATTATGTCATTTTCAACTGTTTAAAATAAATTAAGGGATGCACAATCCGGTTATGGTTGAAATTCCTAATAGGCATGTTTGTACTTATTTGAATGCATTTTACATGATGATATTCCACATATGGTAAATGACGTTCAATAATGTTGA
This sequence comes from Ophiura sarsii, assembly GCA_035610835.1. Taxonomy (NCBI): domain Eukaryota; kingdom Metazoa; phylum Echinodermata; class Ophiuroidea; order Amphilepidida; family Ophiuridae; genus Ophiura; species Ophiura sarsii. The sequence goes on from CM069448.1 coordinate 50,091,263, forward strand.
TATTTTTGAAACATTTTGTGCAATTTTGGATTGTCTGCAGACGCGTGGATAATGTTAAGACATCCTTGAAATACACGAAAGAGCATTATGTCATTTTCAACTGTTTAAAATAAGTTAAGGGATGCACAATCAGGTTATGGTTGAAATTCTTAGAATAACACAAGCCGTGATTTATGTTTTCGGTTATGCGACAGACGATAGAAAACACGTTTCAATGCTTGCTAATTAAATTGTGAAAACATTGTGAAATTCGACCTTCTTCAATCCCCTCTGACGTTTTGTAATGATTGTTGATTTGTTGAATTAATGTGGATTTATAAACTTGAATGTGTTTGGTTGTGTATCATCAAATTTGTGTATAGCTTGTATATGTGTTTGAATGATTGCCCGATGACTACGATTAACAAAACAAAAGTTCAATGTCAACATTAATTGTTTGAATTGCTTGTTAAATGGCCAATCTGGAGTTCTTTAACTTTAAGTTTGAACACTTTCCACGCGGCTATTGGTTTAACCACGGTACAAAAAACATACTTCTCGGAAACCTTTTTCTAACTCTCATGTCTATCTCAAGGCTAACAGAACAGATAATAGGCATGTTTGTACTTATTTGAATGCATTTTACATTATGATATTCCAAATATGGTAAATGACATTCAATAATTAAGATATTTTTGAAACATTTTGTGCAATTTTGGATTGTCTGCAGACGCGTGGATAATGTTTAAGCAGGGAGCTTATATAATGGGAGAGGAAATTCAATCGCAAAATTGAAGCCTCCCCGTATATGGGCATGTGGGCGGGAGTACGCACGATGTAACTCTGGTGATGACGGCGCACACTCATTAGCATACTTTAGACGCGTGATGTAACTCTTGTAACTTATTAGCATAATTTAGACGCGTGGTGTAACTCTTGGAACGGGGGCGCTGTCACGCTAGAGGCTTCAATTTCGGCAATGGGAGTCTGTGCGGTACAGTGGCACCCGCCTGGTTTAAGACATCTTTGAAATACACGGAAGAGCATTATGTCATTTTCAACTGTAAATAAATTAAGGGACGCACAATCCGGTTATCATGGTTATGGTTGAAATTCCTAGAATAACACTAGCTGATTTATGTTTTTCGGTTATGTGAGACGACAGAAAACACGTTTCAATGCTTGCTAATTAAATTATGAAATCATAGTGAAATTCGACCTTCTTAATTCAATCCCCTTTTTGCAATACTTGTTGTTTTGATTTGTTGAATTATATGGATTCATTAACTTGATTGTGTTTGTTTGTTTGTTTATCATCAAATTTGTGTATAATTGTATATTTGTTTGAATGATTGCCCGATGACTACGATTAATAAAACAAAAGTTCAATGTCAACATTATTAATTGTTTGAATTGTTTGTTACTTTTAATTGGCTAATCTGGAGTTCTTTAAGTTTGAACACTTTACACGCGGATTGGTTTAACACAAAACATACTTTTCAGAAACCTTTTTCAGAAACTCTCATGTCTATCTCAAGGATAACAGAACAAATAATAAGCATGTTTGTACTTATTTGAATGCATTTTACATGGTGATTCATTCGGTGATTCCAAATATGGTAAATGTTGACATTTTGTCAAACATTTTGGATCGTCTGCAGACGCCGGCCGCGTGAAAAGTGTGAAGACATCTTTGAATTACACGAAAGAGCATTATCATATTAAATTGTATTAAATAAAGTAAGGGGACACACAATACGGTTATTCAGGGATGGAACTTCAGATTTTTTTCAACTAGCCAGTCGGGCAGGTAACTCACAGAATCTACCTGCCCGACAAAAAATTTACCAGTCCAAGGTTTGTTCATAACATTTTGCAGTAAACAATGCAAGACTACTTTTAAAGGTATATTATGTGATCTTTTCAGGGAACGCCCTCAACATCGAAAAAAAATATTGAAAGAAGAGTTCTTGCAGATTTACATTTCTGATCATAAATTGTACATACATTCCAAGTTACAGGGCGATACGATTCTTAATTACTTCAAAATCATGATTTTAGAGTGAAAATAAACTTTCGAAAAATCCGACAGTTTATTATTTTCACTCTAAATTCACTCTAAAACCATGATTTTGAGGTAATTAGGAATCGTATCGCTTTGTAACTTGGAATGTAGGCCTATGTATGATTTATGATCAGAAATGTAAATCTGCATGAAAATTTACTTTCTAAAAAAAATAAAAAATAGAGGGCGCTCTCTTGAAAAGATCACATAATATGCCTTTAAACATTTACATGTTTTGTCTTTATTATGTTCCACTGTAAACCTAGCCCGTAACAGCTCCTCGTATTCATCATGTTCATCAATCCAATACTCTCTTTAATCTCCTATCAACCTGATCTCCTCTATCATCATGACACACGATCATCTGATGATGAAATTACCCTGAACTTACTGTTCCTTACACTTTGAGCTTCAAAAATGTTACCCGCCAGTCGGACGGGTACCTTTGAATCTTCACCCGCCCGACACGAAAGTTACCCGCTATGGGCGGGCGGGCGGGTCTTATTTCCATCCCTGCGGTTATTTGAAATTCCTGGAATAACACCGTAGCTGATTGGTGATTTTTCGGTTATATAGAGACGAAAGAAAACAAATTTCAAATGCTTGCTGGTGGCACCAAATATTTTACGGGGGGCCGGGACACGCGCGCATAGAGGATGAGCAACATGCGTGATGTTATTATTATGAAATTATATTGATTTGTTCTATAGGCCTATCACTATCAGACATTTTATATAATGGGGAACACATTTTCTCGGTTAATTTCATCGAAAGTCTTTTATCAGTTCACGTTTCGATCATGGAAAATCGGTGAATGATTTTTTCACTTTCAGGGTATTAACCCACTTATACTACATCGGCCAAACTTAAAATAAGCCTATGGTATAGCCTAAATGATCCCTGAACATGCTCAAGCAGAACATTGCTTCATAGATTTGCTGTATTTAACATCACCAACAATTGATAGATCTGTATAATTGAGCTTTGTGCCGAACAATAAAGATGAGATCTTGGTAAAAACATTGGATTGAAACCATAGTCATGATAGTGGTCGAGCTATGAGTTTTTAATTTTTATTTGGAACTCAGTCCGATAGCGAGACAAATACATCCGTTTTCAGTATCATGATTATGTTTTGGATCCTATATTATACCAGACTTGGACACCTCAAAACATAATAATTGTTCATATATATAGACACAGGGCTTAGGCTTACTGTCAAACTCAAAATGCATATCCCTATATATGCTGATTGATAAGGAATACCGTAACTAGGCCTATAGAACACCTTTCACTGGGACACACGCCGCCATCATCACGAGCCACGGGTCCGTCCAAAGGCACGCGGCCGGGCACAATCGGGGCACTGACGAGCAGGGCAAACCGCTGCGCTGTATGGCTATACTTCCGTTCAGTCATGCACGCTAAATAATTTCAAGTAGGTCTACTCCGGTCTACATACCAGTCGTATTTGCAACGGTACCACATAATCAATAGGCTTACACGAGGCCCGACCGCGCCGACGCTGCTATCAATGTTCAGCCAAGCACGCGGAATAAATAGGGAGGCGAAGTGGTACGTAGGCGTAATTCACGGTAGGCAAAATTTACGGGAGGCAATATTTGCAGGAGGCAAAATTTTCGGGAGGCGGAATTCATTGGAGGCGAAGTGTCTAGCATTCGATACTGGAACACCAAATTGCGTCCCAGTATTGAGCGATACTGGAAAATGATTATGTTCAAGTGTAATATTTTATATGTGCCAGTATCGGACGATACTGGAACACTGACTTTGTACCAGTATCGAACGAATATTGGGACCTAAAGTACACTGTTTCCCAACTTCAATATGAAATGAAATTTGGGAAAACCACAATTTGTGTAAAAACACAAATTGCAGTTGATTTCAATATAATTATAAAATTTATAGAGATGACTTGAGGCAAACGTTATGTTTTAGGCCACCTATATTAGAAACAAACTTTGTTATTTTTATTTTGCCTTATCCTGATATCGTAACCATAAAAGCCCCTTTAAACTTACTTTAACTTACCAACATTTCATGATCTTCACTGTAATCCTGACTGTCGGGAACAACACCGGCTAAGTTATTGATGGGGTCTTCAAGATCACGGGCCACTTTCTAGAATTTAAGTTATAGACAATTACTATAATCGATGGTTAATTGTTTTTAGTTTCGTTGGAGGGGGGGGGGGGGTTTGAACGTTTGAATTTCCTTCGTAAAAATGAAAATATTGATAAATATTTGATAATTCTTTTAATTGAATGTCGTATTTCGAGTTCTATACAATTATTGATTGATTATATTACTTACATCATTTTATATGACAACAATGTTATCAAGAAGTAGGGACTACAATCGTGCTACTGAGCATCTTCATGCACATATACTTTTCCTATCCAAAAAGTTGCGGATTCACTTAATGTGATTTTAGGCCAACTATTTTGTGTTCAAATTGATGATGATTGTCAGATATTGGGCCTATGATCAACTTCCCATGAAAAATAAGTTTTTTGAATAACGTCAAATGCCAAATAAGGTAATACATGTGTGGATAAATATTTAATTGGTGAGAGCAAGTCAAGGAGAATGTAATAATTGAATTAACCAGGTTAATGATACCTGAAAATGTATTTGAATTTTCGAAATTAACCCGCAGTTCCATGCTAAACCGGTATTTGTAACGTGCCATAGACAGTATACAGGGTGAGTAAAAAAAAAACCTGCAATAGTGGAAAGAAGCCATATTGTTTTAAAAACGAAGTTGAAGGTTTTTTTTAACGTTATAAGAATACCTTATTTGTTTCTAAATCTGTGTGAAAAAATGAAGTCAATATCATTTTCCGTTTGCCTTTGGTGAACCTTTTTACCAGTGCACCCATTTAACGTGTTTGTCCACGAGATACCCAAAATATGCATCAGATCGCAAAATGTGTCTCTCATTCAAATTCGGAAACTTGAGTACATTTGTGATGTTATTGGAATTTGTTGCATCCTTTCATGTTTACATGTGAGTTAGCATAATCAATTTACCATACCCATGCTATGAAAGCTTATGATGTTCTAAATTTTAATAACAAACTGAAATTTTCCAAATTTTTGTTGGTGGGATATTCAAATATGAAAATGCAATGTGTGCCATTTCAGTTGAAAATCACTGTGCTCGTGAACAAACATGTAAATGTGGTTGTGCAGCAGAGAGGGGCACCAAAGACAAACGAACAATGCGATCGACTTCATTTTTTCACACAAAGTTAGGATTAAATACGTCATTCTTGCAACGTTTAAAAAGTTTTAAAATTCATTTTGGTTTCGAAAACAAAATGGCTTCTTTCCACTATTGCAGGTTTTTTTTGACTCACCCTGTATAGTGAATGTTGAGTTGTTTACTTGTTGTTTCCATAATTATGTGTTTACATAAACTTTACGAAGAAACAACATGAACACTAAAACTATCATGGTGTCAAGTAACTCACACTAACATGGGCATGTGTGGCGCAGCAGATAGAGCCCTGGATTCATAAACCAATAAACCAAAGGTTGTGGGTTCGAGTCCCGTTGTGGTCAACATGTTGCGCTCTTGAGTAAGATGCACTTTACCGCAATTACTTCTCTCCACCCAGGTGTGAAATGGGTAGCTGTTTGGGGATAATCACAATCTAAGTGTCTGATAGGAATACGCACCATTATCAGAATTTGTAAGATGTAAGATAGGCAGCAATAACCTAAGTGAAGCGAATTGATTCTGATTGATTCTGATGTATCCTATCTGAGCAGCGAAATAAATGTAAAGCGCTTTGAGCATACTTAATTTGATAAAGCGCTATATAAAAGCTAACGTGTTTTAATTTTGAATTTATTAACATTTCAGGGTCCTAAATATTGAACCTATAACAGAAATTGAAGCACTTCGGCAACTTCTTGTACCTGTAATTCGGGCACAAATTTGTTTATTAACTTTGTGTACTAGTAAACGAATGCAATTCCTTACTACGCGCGCACGGGGCAGTCAGAACACACCCATACTTAAGGATATATATATATATGCCTGCTCAACAATTTCAAACCCTTTTTAATGCTAATAAAATAATGATACGAACAGAACAGTCAAAAGGTGAACAACAATTTTCAAACTTAGTTGTTTCAACTACCCCCTCATCGAGTATTACATAAACATCACACAATGCGCTTATTACCTATATTTCATATCATTATTAAGAAAATATATTACCCCTTTTTATATGAAATTTATCAAGCGCTGTAACTTTTGAACTATGAATGTGATGTACATGTATATATATATATAAAAGTAAACAAAAATTTAAGATTTGATTTTACATTGCTTTACAGTACTGTTTCGTGGGGGCCTGAGAACAGACCCTCACTCCTCAGAAGCTAGATGTTTAATGGTAGTATCACACAATGGTACATATTATAATACATGTTCACAGAAAGTGATTAATATATGTCAAAGATTATGTCAAACAAGTCAAGTGGAGAAAGTCATGGTAATGTCAAAAGTCAAGTGAAGAATAAATCCATTGTTGTGTTAAAAAGTCAATTGCAGACTATATCCATGGTTACGTGTATGTCAAATGTCAAGTGATTAGGCCAAATATTTTTGTTTACTAAGGCTCCCCTTTAGGGTTGAGCACTCTTCCATTGGATGGTTTTACCCTCGTTATAATTTTATATAATTATACATGTACATCACATTCATAGTTCAAAAGTTACAGCGAAACAGTACTGTACAGTGCCGAAACAGTACTGTAAAGCAATGTAAAATCAAAACTTAAATTTTTGTTTACTAAGGCTCCCCTTTAGGGTTGAGCACTCTTCCATTGGATGGTTTTACCCTCGTTATAATTTTATATAAAAGTATACATTTTTGGAAAGGAAATGAGTCAGAGAAATAATTTTTGGTATCAAATGTTTAAAACATTTTGTTGAAAAATAAAATGTGTTCCTAGAGAAGTGTCTTTAGAAGATTTTAATTTATTAACCCTCTCGGTACCTCTGAAACCACATACCCCCAACACATCCGCCAACCAGGTTGATTAAGCAATCATAACCCTCCTAAACCATTTCCCTTGGATTGTTTGGCATGCCAACTTAAAGTAAAGAAATCAGGTTGCTTTATTAACCCCACAAAACTCTATACTTGTACCACATCACTTTAACCCTAGGCCTATCCTATTCCTAAACCATTTGCCGTGGTTTTACCCCACCCGACATGACACCACAATCATACCCCTAACAGGCATAATCATTTCCCGTGTGGCTTATGCGCGCCGCGTGAGGAGCCCTTGCGACGCGTTACCACGGTATGATTACGCGGTAGTACGCGCAACGTACAATATTGTGCAACTCTAGTGGCATCTATGAGCCAAATTCGAGAGTTTTTTTGCTGTTTTTGGAGCTAATTGTTAACCAATTTCACTGGAATATACTTCCACTTAACACACTTCCCATTATTTCCTTTAGATTTCATGCAAATTATGCGCCACTTTGATCACAACTAACGGAGAAATATGGATAACAAACACACAAACAAACACACACCGTTTCCAGATTTATGGTAAGATTATAGAAGGCCCGTGGGGGGGGGGGGGGGGGGGGGGGGGGGCAGTCAAACATAATGGTGTACACATGCGTGACCAATTTTTTTCCAGACACCCCCTAAACAAGTTTTACCCTGCAAGCAAAATTACCCCCTAAACAAGTTTTTAGCGCGCTTTCCTTGCAAATTTGGACCCCTAAACAAGTTCTTGCCAGAATATGACCCCTAAACAAGAACGGGGATAACATTCTTCTGGGAACGGGGAACAAAACAAGTTACCCTAAACACGTTCGACCTGTATTTTAAGCCACCCTTTTTCTTGAAAATCAGCGTTTTTGATACCCTTAACGCGTCACGCGCGTGACGCGTCCAACACTGAAAAACACCCCTTTTTACGCGTTCGACCTGTATTTTAAGCCACCTTTTTTCTTGAAAATCAGTGTTTTTGATACCCTTAACGCGTCACGCGCGTGACGCGTCCAACACTGAAAAAACACCCCTTTTTACGCGTTTTTTTGGTCACGCATGTGTACACCATTATATTTGACTGGCTCCCCCGGGATAGAAGGCAACTCTTTTACTTACAAAAGATTGATATGCTCGTTCGTGATGCATCTTAAAAAGATCCGAGGCATTCAGAAGGTACCCATAAGCCTGGCGGATATCTTCTGTGTTCCAATGGTTGGAGGTGAAGTTTTGCTTTACGGGGCATGGCGTGGAGTGTATACACTTGCAGGTATTAAGTAACACGAATGTAAGGAGTAGAAATCCTGTACGTACAGAGACGAAAATAAAATACAGGGCTCAAAAATGTAAATATGCTCATACCTCCAAACTGTAACTTTTGAATATCATATTACAGGTGTGTTTTTTCTTTAGTTGTGATATTGCACGTGGAAATTGGCTAAAAATTAACAGAGTAGGATAATGTGTCCCAAAACAAAAACTATTTACGTTTTTCATTTAGCATATTTAGTAGTGGTAAGTTATGTTTTTGAGGACTAATTTCCATTCGAACACCCCCTATCCTTTTGAAAGGAATTTTTATCTCCCGTGTTCTGTTCCAGGCACTTCAGCAAAGCAAATACCCCGCGTGATTCCGGGTTGTGACTCACATGGTTTGTTTACCAATATAATGTGTTTTCACAATAGTATAGCAAAATATAAGCCTAACATAATTATATTATAGGCCTATATTTGAAGATCTTTTCATTGATGTTTCATTGTAATTGTTCATTCTTGATTTGAGTTCTTTGATTTGAGATAATTCGGATGCTAGTATATAATTGTTGATGACACCTGAATATATTCGTCTCAAAATACACACACTTTCGACTCTATTGAAACATGACACAAGCATTTATTTAAGTTTGGCATCAAATTATACCGACTGTTTTGAACCTAGATCTGCGAAACTTGACACCTTCATTATGTCCCTACATTTAAAAAATAGAAGTAAAATTGAAACTCATATTATATTATTATTAAAGGCAATCCTCAGTGGTTTATAATACAAATGAAACTTGATGAGAACAAGGATGTGTTCTGAAATTATTTGATATGTCATCATAAATCTATAAAGAAAACCATAGGCCATACATACGATTGAAAAATATAAATAAAATATTGAAACTCATATTATATTATTATTAAAGGCAATCCTCAGTGGTTTATTATACAAATGAAACTTGATGAGAACAAGGATGTATTCTGAAATTGTTTGATATGTCATCATAAATCTATAAAGAAAACCATAGGCCATACATACGATTGAATATCATATAAATTATAACATTAGAAACATAAAAAGTAATGACCGACATCCCTTAAGCGTGTAGACTCTTATTGTTCTTGATTATTTGAGTCGCAATAGGAACTAAGTCCGGAAGAGTGTCATGAACAGCTGGACGACCACCACCACGCGGATCTATGTGGTTCTGTCGCGGTACACGTGGAGGGATTCTCACTGGTTGGAAATTTCGCTCACCATCTATTGAATCTACACTATTATAATCGGTTTCAGCGAATGTGTCACCTCTTGCATATTGGCGGAGGTGCAATGTTGACTTGATAGGGTTGTACTGGTTGTAAATTGCTATTTGCCATGTCAATACCCAGTTAGTCTTCCTAAATATTGCGCTAGAGTACAGTCCTCAAAATAAGTAACTGACCAGGTAATAAAAATGCTCTCAACTTCAACACTATAGCTCTTACGTAAAAATATTAAATTATATAAAGTTGTAAGGAAATTATTGCATGTGAAGATTGAATGAAAATTAACTCAGTTTCTTTGACTAAAATCAAAACGAAGTCTGTTTTTCATTTTAACCCTTTTGTTCGCCTATGCAGCCTCGGACTAGCAACAGGCAGATTATTGACTAACTGGTAGCGACAACTCACGGGTCGATGGTTAGATCAGGGATACTATTAATTTTGGGATAGGAAAATCCTATACTAACGTACGTAGCGAAAACGGACCCTTTTGCATATTTGAATAAATTATAGTAATCGTCCGGAATGCGTCCGTGACCGGCGTTTAACGCGTTTAACAATGTTTAACCAGGTTTAACGGCAGGTTAAACGGCATGTTAGTCAGCATAGGTTTGGGGGCGCTGTAGATTTAAACAGACGACGGTGGCCACGCGAAACCTAAATTTTGAATTCGTAGTGAATAACACGTAATCGCGAATTTTAAACTATCATTTTGACAAATACATCATAATTAAAAGGATTTTTATCGTTAACCGGGCGATGACTGTTAAAAATAATTCAAAATGGTGCACTCCCGTTGCCAAATTGGGTCGTCTGAGAGACGCGTGGCCAGCGTTGCGTCGTCTGCTACAATCATCACGCCTGATCGGTATAGCGCCCCCAATTCTATGCTGACTAAGTTCAATTTTAAAGTGGACCAGATCGGCAAGCTCAGTGACATACCCCTGGTTAGATGAGGATTGGGGATGCTTTAATCGATCAATGCAGCCCATGCATACATACCCGTCGCGCTGTCCTGCGTGTTCAAAACCAAAGTGTGAAAATGTTACGTTCTTAATTATTAACAATAGGCCTATCTCAAATTAAACAGAAGTATTTTCTTTACAACTGCGTAATTTAATATTTTTACGTTGGAGCTATAGTGTTGGAGAACAGTATATTTATTACCTGGTCAGTTACTCATTTTGAGGACTGTATAAACCAATGATCAATACAACTTTCTGAAAGATAAAAGCTCAGAAAAATACTCAGATCAGGCCAAATATATATTTTGGTGTGTTACTTATTGAAAGAGGCACTCAAGAAACCGGAGCTTTACGATTTATAAACCACATTTCCAAAGGTATAAGGGGCCATATCCAAACTCTCAGTGATTTTAAAGCATTTTTCTACCGATTTTACCCCGGTATTACAACGGTATTTCGTTCTATTGTTAAAAGCATCGGAAAAAGATCGGTGATTAACTAGAGCCACCGTACTTATCTGACATTAACAATAGAACTATTGTAGTACTCTCAATGGCTCAATTAGTGAAGCAGACACATGAAAGCGCGAGGAAGATTGCGTTATATTCTTTAAGAAATACTATAAGCTTTTTAAATCCGATCGTAAAATGTTTACGTTCACCGCCGATCAATGTATCTGGTAGTCTAGGGTCATGTGTTTTAAGCTCGCCTCCTTTCGCGTTACACACGGATTTTGGCTTTCACGACATGATTTTAACTTTACACATTTATATTTGCTTGTATACCCCCCTGAGGTAGTAAAAGTATATATTTTCTGAAGGGAAATTTCATGAGGAAACCAAATATGCCATTAAAATTATAGTACGACTAAGAACTAAAATGGTATGATCGGAAATGTTCGGGAAAATATCAGAGTTTTTAATTTTTAATTCGAGATCCATATATTTTTTATACCTACCCCTATCATTATTTACTTTACATATTTGAATTCCTCATGAAATTACCCATTAGATGATATATAATTGTTAAAGTTACTACGTCGGTATGGTAATTATACCGGCTAGTGAATATCTCCAATTTTTATTTTATATATTTTTAGAATTTTCAAAAATATTTGTTTACGGATGAACCCTTCCCTGATATAAACTGCATTTCTGAATTCCTCTAGTTACAAGCTTTCCAAAAATGTATACTTTTGCTCTCATAGGTTGAAAACTTTTTCTGTTATTGTTATTTTTATAAATCCGGTAAATTGAGGCTGATTATTCATGTTTACTGTGTAGCGAATAGGAAGAAAGCTGATGTTCATTGTCTTATCCATAATTAATTAGTTGTTACAAATAGTTGACAAGTCTGTTGAACCACATACTTAAAGACTACTAATTATCCTTTAAAATGGGACCAGAATGGTGCTTGTAACATTAGGAGATGACTAGTTATTGTAAAAAGAACAAAACATGGGATTATCCCCATTGAGTTTGTACAGGCGGCACCCCTTTCAGAAACACCCCTTCCAGCACCACCCCTGGTCCCCAAACATCAAACAGCTGTATCTCCCATTCTGTATTAGCTATACCAATGCCATTTTGCAGGCAGATAGCTTGTTATTAGGGCTTTAAAATGATACCAAATTTGTTGAGATAGCTTTTGTGGTTTTAAAAATATTTGAGGAAAATTACAGCATGAAACTAAAAAATGTAACGGCACCACCCTATTGGGAGGCGAGTTCATAACGCGTGACCCTAGACATATTCATCTATTGTTCGGCGCAGTATTGCCATGATATTGTGAAAGTAGCCCATTTCCCCCTTGAAATCAATGCTGAAAACATTTTGGCGATAGGTCACGTAACATATTTGTATAATGGATGGGTGATGACGGAGGGGGCGTAATATATTAACCATCGTGTTTGGAAGTATTATACAATATAATACTTATGTATTATACAATATACAATCCAAGTCATTAGTTTAGAGAGGTCTAAATAAGAGTGAAAATATAAAAAAGGTCGGGGATCTTGGAAATTAAACAATGATTTGCTTATAGAAGAAAAATATGTAGATATGGTTAAAGATTCAATTACAAAGGTAAAAAAAAATATGCGGCCTCTCCATATGATAGAGAATGTATAAATGATATTAGCCCATCTGAATTAATGTTGACTATCGACGATCAGCTATTTTTTGAAGTATTATTGCTGGAAATTAGAGGTGTTACCATGGCATTTTCATCTAACAGAAAGAAAGAAATTGATAAAACTGAAGAAACACTTGATAATTTGATCAATAATTTGGAGAAATCATGTGAAGAAGCTTTGAATAAAGACCACAATTTCGAATCGGTAATGAAGGAACTTGATAATGCTAAACATGAGCTTGAAGACTTACGTGCTAAACGAATTAAAGGATGTTTTGTTCGGTCAAAAGCTAAATGGATAGAAGAAGGGGAGAAACCATCAAAATATTTTCTGAATCTTGAAAAAAGAAACTTTGTAAATAAACAAATATGTAAAATTGTTAGAAAAGATAACACAGAGGCAATCTCTCAGGAGGATATTGAAAAAGAAATAATATTATTTTATGAAAACTTGTATAAATATGAAGAGAGTAATATTAACATTAATGATCATGTTGTACATATTAACAAATTAACACAATGGGAGTCAGCTAATTTAGAGGGAGAAATTGATTTGGCTGAGCTTTCTTTTGCTTTGAAAAACATGAAAAATAATAAGACTCCAGGCCCGGATGGCTTTACAGCAGAATTTTATAAAATGTTTTGGGACGACATTTCCATTTTTCTTCTTCGTTCATTAAATGAAGGGTTCAGGAAAGGCTCTCTCACAAAAGAACAAAAAGCTGGCCATGTTACTCTCCTACCAAAGGGTGACAAACCTCGCCATTTTTTGAAGAATTGGAGACCAATATCACTTTTAAATGTTTCATATAAATTAGCATCTGCTTGTATTGCTAACAGAATAAAATCAGTTTTACCAGATCTAATTTCAGAGGACCAAACTGGCTTTGTTCCAGACAGATTTATTGGAGAAAATATTCGCCTTCTTTATGACTTGTTAAATTATACGGAAATCAAAAAAATACCTGGTATGCTATTACTTATAGACTTCGAAAAAGCTTTCGATACCGTATCACATGATTTTATATATAAAACTTTGAAAACCTTCAATTTTGGTACGGATATATGTAAATGGTTTCAAACACTATATAAAAATGCTTTTTCGTCAGTGTTAATAAATGGGAATATTTCAAAACCGTTTCAAATTCAACGTAGTTGTAGGCAGGGCGACCCTCTTTCGCCTTATGTCTTTGTTTTATGTGCGGAAATTCTGGCCTCAATGATTAGAGGAAATCAAAACATAAAAGGGATCAAGATAAATGACATGAATTTTAAGATAACACAATACGCAGATGATACAACTTTAATATTAGATGGTACAGAAAGGTCACTAAAAAGCACGTTTGATACTTTGAAAATTTTCCGTGAGATGTCGGGTAAAAAAAATCAATAAAGATAAAACAGTAGCAGTATGGATTGGGTCATATAAAAACAGAATTGTGAAAATGTGTGAAAATGTCAAGATATCCTGGAATTTTGATGGAAATTTTGATTTTTTTTTAGGAATTTATTTTAATACTGATTTGACACAAATGGTTGAACAGAACTATGATAAGTCACTTAAATTGATGAAAAAAATGATTTTAAGTTGGAAAAAAAGGAATCTAACTGTTTTGGGTCGAGTTGTAGTGGTAAAATCTTTGGTCCTACCTAAGTTAAGTTATATTGCTCAAATGCTTCCAAACCCGAACAAAGATTTCATAAAAACGGTTAATGATATGATTTTTAAATATGTATGGGGTGGCAAGCCAGACAGAATAAAAAGATCTCAGTTTGTGCAAAATTATGAGAACGGAGGTGTAAAAATGCCAGATGTGGAATCTCATATAAATGCATTGAAAATAAATTGGATTCGAAGGGTTTTGCAAGGTGAAAAAAGTTGGATAAAATTGTATAGATTATGTTTAAATACCAAAAAAGACGATATTTGTTGTACAGGTTTTTTCCATTTTAATGCAACAAAAAATAAGATAGACAACAAGTTCTGGTATGATACTCTATTCTCTTGGTCATCTTTGATATGCATTGTTAATAACGGTGTTTTAGACTTCAATCGCATTGCAAAACAATATTTGTGGTGGAATGATAAAATAAAAATTGGAGGTAAATCGATAAACTATGCTCATTGGAAGGAAAATGGTGTCATTTTTATCAATGATTTACTGAAAGATAATGGGACTTTTATGTCAAAAGACGAGTTCGAAGAAATTTATCAAGTGAAAACCAATTTCCTAGAGTATAATGGTATTATAAGAGCAATTAAGTCAAACTTCAATATCAGTCAATTAAATGGGTCGAAACTAGTATCACCTTTTAGACCTAGTAACGTGGAACTACTGTTCAAACAGCGAAAAGGTTGTACTTTATTCTACAAAGTCTTTATAAAATCAAAGAAAATGAAACAATCCATTAATAAGTGGCAATTAGACTTTGGTATAGAAAATAGGGAGTGGAAAAAAATATGTCTTTTAAATTTCAAGTTTTCCGATGACACAAAGTATAGATGGTTCCAATATAGAATCAATCAAAGTATTTTAGGAACGAATAGTCTTTTGCTAAAATGTAATATTAGAGGAGATGACTTATGCACTTTTTGTAAAAAAACCTCTGAAACAATTACGCATCTTTTCATAACTTGTCAAATCTCAAAATCATTCTGGAATATCTTTAAAAGGTGGGTTAAAGGTCAAACAAATGTGGACTTGAATATGAATCCAGTAACAATACTTTTTGGATCAAATTTGGATTTCACCCTAACATTGATAATGACAATGGCGAAATTCCATATTTATAGAGCAAAGATGACAGAAAAACAGCCAGATTTAGACACTTTCAAACACGAAATTAAGTATTATTACAATATTCTAAAATACCAAGCCACATGTAATTCAGACTTGAATACTTTTCTGGAAAAATGGCATAAATCGCAAAGTCTCTGCACTGATTAACGGATAAGTTTCATTTAAATATATTTGTCAATATGTTACCCATGTAAAAAGGTGTATGTAGCTTAAGGTCACTGAGTAAGTGACAGTACTATGTCTATGTCAGCTGTCAAGAAGGAATTTAAAAAATTTAAAAGAAATGTGATGCTTGAATAACTCCATACTAAATATATATTTATCAACGACTTTGCCAAAATTGTAATAGTCTAGTGTAGCATAGTGGCCACGCTCTAGCGCTCACACGCAGGAATCCCGGGTTCAATTCCTCAACCAATCATTATTTCTTCTCTGTCTGTTTTTTCCCTTTTCTTATTATTTTTCTCTCTGTGTCTCCAATTTCTCTGTTTTGTTTTGTTTTGTTTTGTTAACGTTTTCGTTTTGTTATTTTTTAATATTTTTTATTTATTTTTCTTGGGGGAGGGGCTTTGTTATTCATAAGACCTATTATTGTGTTATCATTTTTTTTTAAAATCATGTGAACCTATCCATATATTTGAATGCGCATGACAAGATATTGCTGTGTACCGGTAATAGCTCAGTTGGTAGGGCAGCGGATTTACAATGAACACTCATATTGATATAGATACCATTAAATCGTAAGTTCGATCTCAGTAGTACCTTTATTTTGTACGTCCCACGGTTTTTACCCATATTTATGATTATATTTACTTATGTTATCCCTTTATATTTATTTCTTCTGTTTTTTCTTACTTTTTTTTGGGGGGGGGGGTTGAATTTGTTTTTTGTTGTTTTTGTTTTTGTTTGTTGGGGGCTTTTTGTGTGTGTGTATGCTTTTTGATTGTTGTTTTATTATAAGGAGCTACATACGTAGTAGCAATAAATTTATAAGAAACAGAACATGGATTTTAACATTATTCGATACGAAATCAGATACAGTAATTGGACAGGTACAATTGAATGTTTTCCTTGTCCTCCTCGTGACAGAAAAACCAAATCCTTTTTGTAATCTAAATTATATTCAATGCTATATGTATTGAATATTGATTTAGATAATGTGATGTGAATACTAGCAATAGAAGCCATCCATGAGTCGGTCATATTTGTAGGAACTAAAGTCTGTTCCCAAATTTGAAAAGACTAATACTACAGATCAACACGCATGTTGACGGATACTCGTTTAAACTGAGACCATGGTCTCAGGTTTAAATAACTCGCCAAATGTATAGGTCATTCTTTGAACAGTAAGACTTGCATCAAATTGATCTGAACAACGAATACTACGGGAACAAGAACCTTTTGTTACGGACACGCATGAGTGAAGTGGATTCTATTGAGGTAATTCCTTGATGTCTGACTGTGCAATCGATAGGGATTTACATAGGTTTCGTAAACATCGTTGAGTCATGAATGCAACCTTTGAGTTGGGAGGTGGAGGGGGGGGGGGGGGAGTGGGGTATACTAGGGATTTTGTTAAATTGTACATTTATCAGACCGCGAATAGCTTTTAATGTTGTTCAAAAATTATATATAGGCCGAACGAAAATAACTTAAGAATCGTTTCACAAATTACGGGATATGTTATTCGTTAAATCTAATAAATCATAGACTCATTTTACAGACAACAACACGTGTTGAAAAATCCGTGTGTATTTAGGGAATAGTTGAATGAGAACTATATTTGGGCATAAAGCGCTGAGGATTTCAGGAAAATCGAAATAGCTCAGTTGGTAAAGATTAGGACTCTCAATCAGCAGGCCGTACGTTCGAATCTTTGTGGCGGTTTATATTCCTTGTGCTCTATACTTAGAGCGGTCGAGTCTGGGTAGAGGTCGGTTAGGGTTTTAAGTATGCCGAAATATAATATTTATTATTGTTCTCTCATTATACGTCCGTTCGGGTTTTTTATTTATATTGACATAATTTTAACGTTATTTATTTATTTATTTTGTATTTACTTTCTTAATTGTTGATGTTTATTTAATTATTTATCAATCAATTAATTATAAATAGGCCTAAATACAGTTTATTTTATTGATATAATTATTAATTTATATATTATTTATTTACATTAATTACTTAATTTCTTCATATTTATTATTTATTAGGTCACGTTCAGAGTGTATGCAACATTCTTAAATAGTCTAAAAACGCAGAAAAATGACACTATTTAGGGGAGTAAGATTCATAATGCTACTTGATTACACACATTATGCCTAAACCAGAAAACAATAACACGTTGTATGTTTAATGGCTCCCATATTGTTTAGTATTCAATGATAACATTATCCATGCTTGTACTGCTTACTCAAAAATCATCCACGGCTGAACAATAGTCTTCAAAGGCCACTTGAAGGAGGATTATTCTTATGAAGTTAACGAGTGGATTACGATAAGCCTAGCAATGAATAGGCGGCTACAAACATATCTCGTTTGAGTCGGGGTTTGAGGAGTGTCACGATTAGCCTCTATCACCTGCCATTATAAAACCTGGCACTTGTACTAGAAACCCGATAGGTGTACAATCTGGCAAATGGGTCGCCCTCTACGTCACAACGGGGGTCGGGTGAACACTGGTCAGCTTAATAACACAATCTTCCGCGCGCTTTCATGTGTCTGCTTCACTAATTGAGCCATTGAGAGTACTACAATAGTTCTATTGTTAACGCCAGATAAGTACAGAGGCTCTAGTTAATTACCGATCTTTTTCCGATGCTTTTAACAATAGAACGAAATACCGTTGAAATACCGGGGTAAAATCGGTAGAAAAATGCTTTAAAATCACTGAGAGTTTGGATATGGCCCCTAAGATGTTTGGTCATGACATTTTGCGTCGGCCACCCTGTCATTGTGATTTAACCCGGAAGAACTAATATGGTCTAAAATTAAACATCATGCTGCAAAGCAGAACAAAACTGTCAACATCAATGACATTAAAAAACAAAACGATGAAGGCATTGGAAAAAGTGTCCCATTAGACTGGAAAATGCGTGTCGTCACGTCCGGCATGTCCGGGAAACTGATTATTTTGTTTCTTGGAGAGGGTATTCGAGCAAGTTTAATACCTGGATCTCGGACATACAAATATGGGGCTCATAAATAAGTTTGATTTTCTTTCACGCCCTCATAATGATTATCAACCTTCGTTGCCTCGGAGCGTTAGGAAAATGGCTGTCTCTCAATTTTACATGACATTACCATGTACTAATTCGGTACAATTTATCTCGACAACAAAGTGTCTTCTTAGGGCGTGTTCACACTATAGCTAGTTTTCCCCACGACCCGGGTCGAACCCGGGTTGAAGTCTGGTGTGAACAGAAACGGGTCGAAAATTACAACCCTGCGAAAGTGAAGGGTAGAACCCGGGTTCAACCCGGGTTCAACCCGCATCGACTGTAGTGTGAACAGAAATCGCTGTTTCGACCCGGGTTGCCGGAAGTAGATTACCTGACTGCTGACCTGACCTCTTCATTCTAAAGTTCTCAGTCCAATATTTATCACCGTACGTCTCCCACACCACTTCCCACCACTGCCCAGGCCGTAGCCTTGCCCACTGCGTACGATCTTTAGCTACAGAGTACAAAGAAAACAGCGTCGCAGGTAGGCTCCAGTTTGCCATTTTACAGGGGGTCCACGGGGCTTCAAAGAGGTCATGGTCTGGGAGGTCTGCTCGGGGGGCTTTTTCGATCAGCTTTGCCTCTGCTTAAAAAAAGGAGTTGCAGCTGAAGGTAAACAAGCTTTTCAGACAGGTATGGAGATAGTTAAAGATGTGGCAGGAAGTCAGAATATAAAAAGGGCTGCTAAGAGAAGACTAACAAAAGCCGGTAAAATAATTGGGTTCCAAAATTACCCACAGAGGGGTAGATGAAAACATAGGGATACAAAATCAAGAAGAAGTAAGAGTCGCAAAGGTATAAAGAGGAGAGCGAACAATCAAAACGGCAGAATATCGAGTAACAAGCGTAGGAGAAATAACTACGACGACATATTTGGTTTAAGAAACATAGCTTTCCTACACGAAAAATCCTGCCAGTGCACGGCTAGTCAGTTTACCGTACTGCCCACGCAAACCGTTATGTTGAGTGGCGCATGGGATGAGTATCATCCTATTTCTTACCTCCTTGATGGGTCACCCATAGAATTCCACGTAGCTGTACCTCTGGAGAGTACGTGGATTTATCTCAAACTAAGCTTCACATCAAAGCGCAGATTACTAATGCGGATGGAACTAATCTTGCTGACGATGCCCGGATTGGACCTTCCAACCTTTTTCTACATTCTCTGTTCTGTCAATGTGAAGTTTCTTTGAACGAACATTTAGTCTCTCAGTGGCTAGTAACAATTACCCATAGAGAGCTTATCTAGAGACGTTACTTAACTATGGAAAAGAAGCCAAAGAAGCGCAATTAACCTCCGCGTTGTTCTTCAAAGATACAGCTGGACGGTTCGATGCTAACGATCCACGTTCCGCGGACGATGGCGTTGCAAAACTGGGCTTAATGAAGAGGTACCAGTATTCTGCCCGAAGTCGTCTCATCTAAATGATGGAGCCTCTACATTCTGACATTTCCATGCAAGACAAGTTGCTACTCAGTGGGATCGATCTCAAATTCAAACTTACCCCCTCAAAATAAGGCTTCCGTCTCATTTCACCCAATGCGCAAGGGAATTATAAGGTTTCTATAATAACCCACGCTTCTCTGATGGTACGTAGGGTCAAAGTAAGCCCTATTGTATCCCTAGGCCATGCAAAAGCTTTAGAGGTAGGTACGGCCAAGTATGTTTTGAATAGGGTGGAAGTCAAAGCCTTTTCTTTTCCTACTGGGACTACTTTCCTATGTCATTTTCGAAGGACAATCTGTTTCTAGGACAACTCCCCCACCGGCTAGGCTAGTTTGTTGACAACGACGCTTACAATGGTGTGCTGCCTAAGAACTCCTACAATTTTAAACACTTGAATCTAAACTACCTCAGTCTGATGATTAATGGACATCACGTACCGCAAAGCAAACCTATAACACCTAAGTTTACGATTTAAGGAGGCCAAAGTTGTACCCAATTCTACCAGACCCTCTTTGAAGGATTAAACAAAATGTACCAAGACACCGGACACTTCATCAGTCGAGATGCTTATTCTAAAGGATACACACTCTTTTGTCTTAACCCCGGAGACCACTTGAATCTTGTGAAGAAAGAAAACTTGAGGTTGTAGATGCGCTTTGCACAGGCTTTGCCCCAAACTGTCATGGTGATAGTGTATGCGCAGTTTCAGAATATTCTAGAAGTGGACGAGCAGCAGAGAAACATCCTGTTAGAATACAATGTTTAATCAACTAAAATGTATTTCTGCCCCACCCCCCCCCCCCCCCCCCCCTGAATTAGAGCTTGTCATATCTATTTAACTTCATAACTTTCACATTTTCAAATAATATGTGAAACATTTAAGCGTGTATATTCAGCATTTTAAAGTAATTGATTTTAGGATATCCCATTTTGAAGGAGTACGGTTATCATTCTGCAACACTGTCCAATCCACATTCTGTCTTGAGACACCATTTTCCACGGTTGAGAGTATATCTCTTTTACCGTCGTAGTTTTTAATCATGGAACAGACGTCGTAAGTATATACGAGCAAAGTCACGGTTCTGTAGCAAGTTTTTCTTGGGCATTGTTTTTCGGTGAAAAGTACTTCCAAAATAGTTTTAAATCCTTCACCTGGTGGATCATTTTTTTAAATCAAGTCCAAAGTGGCTCGGTAGTCCGGATGTTGTTTTATCATTTGTACTTCCTAGTAGAAATACCTTAGCTTACAGTCCTTGCATTCACGGTCTAACTCCGAATCCGCAAGATCCCTACACGCATCCATCTGTAAGTCTTTCCTCCAGCGCACAAAGCTTCATAGCTGCGCAAAAAGCTTCATAGACGCCTGTGTGGCAAATGAGATTGGATCAAGACTATTCTTTTTTCATGTACGTCCGAAGGCTGACAGCAAAATTGTTAACTTTATTTGTTGGAAGTGGCTCTTTTTACTTCATTCTTTTCTTCCATCTTTTTTAACTTTACTTTCATTCAGCCAGCATGCTTATATAGGCTTTTTAAGCCTGGCCCTAGCATTTTGCTTGAGCCTGGTCCCTTCTGGACCCAAGCGTGTGTCCGTACGGACCGACCGTTTAAACAAACAAACAATCAAAAAAAAACCTGATGCCGTGACGTAAAAGTCTTCCAAATTCTCCAGAGTCTCAAGTAGTGTTTACGCATGTACACTTGGGCTTCTGCCTCACCATACAGCTCACATATACCTTGATCATCTAAAGGTTCCAAACATTCATGCTGTGACTGAGAGGGGTGGTCTATAACCCCGTCTATATAACGCATCCACTACACTTAGACTTCAAGAGTGTTCTGTGCGCCGAAAATATTTGGTCGGCATACAAATACTTTAACAGTTTTCGCACTTCTTGTTCCTGTTTTTCAATAGCTTTCGGCATATTCACGCCTTCATCTGCAAAGCTGTGCGATCTACCGGCAGCCATTCCTAGCATCGTGACTAGTTGTTATTTTGTCGAAAACGAGCGTGAAGGTGTTTGTCAGGAGGGTGTATGTTAATGTGACTCCATGAAAAGCATAGAGAGCTTTCATATCCCGATCATGCGCATCCGATATTTTCTTCCGGAAATTAATCTTACTGTTTGCTGCGGTTGTTGCCATTACGTAATAATCCTCTACATTTAAACTCCTTTCTATTTCTTGAAAGCTCGTCGTTTCAGACAATTCTAGATATTTTTGAAGGCTACTTTCCTAGTCTATTTGTCTGAAATTTAGCCACAGATTTTTGGCAGCCTCCGTAAATATTAATTTTAGTCTACCCTTATCCATCCGAGCAGCCGCTAAACCGTAAAGGCGGGTGTTTTTGTCCATGCACGAATGCTGTTGTTTTGAAGGGTGAGCATTTGTACATTCTAGACATTTTGCAGACTTGACTAAAGATTGGAAATCTAGAATCAATTGCTTGGCGTAAATGTATCGTAATAAGTGGCGCAGATCTTCTCAGCACATTTCAATTTCTTCTCGCTCTACCTCGTCCGAAATTCTCCAATATCGATAACTGTTGTCAGTAAGCATAACGACTTCGTTCTCTTTCACCTCATCATCTTCTTTTCTACACTTTGCTAAATCATGCTCTATAAAATTGTCCATGCTTCTTCCGTTTTCTAAATGATTTAAAGACGGTATACTGGTAGGGCGAGGGTTTTAACAACGCGAAAGTTTTATACACCTCTATTGTCGTCACGTGATTTACACGAATGCGTCGGTTCTTAATTCGAGTAAATTCCCTTCCCTTCCTGGGCTAGATAATCGACATATCCGCTCAGTACTATACCCTCTTCCTTATCAGTACCTTATCGCTTCCTGATCACTTCCTCTATTGCTCTACTTTATTAGTTTAATTACTTCCACCCCAACGATAGGCTCCTTCTACTAGTGTATTAAGAATAATTTTGCTGTTAATTGTCTGTTCTCCCCATTTTCATTTGAGTTTCAGGGCCGTCAGAAGGGGGGTGCGTTGGGTGCGGACGCACCCCCCTTGAAAATCTCTTCTTCTTTTTTTTCTTTTTTTCAGGTAAAAATGGTGTTTTTCTTAGTTTCAAATTTCAATGATAGTAAAACTACTCATAAAACATTGACTACAGTGCTTTTTGGACTGCGAAATTTTGTGTCCGTGCGAATCTTTTTGACGTGCGAAATTTTTTGACTCCCCCCCCCCCCCCCCCCCACACTTACGTGAAATTCACGAGGTGACTGACTTGGAAAAAATTTGGGGCAACCTTTACGAGAAAAAAAACCCTAGCTACGCCACTGCTTCCGGTAAAAAATCGTGAAAACGCACCCCCCATGGGCAAAAGCTGCTGACGGCCCTGAGTTTACACCTCGTTTCAACAACATTGCATTGTAGAGTAGCATATTTCTCATTTATCAGCGTTTCAAGTTAATAAGTTGACCTAAATCTTACTCTCTGCTTGCTATCTTGCGGCCATGGCTGAGACTGACAATGGTAAGTTTCATTTTACTTAAAGACATTATTGTTTTTAATAGTGATGTGCTGTTTATAAATGTGTATTGACGGAACGATTTTAAGATTATTTTGTGTGTGAACGTCATTTAGGCCTAGGCCAATATTAATCATAATATATCAACTTGATTGCAACATCTGTTAAAGAAGGTGTCCGGCAAGCAAAACATTGTGCATTATATGTTAGAAAAAGAATTATCGCGCCCAAATCACGTAGTAAATATAGAACAAAACATCATACTTATCTTAAAAACCGAATAAACACTGCCATCTCTCAACATGCAATTTTTAAAATTCGCGACAATCGAAAGTCCCGGCATCAATGAAGTCATAGTTATACAATGCACTTGCGTAAATTTGAGCACTAATAACCATGACGTCATTGATCCCGGGAACTTCGATCACCGCGAATTTTAAAAATGGCATGTTGAGAGATGGCAGTTTTTTATTCATTTTTATGATAAGTACGATGTTTTGTTCTATATAACTACGCGATTTGGGCTTGACAATTATTTTACTAACATACATGTATAATGCACAATATTGTGCTTGCTGGACACTTTCTTTAAAACAACATAATATTACATCGATAGTGCAGTGAGGCGATCACCGTGAAATTGATTGTGTTCTTTAAACTTACTAAACTTTTTTTCTTCTTTATGTTTTTGCAGATAAACGAACGAGCAACGACGCAGGGTTTGACTCATCTGACGACGACGAATCATTGGCAACAATGTCGAATAATCCGCGTGTCATTGAAACACTGGAAGTGTTACAACGTCAAATGACAAAAATGCGGCGAGTACAGAAGGATATTGTTGCAGCTCAAGATGAAGAAGCCAAGCGTTTGGGAAGCTTTAAATACTGACACGCTGGTGAGAGATCAGCGCCAGCAGGATATTGTTGCAGCTAGCTCAAGATGAGGAAGTCAAGCGGTGGGAAACTTTCCACACTGAAATGCTAGTGAGAGATCAGCGGCAAAAAGTTACAATTGCCTTGTTGCAGAACATTATATTCCCTGATGGACCAAAGAACAAGGGCAAAAGATGCCCGTGCCCGTGAGCGACGCTCAAGATGCACTCTACTAACAGGCGAGACACCCATTATACGCGCGGGAAACCAAACGCTACGACGGCCCTTAGCGGAAATTCAGGTCAATACTCGACCGTTACTCCCCGAAGCAGCTAGAGCAGCACCAGCCGCCCGCCTGCAGTTCACCGTATACTTTCCGAGGATCGTTCGGAAGTAATTTTCCCCATTAGGCATGAGATGGAAGGACTTCCCAACGCAGTGTTTGAGCCTGTGAGAATTCCCGTGTCTAAATTCGAAGATTTAAAGCTTTAAGTGCAGAACACCAACTAATTTCGCTCGGAACTCAATGATATATTTATTTGATCAAGAGATTGGATTTTGTGCCAATAAAATCATATCATAACAAGAAGGCCTCAAATTTCAACGGATCACGGGTAATTACAGCAAAAGGATCCGTTCGGAAGAGCAAACTGGATAAAAGGATTGTGCTAACCATGTTAGATCAAGTAGAATTACAGTACCCAGGATGTACAACAGATAGAGCCCAATTGTCCAAACTAGTTGTTGGCATCAACGACAAATGCCGTCATTCGTAGTAAAAAGGGACAGAAATTTTGAAATAAAAATACAAACCCCTAACAACTTTAGCCGGAATGTAAACCCAAGCATTTGTACCTTCTGAAATGCGTTTGTAAGTGTATACTACAAGTTGTATTTTGTTGGTATGTGGGTCATTCTTTGCTTTAATATGTTCATTATATTGTTGTAACACGCTTCCATTGCAATAGAATACGCAAATGGTCTTCAAATAATAAGGATGGTAAATGTATGTTATGTAATGATGATTCAGTGGAAGATTTTTAAGACATTTCTTATTTACATGTAGATCACTGAATGAGATAAGGGTCGACTAAATATCTCAAACTCGAAAATAACGTATGCAACAATGGTTTTAGTGATGTTTGGCTGGAATTTATTATGCTCGGTTGTCCAATAAATATCACCACGCCTTAATACAGACACACTAAGATGCCCGTTCTGCATGTTATTCTTGATCAATTCTGCAAATCATACCTTAAACGTGCGTGGGCTGTTAGATGTAAGATCATGAACTCAAAGTGAGTCTATTGAGACCTGAGACGAATACTCAGATTGAGAATATTGTATACATGTACATGACTATATAATAATCATTAATGTTCTTTCGTTTTGTAAATTATTGTATGTGCACATGTACAGTCATCAAAAAAGTAACTATACAGGTAATAAATGGGCTTCTAACTCTAATTATGTATAGCCCACCTAAATATTGAATTATCTTCTTCAATATGAGATATTGCACGCTAGAATCGGGTGATTATTGAGGAAGTTACACTCCAAAATGTAAGGAGAGGTCCGATTTTAATTTTCGCATTTTAATTTTCTAAATGCGGACCCATATCTACGGGTACCTTATCGATTAGCGGTAGTGCAATTGGGGGATGCATGCGCAGGTTGGACAGTCGGCCGTATTGTTCCGATGGATCAATACGCCACACACACGCTACCTGTCATACTCTCCCCCGTGTTGGAATGTAAAATGTGAAAATGAAATTATGACTTTACCTTACATTTAAGATTGTCACTTCTTCAATATTCAACCGATCCTAGCGTGCAATATTTCATATTAAAGAAGACGAATTTCTCAACAACTTTATGATTTAATATTTGTAGGTAGTATATATAATTTTAAAGTTAAAAGTCCATTTATTACCTGTATAGTTACTTTATTTATGACTAATATGAATGCACCGTCGGGTAGACAAGTGTCACTGTTGTAAAAGTGTATGTTCAAATAAATAAATAAAATAAAATAAATAACCTTCCAAACTTCAAGTACGTGGGCACCCCCACGCATGTGAAGTATTGAATAGGTATACCAATTGAACTTAATCGATTTCAAGGAGGGTTACTTGATAACGTTAATAGGATAATCGTCTGTCATCAATAAAGTCTATCGGTGTGGAGCTTGAGAGATAATATTCTGTCATAACAATACCGAGGAGTTGCTAAACAATACTGAAGACATCTGCCTTTACCGCCTTGTGTTCGTTTATAAAGGATTAGTCAGGATGCTGGGTGTGCAGTTTACTATGAGTGAGTTGAACTTTCATTTAGGAATAAATATTAATGCATATGGCCATGTGTTTTGAACTCGCCAGCCTTCCCGTTGCATGTCCAGATATTTTACATCATTTTACAACATCTGAGATTCAAATTAGCATATCGCAATAACTACTTGTTCTACCTCATAAAATGTATATATTTTCTGAACGGTAATCTCACAAGGAATCCAAATATGCTATTAGAATTTAGATAGGACCTAATGGTTAAGAATGTTCAAAATATATCGATTTTCCCCCCATAATTTGATTAAAGCTCAATAATATTTTAATACCTTTCCCAATCATAATTTGACTGTGCATTACTTATACTTCCTCATGCAATTACCCATCAGAATATAATGGTTGTCAAAGGTAACCCGTTGACATGAAATCTACTATATCGGGAAGTGAATGAGCACAAACGTTTAAATTTCATATTTATTAACGTTTACAAATATATTTTTGGGGATATGCACCCTATCCGGATCTAAACGGCATTTTTGAATTCCCCTATTTGAGAGCTTTCACAAAATGTATAATTTTGCTATCATCGGTTGAATATTTTGTTTGTTATAGTCATGTATGTAAAACCGATGAATTAGGGCAAGTTCATTGTGTAGCGAATAGGGAGAGAGCCAAGGACAATGCAATCGATTCATGATTACAATTGTTATATAATACTTGACACGATTGTTGAAACGGAAACTTATAGAATATAAGCAATCTATAAGATGAGACCAAAATCATGTTTGTACCATACAGGGATAAGGAGTTATTGTAAATTGAACGTAGAATTGGGAACATTTTCTATATTCCCCATAGAGATTGTACACAGCGCCACCGCCACCACCGCCACCACCGCCACCGCCGCCACCGCCCCCACCCCTGACTTTCGAAATATAATCAATCATATTTCAGCCAAACAGTTATAGAAATACCTGATTTATTCACACAATGTAGCTAGATAAATACGCTTTCGTATGACACCTCAACCATAGCTCTACCACTTTTAGTTGTTGAGTTATTAGAGGGAGATGGATGATTCGTCACCAAATATGCAACGCCACAACCCTTTTTGGGTGGTGAGTTCAAAACACATGGCCATATACGTTAAACTTAAAAGCTTGGTCGTTATAATTATTCTGTGTGTTTTTTGGTCCCCCTCTCCGCCATGCGAGTATTTCCCTAAAAGCACGTCATAAAAATATCAAGAAATAAAATAAATTAGTATCATAATATCTTTGGTAATAATCGGCCGAGTGCACCAAACTAGCGTAACTTAATAAGGAGGTAAGCTACCTCCATTATAGTAGATATGCTCTAACTGTAGCCTAACTTACTTACGATGTAATTCTTAGAGCATAGCTGGGGAGTAACACCAGAATAGTAACTAGCGAGGTAAATATCCACATTAATCAGCATCGTCCCCTTACAAAATTAATTGGCGCATATGCAAAATATTAACCTATAGTTTACTGTAAAATTCTGACGTGAATGGTCCTTTGTAATATCTAAAATGTGTCGTCACTCGCTAGGTCATAGGTGAGTCTACATAAATAATCACGTTGAGTCGGCCTGCGTTCCCGGAAAAAAATGGCGTAATTTGGTTCGGCCAAAAATTACGAAATTTATTATCGCTCTTTCAAAAATAAGGACTATCGTGACATTACAAACATATTTTGGGCGAGGGGCACATACAAATATTGCACCAAAAAGCACAATTTTAATGACTAACACAAGCACCTGATGGAAACAAGTATATACAATTATAACACATATCTTAATACAAATACATCCGTGGCATGGATACCTTGTCCTTCGCTTGTGAACCGCAGAACCCCGGTTCGATCCCCACGCACGGCACAATATGCTTTCATTTTTCTTTTTGTTCTTCTAGTTCTACCCTTCCACTCACAATAATGTTGACACTTTATCAGTTTTTAATTAATACAAACAATAATAAGTTTATTTATTTATTTATTTATATAGTCATTATCTAAAACCTTTGGATAATTAGTACATTTTGGTTAAAATATGACCCAAAGTCGGTACGATTAGTGTTTGAATGGGTAAAAGGAGTTGATCTAAATTTTGACTAAAAGAATAACCAAATTGCATGAATGGAGTTTCAAAAATATAATATCTTTCAGCTTATGAGGGGGTCACATTCCACTCACCCCCTGTGCATGCAAGCGCAATTGGTGCATTAGCGAATCATCCCCTCCAATGTTCACAGCAAATTTACGTTACTGCTAGATTCGACTGACTTGTGGCATAAAACGTTATGCCCAAATTTACTCTTGGGTCCGGTCAGGTACAGGCTGTCCCAAAATGATTAGTACCCATCGATGCCCAAAGTTCAATAAATGTTTTCATCATCAAAATCAATGTGATTAGATCCGTTGTTTTTCTATCATATTTGCTATGCTGTACCCTTTCATTAGAATTTTAGATCATGAATATCGGACGTATTTTAATGAAGTTACACTCTATTGTGTACGACATGGTGATTTCACCTTTTTGACAAATTGCAAAAAAAGTGTTTTTAAACAGCTTGTTTGAAAGAAACTAATACATTCTCTTGATCTCTTGTCTGCTAATAGCTTTGGTTCCTTTCTATTTAAAACTGCTGTTGTATCAGATTGTTGTTCAAACCATTAATATTTCTTCATTTTGATTCAATTTGAAGAGTAAAAATGGATCGTCACGCATGAGCGACCCCAAGATTTGTTTCTATAATGAGCTAGTTTTGAGGCTAAACTTGAGGGACATTTAAACAGGTAAAGTCGTGGTCATGGGTAATTAGCAGTGGCTTAGACTTTGTTTTCATATTGGGGATGCAATTTCCTACGAACTTGCTAAAAATGATATAATCCTTAGTGTTTAACCTCACGAAATCCATTCTCCAATGTGAAAATGAAATCTAAGCCACTGGTGATTCACCAAATACCACTTCACTTAGAAGTCCCTCAACACATGTCAAATAAATGCATGCATGGGGTCACTCAAGTGTGACAAACTTCTTTTACCCGTTAAATTGAATTAAGGAGAAGAATTATTAATGATTTGAACACCCATTACTAATAACAGTTACAACAGAAAGACACACAAGATTATATTGAGTAGACAAGAGATTATGAGAATACACAAGTTTCTTTCAAACAAGCTGTAATAGCACACACATTTTTTAGCACTTTGTCAAAAAGGTGAAATCACCATGTTTTACATAATGGAATGTATCTTGAGTTTGATAAATCCGATATTCATGATCCAAAATTCTGATGAAATATTACAGTATGACAAAGATGATGTAAAAACAACGGACCTAATCCCATCGATTTTGATGATGACCAAAATTATTGAACTTTGGGCATCGATGGGTACTAATCATTTTTGGACAGCCTGTATAACATTTAGCGTAAATTACCCGCCAGTTACTAGCCTAGTAGCTTACCCCGATTTGGTGCTCTCCAAATTTTGGGTTAAGCCTCAACTACCAGCGAAGTATCGCTATTCTTCAGCTAATCGTCATTGGTACACTCGGCCGATTTATTGTCCTAGAATAACTTCATGATCCAAATTTAGTAAATTCAGGCAAACTGGTTGAAATGTTTTAATTGGGATTGATGTTGGGAAATAATCTGTATACAAAATTTTAAAAGGGGTTTCATGACACATAGAATACGCGCAAGCCGTTTTCACCTTTTTCACCAACTTGAAAATGCTAGCGTATTCCGCTGTATGCGCTTACAAACACGCGCATTTTGACGAGCGTACTTCTGACGCAAGCTGTCGCGTTTACAATTTCAACAACGCACGCATCGTGCGCGGCGGCAACACAATTTAATGCTCGATTTACATCATCAGCGGGCCATATATAATCCGTCGGCTCCTTGCCGATTGCAAATGTGATCAAAAACTAGCCTTGGTGTGGTGTAACTAAACACTGAAAGGTACCAACCGTTCTCAATGTAGGCGGAGGGTGCATGACGAGAATGACTAGCCAGCGGCCATATTGACCCCTAGGTTTGAACCTATTATTACTAAAGTATCCTATTTCTAGTTTATCTAATTTATCCGTTATTCAATAACTTAACACTGAATGAAACCCTATTTGTAAGATTATGTTCTTACTGAAACCCCATTTGCAAAAGCACGATATAATAATTGTGAGATATGGGATTCTCATTGAAAGAACATTATCTTGTTTTAATCTATCGAAATTACTCTTATATTTAATAACTTAATAGGCATATACTGAATAAGATCCTGTTTGTAAATCATCTTCTTAGTGAAACCCATTTTGCAAACGAAATTTCATATTGTAAGATAGATATGACCTGGTTTTTTTAGAATGTTTGATTATCACTGATTGACCCAATTTTGGGCCTTCTCATTTAATGACCCCTATATGTGAATTGAAAAATCAAGCTTCGTATTTCATCCATAATTCTGAGTTAAGTTATGCAATCATCCAGATACTTAGTTAATCGTAGTGGTCCCTTAAACCCGATTACATTTTACACTTTCACAAAAGAGCGCGGTCTTAAAACAAAACTCAACATTAACAAAACAAATAAAAAACGAATAATCAAACGAAAACAAAAACACCAAACAGGATCCTAACGTTGAAGCAGTATCCTGTTCCGAAAGTCAAAACCTATCATCATTAATATATACATGTTATCGCTTTCAAACACAATCTAAATCTGAGTTCATTAATAGGTTAGATCATATTATTACTAAAGTTCCCAATGACTCTGATGTTATTATTCTTGGTGCCATGAACATGTGTATCCGTTGTGGGACATATTATAAGAAATACCAAGAGATGCTTACCTTGTCAGATTTTAAACAGTTGATTTTTACTCCTATAGTGACTGCTACTTCAAGTTCGGATATTTGATCATGCTATATGCAATAATATGCAAAAAATCAAGCAATTTGGTGTCATACCATATGGTGTTAGCGACCATTATAGTACGTATTGCACAAGAAGTTATATTCGTAACAAGTCAAATTAACATAAAGGGATTAAAATCCGTTCTCTTAAAAAGTACATTAAGGACCATTTTACGAACACTTTGAAAAAATGTGAACTGGTCTTCCGTTTACGGATCTGGTAATGTTGACTATGCATGGCTGCACTTTCGTGATTTATTTACCGCTATTCTAGATTCAGTGGCTCCTTTAAAGGAAGTTCGCATACAAAGATATTCCGAGCCATGGATATCTCCTGAGATTCTTGAGAGCATTTGTGAACGGGATAGCTGGTTGTGTAAATCACGGGCTGGTGCAAGGACAAGCACGAGTTTGATCACTATGATAAGTACCGTAAATTACGTAATAAGGTTCACAATGACATCAGAAATGCCAAACGTCAATATATGATTGATAAAATTGATGAAAGTAAGGACAATCCGAAACAACTATGGAAACACCTGAAAGATCTTGCTTATCAAAAAGTCACCAAGTATTGTTTTTGAAGTGGATGGCACTAATTGCCACAGCAAGACATCTGTAATTGCTGATCACTTTAATCAATTCTTTACTCAAATTGTTTCCAAACTTGTGAATGAGCTACCCAAGCAAGATTGTGTGACTTACGGTGTTGACTCATCCAAGATTAAAGACGAATACAAGAATATTGTGCCTATTTCCTTCCAACTTCAGGAAATTAGTGAAGAATGGGTCTTAAGTGAGCTTAACAATCTCAATATGAGAAAGAGTTCTGGTATTGATGGCATCCCAGCACGGTTCGTTAAAGATGCTGCTGAGGTTATTAAAGGGCCCATTACTTATATTATCAATTTTCTCTTTGAGGTCTGGCACTTTTCCATTGGAGATGAAACTTGCCAAAGTGATTACACTTCATAAAAAGAAAAGCAGGCTTGATACTGGGAACTACAGACCAGTTAGTATTCTTTCTTTTGTTTCCAAAATTTTAGAAAATGCAGTTTTTCTTCAATTGAACAAATATCTGGTTGATAATACTATTATAGGGGAGGATGGGGCAACTGGTCCGGTTAAGCATACTTCATGATATAAAAGATTAAAGCTCGTGTGAATATTTATGGAATTGCTATGAAAATATCACCCATGTAACTGTTTACATATAACATATAATCAATGTTGAAAAATATCTAAAGAAAAGGCCAATTACCACTAACTGAAAACTTTACTTAGCACGGACCAGTTACCCCATCATTGGGGCAACTGGTCCTTTATGTTCCAACGGTTAGAATACACAGAAATCAGTGAATGACAACACGGAAACTAAGCAGTATTTTCTTTACAAACACATTTCCATATTATTTAACGTGTAAAAAATATATTATGTCTCATGAAACCCATGTTTTATACCGTTTTCGTGGTTATTACGTGTAAATAGCAGTAATACTAATGGTGTATAAAGCAAGCGAAGTTTCCGACTGCACATTTATTAGATAAAACAGTATGAACCTAGTTAAATGGTTACATGGTTGTGATATGCAGATGCCCCATTCATTTGTCTATATACACCCCTTTCTTTAATGATTTTATTTACTTCATATAATCATCATTTAGTACTTATAATAAACCATTTTGATATTTAGTCAGTTCCTTGTGATTTTAATGTGAACGTCATTTATGTCGTCAAATTGGTTGCGGATTGACCGATTAGTGACACCGATATCATGTAGCTAAAAATGTGATATCGTATCCTAAAAAGCAAATTAGGGCTCATTATATGATATTTTGCCTATTTTGTCCGCAATTGGTAGGAATAAAAGTGTTTTTCTTTGCGATTTCAACGCGAACGTCATTTATGTCGTCAAATTGCTTGCGAATTGACCGATCAGTGACACAGATAGCATAGTACCTCAAAATGTGATATCGTATCCTAAAAAGCAAACCAGGGCACATTACGGTATATGAAGCCTATTTTGTCCGGAATTGGTTGAAAAAAACCAAATTTTTCCTTGCGATTTCAATTTCTATTATAATGCTATCAAAGACCGGAATAGGCTTCTTGAAAACATTAAAGCCATCTCACTGAATTCAATTTTTAAAAAAGATGCTAAAGCTCACTTTATGGATCACATGCATGTCTATAGTGTTATATACCTATATATAGTAAGGTGGGTTTGTTGATGTCTGTATAATATAACTCTTCTTGTTTGGTATAAATATAAGAGGACCTGACGTTTCGATTCTAACAGAATCTATATCGAAGGTAAAATGACAGAATACAACATAGGGGAGAGCGGGGAGTGTACGCCCTATGGGCAGGTTCGCCCCCAAATGATTCTCATCTTTGCGGCCACTGGTTGAATTCGGCGAACACACAATAGATACAGTAGTATGTTGCAAGCTTCCCACATTAACGTGACAGATCACCGTACATGTTTGTCAACTTATCATACAAAACCCGTTTTACCTCGCAAAATTGAATTTTCTTCCATTTTTCATATTGATATTTTTTCAAAGATATTCGCAGAAAAGATTTCAATGTAATTTATCTTTTGGTAGGTATGGAATTGATTATGGATTTGGTGCAGTTAACAACCCATCAATGTATGTGGGACATCCGTAGTATAGGTCAATGCACTTATTGTGCAATATGGGGTGCATACGCCCTATGATGATGGGGCAGGTTCACCAATAGGGATTTATACCGGGTGGTTCAAAAAAAAAGTTGACCCAAGTTCAAAGTAATTTTTCAACCACATTTAAAGTTTCAGATAATTTTTGTTTGCTTAGTCTTAATCAGCAGTAAGTTTTGAAATTATCCTGAAAAGATGGCACGTTTAGCTTGTTTGGTTCTTCAGATACGGTATGGTTCATTACAGAAAACATGTACAAAACTGACTTGTCCACGGGAGCGTTATTTAGTTTTTGTCTTAAACAAAACAACATGCTCTAGTTTCAGAATTAAAAAGCCCGCCCTGACAAAGTATCCCAATCTCTATGCTTATGTGCCAAACAAAGAAACGTAGATACGTATAGCACGTCAAGCACCAGACAGATGTCTCAGATGTCTCCTTGTTTCTTTTTCTCCTATTTTTATAATTTGTGACCAATCGTGTGTAAGTCCACTTTGTGCATTCCATCTCTACTAAAGGACGCTCCCGTGGCCAAGGCAGCTTTATGCATGCTTTCTGTAATGAACCATATCTGAAGAACCAACCAAGATAAATGTACCATCTTATCAGGATAATTTCAAAACTTACTGCTGATTAAGACTGAGCAAACAGAAATTACCTGAAACTTTAAATGTGGTTGAAAAATTACTTTGAACTTGGGTCAACTTTTTTTTGAACCACCCGGTATAGTTATGATTTTGCATAATTTCAAAATTGTAATTTTCCTCTTACTGGATAATTGTAATTATAAAAATAGTTATCAGGAATGGAGTAACACTAATATTAGAGGAGAATATTTCTAAATGTGGTATTTCTTATTACTTTTAAATTCTGAACAAGTGTGTTCCGCAAAAGTGCCTCACCCCTATATTTATAGAGCCCGAGGACCGTACAATTAAAACTAGAATCGCGAAATTGCAAAGTATGGATATTCATCACCCCGTTTGACTTTTTTTAAGAAATATTTTGTTTACATGTACACTGGAGTGCTCTAACAATTAACGTTAACAGTTCTATACCGCGATTTGAACTTTACATTTAACAATAAATATGTTACACTAATTTTAGATGCTGTGTCCGCATCATTTATCAAAATCAATTACTTTTGGAATAAAGTCACACCAATTTGACATTAAGTACATTATACAAAAGTGAACCGGTTAATTTGTATATAAAGTTTTACTCATTTGTTGAAAACGGCACAATTCGCATTACTTTTGTGTACAATTTACTCTTTGAATGAAACATACATTATCACTCGTTAATTACATTTTAAACTCCCTTTATTGTCAAACGCTGCTTTCTCGATTGAGCAAAATGAAACATACATTATCACTCGTTAATTACATTTTAAACTCCCTTTATTGTCAAACGCTGCTTTCTCGATTGAAATCTCGGAACAATATGCCTGCAAGCAGCTATTAGTTTTACCATTATACAAAACAGATTTTTCCACTTCAAAAAACCTTTCCCAACTGTCAAGGTCTATTTCAAAGATTACAGAACCAATTCTAGGCATGTTTGTACTTATTTCAATGTGTTGAATTGAACAATTCTTGAGTGGAATCTTTTTTAGCCCAACACGCGACTTTTCAATGTTCTTGCGTTAAGAAACTCAATGTTTGAACTTGAATTTGTTTGAAAACTAGTGTAATTTCAGATGTTGTCAAGTATAAAGTTCAATTTTAAAAAGAAATCACAATTATATAGCAGATTTTAGTTTAAAATGTAGCCCATTTGGGCTAAAGACAGACAAACTATGCCGATAGCAGTGTTGCGGGCGTAGTTACAGCGAGTGTCTTTTCGGGTCGTCTAGATAGTTGGTCCAGGTTGTATCACCCCCATTCACACCATGTTCACACCATGTTTCCACACAAATACTAGCATGATAGCCAATTCAATATGTCAGCCCCTGTCAGACCATGGTCAGACAATATCTGAAACTTGGAGCAAACTTTACTGGACGATGGAACGAAATGTTGAAATGTGACAATTTGAGAACGTTATTATTTCACATTTTTCAACAGTATTATCATTTTTATCATCAGCAGATCACTCGCGGATTGGATAATTTTTTTAGTTTGTGTTTGGAAAAGTTTACATGGCAACTAATAACTGATAGGGTTGACTTTACTAGTGTATCTGCCTCTGCTTCAGATCAAGCATTCATGCTAATTACAACATATTTCCGTTTCGTTTATACAGGGTTATTATTATCTCTATTCGTATTATTACAAATCTGTTGGTGTTTACAATCTACCCCTTGTCCGGTGGCAAATAACCTCAACATTCTCAACGGTGTCACAAATCGGTCCGCAACATATGAGGAATTAGACATATTTATTAGGTTATTCAGGAATTATCATGAAGTTGTATATGAATCCTTTGTAAGTAAAGCATGGTGTCTCCATTTGACCATAGTTTCTTATCAAATAACAATGGTTATAATGACGATGACGATGACGTTGACGATAACGACGACGAGACGATAACGAAGACGATGGCGATGACGATGATGATGATGATGATGATGATGATGATGATGATGATGATGATGATGATGATGATGATGATGATGATGATGATGATGATGATGATGATGATGATGATGATGATGATGATGATGATGATGATGATGATGATGATGATGATGATGATGATGATGATGATGATGATGATGATGATGATGATGATGATGATGATGATGATGATGATGATGATGATGATGATGATGATGATGATGATGATGATGATGATGATGATGATGATGACAATGACGATGACGGTGATGACGATGACGGCGATGACGATGACGAATACATATTATATACATTGTGCGATTCAACTTGGAAAGGATATACGACGTGAAAATGATATGTTAAAACTAGCCGTGGTTGGCGTTCGGGAGGAAGGCAATACATGGTCAAACCAACGGAATAAAGGTACCCATAAACAAATCGGTTCCTAGGCAAGTGCTAATGAATTCCATTAAATGTTGAATTCCATTAGATGTTGAATATCCCACTGGTGGAGCAGAGGTTGCTTTTTCAATGTAATCCCAGCATGCAGCAGAAACGCACTGTGCAATGGGATAATTGCGCCAATTCAACCTTTGTTTTGTATTGAAACATGCAGAAAAGAATTGGTTCGTTAGAGGAACTAATCAGTAGGACTTTTCAAATTTGTATCAATATATCGAGGGTTGATCGTCAGAAGGCCGTAATTCAAGATATGCTATTTTGAGATAATCGACTTTCAAATATTTGAGACTCATTACAATACACTGTAGCACCCAACTTATAACTCTAATTGTAGTCAAATTAAGAGTGGTTTATGAGTTATCTCTTAATGGTTCTGAAAATCTAGGTTATATGGATTATTTTTGTACCAATTTGCCCAAAAATTGAGTGACGGCCTTCTGGCGCTCAACCCTCGATATGAATTTGAATTCTATTTCTCAATACAATGATACCAACAAATATGAAAAGTCTCACTGATTAGTTCCTCTAACATGTCTAATGAACCATTTCTTTTCTGTACATTTATTTCAATGTGAAACACGGATTTAATTAGCCCCATTATAACATTGCACAGTGCGGTTGTATTGCAACCTCGGCTGGTGGAGTCTGTTTATTAATTACTATTCATATACAATTCATTTTTGTAGAAAATTATACGTGACTACCCGGGCACTGTGCAATGCAACATCTCTAATTTTCCTAACGTTCAGTCGGATTTCGGATTTGACGGGCGTGTGATGACTGTAAGTATAGCCGCTAAAGTGATACCAACCAAGAGGAGAAATCGTTGTCGGTAAACAATGCACCCCGATTGAAAAATATGATAACAAAATCAAAATAACATGTCTGATTGAACAAGTTTCCTTACAAACATGCAGTTTTGAGCCTTGGGTTAGACAAGCTAAATGTTGATCATCAGTAGATTCATCAGTCTCAAGGGGGGGGGGGGAGGACTTTTTTTATTATCAAGATTTGGTTTTCTTTTCACTAATGATCACTGTTTTGAAATATTTGAAAAGGAAATCTATTCACATTTACGAACCGATTCTTTTCATTTTGAATAGTTTTCTATTCAAAAATATTTGAAAAAGGAAATCTATTTACATTTATGAAACGATTCTTTCCATCTTGAATAGTTTTCTATTCTAAAGTATTTGAAAAGGAAATCTATTCACATTTATGAACCGATTCTTAATTCCATTTTGAATAGTTTTCTATTCAAAAATATTTAAAAAGGAAATGTATTCAAATTTATGAAACGATTCTTTTCATTTTAAATAGTTTTCTATTCAAAAATATTTGAAAAAGGAAATCTATTTACATTTATGAAACGATTCTCTCCATTTTGAATAGTTTTCTATTCAAAAATATTTGAAAAGGAAATCTATTATCCTTGGGCAAGGTTCTTAGTCTCAATTGCCTCGTGCTTCGGAAGTCACGTATAAAATGGTGGTCCCGTGAATCGGAAGAGCTATTCCCGAGCACGTTCAAAAGGTCAAAAACTCTTTCGTAAAGAGTAGGGGATCATCCGGGGTCGTAAATTTATTAACCGTAACAAACATTTGGCCAAACACTGTATACATGTATTGCTGTACAATGTACATGTGCATGTGTATACTGTACGCTTTACTTCGTCAAGGTATCAAATGTTTGTTACGGTAAATAACATCGCGCCCGGGTCTGTATCTGTACATGTACACATAATATGTATTCCTATACATCCCTCAACTAGGCGTGGTGCACTTTTACTGCAATGTAATGAACTGTGAACTTCTACATTTTCCGAGATAGTGTTGGTTAACAGCAAACATTTCATTTCAAACTATAGTTATACGTTCAAGATTAGTTCACGAATGTAAGGTCAAATATGAACAGCTCAGAGGTATGAAGATTTTGTATGATTAGTGCAAAGTTCACCCCATTGAAAAACTACAACGCTCTCATTTTGGCTAAATCGCTAGCCTCGTTTTCAGTACACATAACCCTCTTCGACGTAAATGCGCCAATTAAGAATAACGTCTTTTAAAGGCACTCCAAAAATTCAAAAAATGTTTCAAAAATGTTAAATTGTTTGAATTTCATATTGGAATCACCATATGAAATGCATGGAAATAAGTAATCTGTTTTGTATATGGAAAAACCAATAGCCGCGTGGACAGTGTTAAGATATTTGAACATCATGTCTACCAAATATTGAGGGAAAGGTGTATCCCTGTGTTGACCACTCAGTAGGCCTATAATCATGATAATAATGTAGACTTTAAACGTTATTATTTTGAACTATTTATTTCTGGTTTGTTTTTGATAAAATCTGTCTTGGCATCGCTTCACGGTCGACGTTCGTTATGATATTGCTCAACGCTAATTGATCACTTGTTATTTATCTCTTAAACAGGAGCAAGAGCTATTCGAGCGCCATTATCCGAAATTGCTGGCTTACTACAAAGCACTGGAGCAAGTGACGGATGATGAGCATGATGAGGGGAACCGGAATAGAACTACACAAACATTCCGGGCGAACTTACATTTGTCTTTAGCGTATTTTCAATGGGTGGTGACAACTATAGAAGGACTGGTAAGAGTTTGGCCAGGTTTTACCACGACTCCCTAAACTTTTGTAAATGCTCGTTTAAAACGCCGTATACAAGTACACTGCAAAAAGTGCAGAACACATGACGCGTTCAGAACATGTTCACGGTGTGTTAGTCCAGGTGTTCCAGAACATGTTCAAAATGTAACAAATTTAGAACATGTTCTGAACGTGTTTTGGATATGTTCTGAACGTGTTCAGAACACATCACAACATGTTCAGAACATGTTCTATATCTCTTACATTTGAACACGTTCTGCAGTTTTTGCAGTGTAGCCCATACTCAGTATACAAGAAGCGAAAAACATGATGTTACAACTTTTCGTTCGGGATCGAAAACATGGATAACCTCTATACGTCTCTTGAACTCTAGATCACAGTGGTACTTCACACCTACAATCAAGGAAAAAGGGTTGGCACACTTTGCCCTAATTGTAATTGGTCCGGGTCATGTTATCAGAAGCCTTGGCAGTTCCCCAGTGGCGTAGCTCAGGGGGGGGGGGGGGGCAGGGGGGGTGCCCCCCTGACGGGAAAAAACCATTTGTGCCCCCGCCCCAAAAACCCATTTGTGCCCCCGCCCCCACCCCTCTAAAAAAAATTAATAAGGGAAAAAAAAGAAAATAGGGAAAAAATGATAAAAGACCGAGATTGCGTGCGGGGTACAGGTTATGTGTGGGCATATTCAGCCCAAATATTCAAATATAAGGCATAATTGTACATGTACTGTGCGATTTTTTTTTAACCGTGCGAAATTTTTTGACCCCCCCCCCCCCCGGACACCTAAAATTGGAACTGTGAAGCGGAAAAAATGGGGACGAGAAATTGTTCATGTATTACATTTACTGTGCGATTTTTTTTGACTGTGCGATTTTTTTGGAACTGTGCGAATTTTTTTGACCTCACTATTCCGTAATCCTTAAGATAGACTTTGGATAATTGGGAAATATTGAATTGAATTTCTTCACCATATTTGGAGTCACCATGAGAAATGCATTAAAGTACAAATATACCTAGTATTAGTTCTGTAATTCTTGAGATAAGACTTTGAAAATGGGGAAATATTTCTGAAAGATCTGTTTTGTATAATGGCATGAATGGTACAACTAATAGCCACAGGCCACGTGGAATGTGTTAACTTTCTCATCCGGGCTTTCTCATTCGTTACCGTATTTACGTCATTTACAGATAGTCGACATCCATCATGGAAACGATAGTTTCATTCTTGGAACAAATTGTCCAGAAATCTTCTTTAGCGGAAACAGCACGATGGTTGCAGAGAGAGATTTACGAAATCTGTATGTTCTTCAAGAGATCTCATATTACGGCATAATTCTCACAGGTGATGTGTCGATTGCCCGTAACATACATCAAAGTAACGTCCGACAGACAAGAGCGTTAAACAAAAGATCTCCACCGGAAGGTCGTGTCGGGTTCAGATCCCGGCTGGTGGTGCTCCGAAATTTCGCCGATATGATTCCGTGATGTGTTGGTCGACGGATGGGCGATGCCGAACTTGAAGCAATATGAATAGGTGGTTTTTTCAAATTTGTACACGTATTCTTTTCTCTCTTATCAATGAATTTTGACTATCAGTATCAGGAAAAACTTAAACTTTCCTGAACTCATAAATCGATTTTGACTATATTATCCGTTAAAAACCCAACACAACACATTACTAAATCATAATGAAAATCGGATCACAGTATGCTTACAAATACAAGGTGTTATCAGCGTAATCACCTGTACCTTCTTAAAACAGCATGTCTCTGATTAAAAATGTCTCGGTTAAAAATTAAATACGTGTTAGTAGACCGCTTCATATATTTTATACCAACTACAATATAATTGCATTGGAGTAAATGGACGTAGTAACTGCTGTGAAATGGCCCACTTTCCAAGCTGACACGTCTCAAAATTTGGCAATTTGTACACATGTTACATCCGAATTTTGACTATGACCCACCTACAATGCCGCGAAAATGTATTTCCCCCTGGAAGCTTGAAAGTTTTCACTGTGTTGTAAACGAAGTATTAAGCCATCAGATCCAATTACCATTTCATTGTGTTGATATATTTTATACCAATAAATTCATGTTTCCTTAATTAAGATTCATGATTTAAAAGCATTACAATGCATGATTTTATCGAGCAAGTCAGAATTCCTATGTAAAATCGCCGTAGTAAATCACCTCATGAATATCAATTAGCTCATTATCGGCAGAGTAACGCTATGTGAATTTTCAACTGAGATCAACTGTTTTTGGGAAACCCCATGTGCAGAAATATATAAATGATAATACCTATCATCCCTGCACTAGAAAATCTTTGATTAGTTATAGACATTAAAAGGTACACTACGGCATTTTAACGATGCTTTATTTTAATTAAATAGGAGTAATTTCTCAACAACTTTAGGTAGGAATTATAAGCCCATTCATTACCAGATCAGTTACTTTTTTGATGACTGTATATAATATATAAAGGGGGGCCGCGGTGTAATAAATTGGGCCTGTCAAACAGCTGAATAGGGATTACTCGTATGATGAGCAACATTTATTTAAGTGATATTTGTAAATCATAGTAAATTAAAAACATGATTGATTATATTGCACGTTTACTCAATCATGTTGTTATATATTGAAAAGCAAAAAAGTTATCGGGCAGATTTTCTGGAATCTTCCGTTTAAGTCGAATTTGTCCTCATTTCCCATAGAACCATGTAGTATTTTTTGGAAAAAAACACCATTTTTGAAACGGATATAGCTCAAAAACTAAGCCCGTTACCCCATTTTTTTAAATTTTAGATTCGAGGTCAGCACCGTTGAGAATACCTCCAAATGTCAAGAAAATGTCTACGTTAATTCTACGCGTCATGAAACCCATAGACACCTTTATTTAAAGCATATGTAGACGATTTTGGCCGAGTAAGCTATATAAATTTAGTAAAGATATTGGTTAATATTGGAAACTGTACCTTCAATTGATGGTGAACAAAATTAAGGTGAACCTGATTATTAGCCTAGAACCAACTGTAATTTATTTCCATGAGTATTTTAAGTACAATGTATGTGTGAGTGTGATGTCGTTTGATGTTTGATGTTTAAAAGTTGAAATATCAAGGGAACATGACACGTAAAGTTAATGTAAGTTTTAGTTTTCCGTATGTTTAGGAGCTAGGTCGGTCATTGCTTTTGTGTTTTAAGTTTACAAATATCAAAGTTAAAGTTTCCGAATGCTTACTTTAGCCAATTTTGAAATGGAAAACATAATGTTTGACTTGACTGACAAGGAT
Organism: Ophiura sarsii; assembly: GCA_035610835.1. Classification (NCBI taxonomy): domain Eukaryota; kingdom Metazoa; phylum Echinodermata; class Ophiuroidea; order Amphilepidida; family Ophiuridae; genus Ophiura; species Ophiura sarsii. Next base: position 50,134,658 of record CM069448.1, read on the forward strand.
AAATTCAAGTATGAATGCCAAGAAAAATCTTTAAAAATTGAAATGTCGGCTTTCTATTTGTGTCCACCCCCCCCCCCCCCCCCAGCATAAATTAAGAAGCGCGACTGTGTACATTTAACATTTGAGCACAATAGGTATTTTAAGTGCCCGGTGTTGAAACCGGCATCATGATTATTTTAATGAACATGCATTTATAAGCGTGTTTTAACACTTTCCACGCGGCAGGCGTCTGCAGACGACGTTCCAAAATTGCACAAAATGTTTCAAAATGTTTCAACCATTCATTACCATATTTGGGATCACCATGAAAAATGCATTAAAAGTACAAGCATGCCTTTTATTTGTTCAGTAATCCTTGAGATGCCATTACCGTCACTACTATGAAAGTTAGGAAAGGTTTTTGACAAACCTGTCTTGTATGTGGTAAACATGTAAAACCGATAGCCGCTTGGAAAGTGTTATCATTCTATTTTTAGAAATAAATACTTGGCCGATCGAGGAACACGCGTCCTCTAAATATACACTTTTTGGTCACAAATCAAACATTTTTTAAGGGTTAGTATGTTTTGTATGTGGAATCTCCCTATTATTAGCCTGTGAGTTGTTTTGTAGCAATTCTTACATGTATAAATTCATGGTGTTTGTGATAATGTAATTAAAAGCTTGAAAAGACAATACTGAATTAAATATGACGCATAATTATTTATTGCTGTTATTTTGTAATAACCCAAACATCCTAAAGATAATAATAAATAATTTGCAATATATAGACGCGAACAAACTGGGGTGAATTAAATTACAACACGGTCTAAATTTGTTTTGTTGTTGATATCTTAAATATATATTTGTTTTTCATGGCCTAATATGAACATACTTTACCATTGTGATCAACCTGTATATCGCTTTATCGTTATTAAAACACATTGAAACCTAGTATTTATAGCGGGAATGTTCCTGGAAGCCTCATGCAAATGGCCGGGAATGACGTCTCTGGATATAATACATTTTGTGAATAAAACGATGTCGTCAAACATTAAAAAAAAAAAAAATCGCGTTTCTAGGAAAAAGGAAATATTTTCATCTATATTTCAATTTTATGTGTGTGAAAATGCAGTTCAAAAATGAATTTTATCACCGCCAAACTCTATCTCTATTTAAAAGGAATACCGTTCTATTAATTAAACCATGCATTATATGGTAGGAAAATAATTATCTAATGTATATTGACTGACCATTTTGATTGAACCCAGAACGAATTAAAACTGCACATCCCCAACATGTGATTATTTGAAATTCGCGCCCGTTGTCTGTGTCGAAAGTGCTTATGGGATAATAGCCATACCCAATATTGTGATGTCATCGTAACTAAAACCGCCTTATCAGCAACAGGTCGATGGACGGTATCACGCAGGAATTCAACGCATAAATCGATAATATCAATACACGAAACAATAAGTCTTTCGTCATAGCTTTTATCAATATGTGATTGTTTTTCTTTTACGCTGTACTTTTAAAAACTTTAACGTACTAAAGTGGTCCGTTTGATAATAATGCTACATCTGAGCGCTTAAGTACTTCCTGCCATGGTACACACATAATGAGGACAATAGTTACACCCTTGTGAACACGACCGGTTGATAGTGCCTCGTCACACGCGTGAGCAATAAAATCATAAAGTTAAGGGCTCTCAAGTTTCAGTTGTTGACAACCAGTACAACACAGCAATTGATTTTTGCTGGGGTTGGCTGGTTTAATCTGTTTATAGCCCAATTAACTTTTTTTAAATCCATATCGAAAGTCTAATAGATGGTTGTTTTATGGAACGATGAAGAGAGCACAGCGCTTTAAAGGAAATCCGGGTCATGTACCAGACAACACGTTTTGTGAGAACCGGGCGGAACCGGATCGGACGGAACCGGCGGTTGCCTCGCGGTCGAGTTTTGATGTGATCCCTTAGGAACTTTCGTTATCCAATAATTATGCCAAATCTCCTCAGGCGTGACCAAATCAGCACTGGCCACTTTTTATGCGCAGAGAACTCTTTTAACAATCATCATTCGGTGTTTAATTGAGCATAATCATATGCCTACACAGCAAAAACTACAGAACACATATTCCTACGTGTTCTACACACGTTCAGGATGTGTCGCGATCGGAAGCGTCCAAATGTAACAGATATAGAACATGTTCATGTGTTCAGATGTGTTCTGTGGATGTTATAATGTGTTCTGTAGGGCCATTTCTAGAACACATCAAGAACACATCTGTAACGGCCAGGAACATGTTCTAAATCTGTTACATTTTTGAACACATATACAGACGCGTTCTTTGACATGTTCTTGAGTGTTCTCTACGCGTCGATGTGTTATGTATTTTTTTGCAGTGTACTAAATGCTAATAGCTAGTTGAATTTGAGCAGAACACATGTTTTCATCCCATATTATCCTTCGCAAACCACATAATATCTGAATTTTAGTTGTATTTTAAACAATTACATTGACATCCTATTATAGTCATCATTGGAATCATACAGGTTTTATTTTAGTTGAAAGATGAAATTCGCACCTTGTTACTGAATTGATCGTATCTCGACAGTTAGGTGGTGAAATGTAATGGGATAAAGTGTATTTGATAGAAGACTCATATGGCTTACCAACGGTTTATTATTTGAAAAAGAAAAAACACCACATGGGATGTATTTGTAATTAAGTTTGTTCCACATGGGGCAGGTTTTTTACACGCCCTGTACATGCACTTAATAAATCCAGAATTCTACCATCATCATGAACATGATGAATGGGATATTTACACACTTTATTTCAATTAAGGGGTTTCATGACACTTACAGTACGCGCAAGCCGTTTTCATTCACCTGGTTTCACCAACTTGAAAATGCTAGCGTATTCCGCTGTATGCGATTGCAAACACGCGCATTTGCCATGTTTGCGGTGCACAGCCTTACTGGACTCAACTTACTGAACTTCATGCACTTGTTGAAGGGTTTACCCGCTTTCCAAATGTCTGTCGCGAAACAATTACCCAGACATCTTCAACCAATCCGATTATTATACGATGGGTGATGAAAAAATATCATTAATGCGTCATCGGAAATCTCTACAGTAAAAGTCGTTTTTACATCAGCAGCCCTATAGGTGTAACATATATTCTCCATTAAAAATACAAAATATCATTCGATATGAATTCAACGCTTCGGCGCTTAATAGTTACTTAGCATAGTTTTGAAATTTCGTTGGTTAATAGGCGATGCATTTGTGCCAGTCTCTAATTTAATAGCTTTTGATCCCAATATTCAAATTATATCAACTGAAATTAAATTCATCTGTTCAGAAAGCATTGTTTATTTTTCTTAGCTTGCTTTGTATGTAGCATGGAATAATAACAACAACGATAGTCATGCGAGACAACTCTCTACTTCACATAACGCAATAATCTACAAAAGTTGTGGAAAATATACTTACGGCTATGCATAAGCTTGAACATCCTACCGGTAAGAAGTCGAGTGATGGCTCTACCAAATATTAAAACTTGAATCTAACTATGACATGTGATGATAAAAATATATTTCGTTCGTTTTATATAACTTCTGTACGACCCTAAAAAATCCTATAGCCATCTAAATAATTGTTAACGTCATCCCCTCCCTCAAATTAATGAATGCATTAGGATGTTATATTCTAGGATTCTATTAACCCGACCACGTTCCGGTTATAATACTTAACACTTTCCACGCGGCTATTGGTTTTACCAATACAAAACAATTTTTTCAGAAACCTTTCCCAAATTTTAAGGATTAATGAACCAACACTAGGGATGTTTGTACTTATTTTAATGCATTTTGCATGGTGATACCAAATATGGTGATGACATTCAATAATTCCGACATTTTTGAAACATTTTGTGAAATGTTGAAATGTCGTCTGCAGACGCCTGCCGCGTTTAAAGCCTTAACAATTCTAAAATAGTTGACATGATTTCGAGTGTTTATTGGCGGTACTCAGCCAAATGGATACTATAATTGGTTTTTAACCAAAAAAATCACGTTTCTTACTCAAATCTGGTCACTAATTATGATAGAGATTATTAGTAAATCAATTATCTAATTGGTATGGAAACACGCTCATGCGTTTCAGTTTACATCCTAATTTGGTCACAAAAATGTGTTCATTTCGTTCTACATGGTGTTTTGTGACGCTCCATTAGGTGATCGTAACTTCCTAAATTAAGGCAAATTAGTTGGCTATAATTTGAAGAAAACTGTGTTTGATTCGGTTTTTGTAATTAGTGATTACGTAAGAGTATTTAAGGAACACTTACATCGACGTATGCTCATATTGAGTGATTCAGGCAACACAGACAAACAATTAATGAATACTTCTCTCTCAAAGATAACATTCATTGCATTTTGTTCTTGCTCTCTTTTTTTCTTTTATTCTAAATAATAATGTGCCAGTTGTTAACCAAGCTCAACATAATATTGCTCACAAAAGTTATCGGGATTTTTTACGTTGTAAAGGTTGAAGTTTGCTATCGCCAATTTTGCACAATAATTTAATCTTTCATTTAACACGGTTATTTAGGACGCGGGAATTGTAAATCCTCACTCAAACCATGCCTTTATAATTTAAATATAGATCCATGTCTTAATTCATTTTAAGGAATAACATTTTAGAACAACAATATTACATCAATTATAAAAAATTGCCATTGTTTGGTTTATTCACCTGTTCTCTTATTTATTAAACCTCCCGAGTAGCCTGAACTCCAATTTAACCATCTTTTTCACTTTCTCAAGAGACTTTATAATTTTCTTAAGATTAAAAGAGTCAATCGTAATATCACTCCTTACAATGAGTTGTATTGTTTTTGTTTAGTGGGTGTTATAAATATCGCGATCGATTATTACTCGGTACTCTAATGATATGAAGAAAAGTATTAGATAGTGCTGGCTAATTGAAAAGAGAATGATTAAGTGACCACCCGCTGCGCAAAAGAAAATCTGTATACTTCACGAATTCACAAACTTGGATGGAAGTGTTCTTCGACTACTTTTACGTAATCGCTCATTTTTTCATAATTACTGAACCGAATCAAACGCGGGTTTCTTCAAATTATAGCCAACTAATGTGCCTTTATTTTGTTGTTTCAGTTGTTCTTTTCTAACTTGTATTAAGGAAGTTACGATCACCTAATGGAGCGTCCCAATTTGTTTTGTATCTAATGAAAACCCAATAATCTTCGGAAGTTATCTGTGAGACACTCTCGCTTATCCTATAACATGTATAACACCCCTTTGATGTTTAATCCGAATAGAACTTGGGATATTCAAAATTACCGCCAAAATGCTCATCCTAAAAAACCGAGTCAAACATCCCCAACCTGGCAGAATTAGTTGAAGTGGGATATAGGATATGTTGTCATTGAAATTTCGAGTACTTCCTTTTTGCTAACATTCATTCAGGATGATGATATACTATTTCACATCAAAATATTTTGATATCAGAAGAAAACCAATATTTTTAAAATCTTAGGCGCAAGATACTGTTCCCATCTATATAGATGTTGGAGGCCAAAATGCAGTGAATTACTGCCAAAGGTGGTTTAAACCATCCGGCCAATTTATGTACTACACAATGGGCAAATTACATGTCACCTTGTGCTTCTAAAAACCCGTCTATTTACGCCACCGCGAACTGCTTCTTGTACAGATCTTTGTCTTAAAGTATTTGCCCACTAAGTTCCAAAAGAGTCGACTTTGCCGGTGCGCCTCAGTCTAACATTAAAATGCTCTCTGAATTTTGAGTAAACTTGATTGATTTGGTTTCAGCGTACAGCCAAACAATTTGAATACGATTTTTTATGCTGTAATGCGTTCTGAAAATTAGTATTGAGCCTATTAATGTCGTGCACTAAATGTAATGAGTTAATGCATTTTGTGAAAGACACGTGAATGAAGTATGAGGAATGTGCAGCTCCAGTTTCCACCACGTGTTTACAGCTACGCACAGCTGGTGTCGTGAACATCTAACAATGTATGGTATTGCGCGTTATGTAAAATATGAAGGGCCTCAGAATGTTACACAATAATTCTACAAGTGTTCTCTATCCAAATATATTTTCAGATATAACGGTCGACTTATTCTATCAGAGATATAAAGCATAAATGGTTTCGAAACTTTTGTTACACCCTGTTTTTGAAATAATTTCTTTCAAATGCACCCCCTCCCCCCTAAAAAATAGAAATATCTCAACCTACCGACGTATTCACATATCGAGGGGGCGATCGTCTGCTGCACCCACCCCGTCTGGTTACGCAACTGCCGAGGACACATGATGCGTCTTCTATAAGATTATGCAGTATCTCCCGGGGGTCAGGGGGGGGGGGCGGAGTGCCCCCCCCCCCCCCCCCCCCCCCTCAGACGGCTTTGACCGGGAAGGCCAGCCCAAACTACCGGGCTAAAAAAAATCGAAGAGAAGGGAAGAAGAGAGGGAAGAGAGGAAGAGCAAAGGGAAAAGAAAGGTTAAAGGGGAAGGAAAGGGAAAGAAAGGAAAGAGAGGGGGAGAAAGAAAGAAGGAAAAGGGAAAGTGAAAAAAAGGAAAGGGAGAAGAGGAAGATAAAAGGGAAAAGGAAAGAGAAAATCTAAGGGATTTACTTAATTCCCATCTAAATGTCAACTTTGCCCCTTGCCCGGTTTGATGAAGGGTTATTATTCCAAGATCACAGATACTGGTACCGTATACCAGTATCGTTCAATACTGGAACCTAAAAGTTGCCAGTATCGGTTGATACTGGTATGATATAACTGTTCCAGTATCGGACCAAACTGGAACACCAAATTGTGATACCAGTGAGATTTGGGTGTATCCTTGGTGTAAGACAGCACAGAATTTAATAACCTAGCACAAAATCCTGGATTGGCGGATGCAGGATCATTACGGTTCCGTTCCCTTTATATTCTGAGATTCTTTTGACCACGGATATGCCCTGGTATCTGGGGTAATATACCGTTAAACTTCATCTATAAGCCCACATTGACTAATAGTTAATAAGCTGAAAATAGATAAAAAAGGTATGAGCGCCCTCTTTTGATCTAGAGAAATTAGCACGAATGAGTTTAATGTATTCGATATTCAATACTATAAAGTTGTATTACTATCTAAATAATTTCATGGACAGACGTATTGCTCAATTGGTAAAGCGCCCGGTAAAGCGTCAACTTCAGTATCACGAGGTTGGTGGATCAATTCTCAACTACACCCTTTGCAATTTCTTTTGAAATCCAAGTGATATAGAAATTAATGCAAACTTTAATGTAAAATTATTACTCAATTATACTAGCTTTATTGTTATTTTTCAAAAAACAAGCGCATAATTAATTTGCTAGCAATTTAATTTGGCTACGAGATCCAATTCGCCAAATTAAATTGCCGCCAACTATATAATATATAATGGTTATATAGGGAAATGATACAAATAAGTGAAAACAGATTGCAGCAAAAAGATGACAAATTGCTAATTCGCTAAATTAATTTGCTGTGAAATTAAGTTGTTTTACAACCCATTTGTTAAACCATGTGGTTGACCATTGGGAGTACTAGTATTGTTACATCTCCAACTGTCACTGATGAAATGTAGCCAAATTATTTGATTGACCATTGACATGTATTGTCTCATGTACATGTAGACCCACAGACATAGAACTTGATTTGAAAAGATATTCAGGGTCTTACTATAGAAAATATTTTAATTTGGATATGACACTTTGAAGTTTGAATTTGGAGATTTTATTTCAGATTGGGGTGGGGCAAGAAATAACAGTAAGCTGACGCAACCCTTTGGTGGAGTAAACAAGTGCACTCGTGCCCACATGAAAACGACTCATAAGATAGCAAAAAGGAAAAGGAAAAGAAAATCATGGGTTTACATCTTGTTTTTAACATTATATTACACCAATTTGATATTAGACCAATTTGATATTAGACCAATTTATATAAGACCAATTGGATATTAGACCAATTGAAAATTAGACCAACTGGATATTAGATCAATTGGACATTACACCAAATGGGTATTAGACCAATTGAATATTAGACCAAATGGGTTTAGACCATATGTGGTTAGCCGATATGGGTTTAGACAAATGGGTATTAGACCAATAGGGTATTAGACATATTGGGTATTAGACCAATTGGAATTAGACTATACGGGTTTAGACCAATTTGAATTAGACATTTTGGCATTAGAACAAATGGGTTTAGAACACATGGCGATAGACCTAAAGAACTTGGTACTAGCATGGTATTAGTGGGGACTTAAGAAACGAAATTATTACAGTTGTTGCTGTTTTTCTTGTGTTAATGTTCATAATTGAATAATGTTCATATTGTTTAATGGTCGAACGAGTGAGATCCATAGGATAATTACGAAATTAGCTAAAAGTATTCTGACTGATAATGTTCAAAGTTTACCCATACACAAGTTTATTTAGATTCAATTAAATTGGATAATTTTCTGGGTGGAAAGAAGCCCAAAGTCCTACTTTTGAAAGTTGTCGTGTTGAGAAATTCACACTTTTTAACTTCAATTTGTCATTGGAATTAGTACTATTTCAAATGAATTCAAAGTCAAAAGTTCAAAATTCGAAAAAAAAGTCACAATATATATATTATCCCTGGATCAGAATTTATTTTTAAAACTTAGCCCAATGTGGCTGAAAGTCACCGCGTGTGTCAATCCATGTGGCTAGATTGTAGACAGACTGCCTCAGGGTCTTCCCGGCGTGCGGTCAATGTGTTGAATTGAACAATTCTTGGGTGAATTTTTAGCCCAACACGCGACTTTTCAATGTTCTTGCGTTAAGAAATTCAATGTTTGAACTTGAATTTGTTTAAAAACTAGTGTGATTTCAGATTTTGTCAACTATGAAGTTCAAATTTCAAAAGAAATTACAATTATATAGCAGAGTTTAGTTTAAAATGTAGCCCAATGGGGCTAAAGACCGACAGCGAGTGCCTTTTCGAGTCGTCTAGACAGTTGGTCCAGGGTGTATCACCCTCCATTCACACCATGTTCACACACAAATACTAGTATGATAGCCAATTGAATATGTCAATATCTGAAACTTGGCTCAAACTTTACAGGACGATGGAACGTAATGGTATACATCTTTATTCCGTAATAAGGTCTTTGCACTAGTCTAACTTATAGATGTCTGACACTAAGGATATACCAAAATATGTCCCAGTATTGTCTGGGACCTAAAGTACACTTTTTCCCATTGCTTCTGTGTACTATGACATCGATTACCTCTTAATCATGGTGAACTCATAATATATGCTCACGCACGATCCATTCATTTCAGCCAGTTAGCCATTTATTCTGACACCTCAAAAACGCGCAAAGTCCACGTTCTATCCATTTCTATCCACAATAAATATAATATGAATAATTCCGTACGTCTCTTCAGGGTTGTTGTTTTTGTTTTTGGTTGGTGGGATTTTGGCTTGGCTTAGAACTGATGTCAGTCACTGATGTTGGCCGATAAAACGTACAGTAGAATATTCAGGTCCTCCCTCACGGCTTCGCCGTTCGAAATAAGTGTACTAAGGCCGTGAGTGAGCGATTCCAGTTCTAGGGCTTGGCTATCAGTCGATCCATAGATAATCAAGACAGGGATGAACATGTGGGTATTTTCTTTTGAAGCTCTGTGTGTTTCGAACCAAGGTCGGTCAACACAAAAGCAAGTAGCCTGTCATGAAATAACTTCTCAACATCCATAAATAAAACGTCACTCTCATACTAAAAAAAACTGGTTAAATAAAGTGTTAGTAAACTGTTGTGTTAGTACATGTATAATAAATTTCACAAATAGAGTTACATCTATGATCGCATCCGTGAATATGTGTATTAAATTGATATGTTTCCAATCGTAAATCAAAAGATATTGTGCACGGATTGAAAGGCGGTTCATATAGTTCATCTTCCGAAAAAATGAAAGTAATCGACTGAAATTAAGCAAAATGAGACAGGTTTTGTAAGCCGACCCGCTTTTTTGCCATTCAAATGAAATTTGGAATTTTGGGAACTAAATTGAGTGAGAACGGCCGGTGGCCATATCAATGGGAGTTTTCGTTAAAAGACCTAACTTATCAACAAAGAGAAGTAATAATTTATACGCTACTGCATCTTATTTTGTCGTGCCCGACATTAACTAGCTGTTAGCAGGTTAGGAAGCGTATCGCCCATCACTCCCACACCATCGATTTTCCCTGAAGTGATATCCACGCATTTTCGAGAAATGGAATTAATGTTCATAACCATGATCAAACTGTTTCAATGCGCATCATTAATCTGAGCTGTAGGTGTTAAAAAAGTGTTTGGCTTACAACCGGAAATTGATCTTGGGTTAATTGGAATAAAAGGCCTTCTCATCTACTACTAATCAGTTATAATCGTCTCGGCTACTAATTATATAAAATGCACATACATCCTTTTTCACTTGGAGAGGGAGAACATTGGTAACGGGAGGTCCTGGCCACATCACTGAATTAACCCTTGTAAAATACCGTGATACTGTCCCTGAATGCCCCATTGTGAAAAAGGCTGGATAAAATATATACAATCTTCTGTTTGAATTAACTATTTTTCATCGAAGATGATGTATTTCAAAATTGGTTCAATCCGATGATACGTACAGTGCCGTAACTCGTGCATAAACGACCGAGTACGTGCACCAAATTGGCGTAACTTACTAGAGAGGTAAGCTACCTCGCTAGTACATGCCCTAACTGCAGCGTAAATTACTGGCGATGTAGTTTTGAGAGCAAAACTTGAGAATAAGATCAGAATATTAACTAGCGAGGTTAATATCCATATAAATTACCCACTTAAACAATATTTGTCGCATGCGCCAAATGTTTACCATATATTAGAGAGAAAAAAGATGACGTTACAGGTTTTCCGTAAAATAAAAAAATGTGTAGTCAGTTAACTACGTCACTCCCTGGGTCAAATGTTAACACGGTTAATTTAAATAATGAGCCACGATCGAACTGGTCTGAGAGACAGATCAAATGACGAAATTTCGAGTTCGAAAATGTCAACGTTTTTTACAATTTTCTTGAAAATAAGGATCATCATTATATTATAAACATTTTTTATTCGAGAGGCTTAGCACTAAAAGGTACAATTTTCATGAGATAAAAAAATATCTCGAGATAATTTTCAAAAAAAATAATTCTTCCATGTCCCTTTCAGGGCTCCGTAGATTTCACTGTAATGTCATGTAAAGTGCTCAACAAAAGAAAGTCATACACTTTGTTTAGGTCCTTTGACTATTTTGAAAAGTGTCTAATTTTCTTTAAACGGTGCTAATCATGGTTTATCTTTGTTGTTATGTGGCAACTTTGGTGTCAAATTGTGCCGGAAAGATTCATCCAAATGTCTATCTTGTCTGTTTGGTCAAAATATAATCGGAAGTTACTCTAAAGGACCTAAACAAAGTGTTTCACTTTCTTTTGTTGAGCACTTTATATCAAGTATGTCGTGATGTATGTATGACATTTTGACCTATTATTATTCTTAAATATTGTAACTCAATGTTTTTAATCAATTGTCACATTGCACATATTTTATTACCTACATTTTATAAATATTGATGTTATTGTATAGTTATATGTATCATTGAATAAAGAATTAATAAATTAAAAAAACTTTTAAAAAACCACCATTAGTAGTCTTCAATGTTAATTTCTTTTTTTCTAAGTATCAAAATACCACATTAAAAGGCATATACGCGGTTATATGTAACTAATAATGTTGCATAGGCCTATATGGATTTTGTGGAGGGATATAGTTAAATAAGTGAATTTGGGTGTTTTATCAACACCCCAGGCAACACCTTTTTCATATTACCCTTTGAAAACAATCACCAGTATGTAACAGGGTTATTAGAATATGGTTTGATTGAATACAAAAAAAAACCAAAAAACATACTTTTATAATAAATAGGGATGAAAAGGCTTATTTAGGCAAAATTCTCAAAAAAGGTATGTTTCCTGGCAACACTGTACTTAGGAATATCGTTTGCCCAAGCCACCTTTTACATATTTGAAAGGGCAATACATCAAACTACTAACACCAGCAGGGACAGCATTCTGGCACTTCTGGCAGATTGATTTTTACGGAAATACTTTTGGTCAATAAAAAATCCCCGATATCAAAATATTTACCCGAAACTTTGATCCAGGACTTGCCCGTTTTGTCTACCAATGTTTACGCCTTTGCCCTGCGTACCACCTCCTATTTTTTATTTATTCATACTTGAATAGCTACAACACCCATCACACTCTCGACCAACCCCTTCACCCGCTTCCGTAATGACGCTGATTCGCCGCCTAATAATAACATAAAGTGATTTTGTGTAGTCAATTTCCGTACAGGTTTATAATTCATTAACGATATTAGTTTGGATGGTTATGTGAAATTGTGTAATGCTTTTCAGTTTATTATTGAAATCAGCTAGATATTGTGGTTTTTTAGCCGGAAGCTGGTACGCATGAGCCTAATGAGCTGCAAATAAAAATCATTTTCCCGTGACGAACGCCCGCTCTCCCTGTACTTCTCAGGTAGTGTCAGTAGGTCGGTCATTTCAAAATATATTTGGTTTCAAAATGTTCATGAAAATGTTGTTTAATTTGTAAAAAAAGTTCAACGATTTCTACTTCATGTTAAGTATTGAGAAACCATTTACAAGAGTCAACGTTAGTATACAAGTATTGAATGCCTGAGAGTGTGATATTACAAACGAGGTCTAAATTTTGATTTTTCCATTGCACGAGGCGAAGCCGAATCAGATGGAACAATCCTAATTGGATCGAGCGATATAGTTTTACTAGCAATAACAAAATGCATTCAATATTTGTTTTAGATAACGAAAAAAACCTAGACACTGGAACACCCAGTATTGTTCGATACTGTTACAAAGTCAGTGGTCCAATATCGGACGACACTGGGACACATAAAATGTACCAGTATCGGGCGATACTGGAACAAAATTATGTACCAGTATCATTCAATACTGGAACAAAATTATGTACCAGTATCATTCAATACTGGAACAAATTACACTGGTAGCATGTATGTCAGTATGCCCGATATTGGAACATAAAAACGTTGAACGATACTGGTATGTCAGTATCTGGGACCTAAGTACACCTTTTCCGCTAAATTATATAAAAGGGGTCATTTAGGGCAAACATAATCATACCTGTTTGTTCAGCCAGTCGCCAGTCTCCTATATGGTTGCTTATAAATCTCTCTCTTGCTCCTACAATATTTGAAAATTTAGTGTGCAGAGTTTCAATGTTCCGGTAAATTTGAAACCGGTGCCTTGTTCTCGAAACAACAAGGTGTTTACTGAGGCGTTTTGTACCAAAAATACTAAAAAATGTTGATATTATTAATATAATATAAATTATTAATATAAATTATACTTTTCGTCACATTTCAAAGAATGTCATTGTCGTGATAAATTACTGCTCGTTATTCATACCTAGGATGTACTTTGTTCTAGTCAAACGTGTTATTTCAAATATTACAACCGACCGCTAGTTAAATAAATTAGCAGTCTAAACAAAACATCTCACCTTTATACCTTAAAATGACATTTATTTCACATTTGTTCCCTACTTCCGGGTAAGCAAACCTTTACGTCATATGCGCTACGATCCGCGAACGTGAGCAATTTGAATAACTTAAATATTTATTCGAAATTTGTATCGTCTGAATGAACCAATCAATCAATAACAAACTAGTCATTCTATTTTTAATATTTTAAATATATGATATCATTGTCACGACGAAGACGAGACCCACGACGATGATGACGACAACTGGAACTGGTACTGGAACACCCGAAATGTACTAGGGGTATCGACCGAACATTTGATTTCTTCTATTATCGCTTGATACTTGATCGTTTTGTGTCCAATTATTGTCCGGTTCTGGAATACGTAAAATATTCCAGTATCGGTCGATACTGGAACGTCTAAACGTCCTTCCTAGAATACATGTTCCAATATGTTCCGACAATTTCACTGTTTTGGTGACACAATATCGTATAATTTCATCTGTTGTGCATCGCACTTTAGAGCAATTAAATAAGTGGCTTAAAGGTAGATGTTCCGATTGCTGGCCCGATTTTCAACTTGATATTTTTTATTTTACATGAAAGGTCATCCTTAAAATTGTCACATTCCAAAGTTTGAGTTGCATAACTCCAACAGTTCTATTTTTAGAACCACAAGGTCACAAAATATCTGCCCATTTAGTAGCACACAAACTGGTTGGTGGTTAACCACCTTTGGCAGTAATTCACCACATTTTAGCCTATAATTTCTAAATGAAACATTTCTGGCCCCTAAGATTTTACAGACATAATGAGAAAAATATGGGGATTCTTCTGATATCAAAATATGAAAAAAATGTGAAAAAAAAATCATAGCCCCAAAAAAGTGATCGGAACATACACCTTTAAGGTTGATTGCTCATCTTCTTGAGGTAAGTCCAATGATTGTCTTTTGCGATATTTAACATACTAACAACATATGAGAACAATTTGGAAACATAGGCTTGCACTTCACAGACAACACAAATTTCACCTTAGAAAACGTGGATTCCAATACCAACCCAATGACTACTCACACTTGCTAAATTGTGTTAACCTACAATATTTAAGACGACGTAAATTTGAGAAAATATATGGAAATTGACGCTTCACTACATTTTCGAAATGCTTTCTGAAGGTCGGAGAAGTTGATGAATCCTATCGTTCTATTCTGTCAATCGATATTTAAATTAAAACCAGAATCAGGCTGATAACATCGTTATAAATATGCTTCATAAGTAGGCAGATTTGGTTTAATTATTCAAATGTCGTTGAATTTAATTATTCAATGTCGGGGAAAAGGTGACCCTTTTGAGGTTCAACGATCTGTTTTGCTGAACAACTTTATGTTCCAGCCAGTATCGGACGGTACTGGTACACATACTGCAAGTATCGACCGATAATGGAACCCGTAATGGAACAGTATTGACGATAAAAGTACAAAAACATTACCTAGAGCGTGTTTCTACTGGGGAACATACCGTTAATTACCGGTAAGTTTTCCCAGTAGAAACAGCCAGAAACCGCTACGAATCGGGGGTTTTTGTAACCGCAAAAACCTTCACAAACCAGGTTTGGTACCGGTAAGAAAAGTTTCCCGGTAGAAACAGCCAGCCGAATAAAGGGACATTAAGTGGTGTTGAAAATTTTAAATGTTTAAAAATTTACTTCAGAATTCAAGATGAACATTAAACATTGCCATTATTGTTGTTTCTACTAACAAAAACACAGCATAACTTGATTAAAACAATATCATCGCTATTTATTGAAAAACGCCCTCTATGCAAATATGGTTCGCGTTATGTACCACGCGTACTGCAGGGGGATACTGTCGGACGTAAAATGTTCGTCGCGGCTGTACGAGCATTTTTCAATCGACGTTTTCTTGTACAAAGAGGGCTGATTTTTCTTAATCCTTATAGGTGTAAGTTCATACATGTAATACAATTATAAAAATATACTAATCCCAGTTTTTATCATAATTGAGGGCGCAGCCTCCGACACATCTCTTAGTGCCCCTTTAATCTTCCCGTTATGTTCTGTGAACCGTGTCACGCTGGATTATACACATTGTGAGGCAATCTTTTTCAGGTTGAGCGTCATTGTTTGGTATAACAAAAGGTCAAATGTCGTGGCCCCCATCGACTAGGATCAATAAACTTAGCGGTAACTGTTCGCGAGTAGAAACAGGGTGGATAAACTTACCGGTAAATCTCACCGTTTAATCTTACCGTTCACTTTGCAGTGCCCCAGTAGAAACACGCTCATAATGTTTCCTGGAAAAGTGTACTTTAGGTTCCACATATATCGATCAATACTGGAACATAAAAGTTGCCAGTATTGCTCGATACTGATACGATTTTACTGTTCCAGTATCGGTCGATATCGAGTGATTTGTCCCCGTATTGAACGATACTCGGACATAATTGTGTTCCAGTGTCGCTCGATACTGGAACATTCTATTTGTGCCAGTATCGTCCGATACTGGAACACTGACTTTGTACCAGTATCGAACGGTACTGGGTGTTCTAGTATCGAACAATACTAGTACGGTCCAGTATCTGGGACCTAAAGTTCACCTTCCATGTTTCCTATTGCAAAATATATATCATTCATATTATTGGCTCCCAAATGTATTTGGGATTTATTATTATTTTCATTTAAATGTTATGCCCATTTGAACAAAGAGCGAATATGCTCCTGTTATTTTCACTTGTTATCCTTTTAGTTTGACTATTTACTAGTAAGAAAACGATAATGAAATGAAAAATATTTCTAATAAGATTTTCATACGTGTATCTTTTACTACGGAAGGCTAAAAGTTCGTCATGATCCTGATTGATGCGATATAAACCCGGGTATATTAATTGAGCCATTGTAATTAGTCCACGCGCTTCATGGCATTGCGCGTGAAATAATTACCTTAACCATGTTAACTTCGCCATGTCAAAAGGGATACGTTAAAGTTATAAATTGAACATTTAACAGAATTGGAAAGATAGGTGAAAGAAGGGTGGAGTTATATTGTTTGCTCGGGTGGGTGGGTATAGATGGCAGGCGCTCAACATGTATATAAAACGCAAGATCGATTTTTATATTGATACATATCTGAATGATACCGGTAATAGTCGTAACTGGATAAAGGTTTTGTTTTCTGAATTAAAATACGGTAGCACTGTTTGGTTATCAGTCTGCTATCTTTGCAAGCTGCATTTAAATAACGACTGCTAGAATCATGCTCAAGCGACCTCACCATGGTAAGTAAATCAGGTCTTTCTCTATGTCTAATAATGCTTTTAGATAGCATAGTACAGCGTGTTCCAAGAAAATCGGGTCCAAAAATTTGAGCTTTGACTTTGTAAATGATAAGAATTCCTTCTTGAATTTTCATCATGATAAAAAGTGTATGAATTTATTCTAACAATGTATTCAATTTATGCAAATCTAGCACCAATTGTTGAGATACACAGAGTTGAAATAAAGGGATATGGTTTACAACGTGCGTACACACACCTGCACGTATATATAAGTAACAAATATATTTGTTTCCAAATTGTACCAATTTTCGTTGGCTTTATAGGGCCGTATTCTCGTACTAAACACGGTTTTAGCTTAAAACCGTGTTTAACTAAACGCGTGTCTAACTTAAACGTGAGTTTATCCTTTAAACGACGTGTCTAACAAAACACGATTTTAAACTCTGCAAATCTCGTTCCCAGAGTGGTCATTCGTTGATTGTATACAGATATCGACCGAATGCCTTAAATACACGGTACTTTTAACGACTACACGATCCGCGCGCCAACTTGCACCGGGCACGGTTGAGTGATCATTCAAGGCATACAGTTGGTGCGCGAGTTTAGTTAAACACGCATTAAACTACCCCCGTACCCATGTTTAAAGTTAGACACATTTCGGCGAGTTAGACGCGTGTTTAAGTAAAACAAATGTACGAGAATTGCGTTTAGTTAAACGCTGTGTCTAAAGTCAAAGTTAGACGCGTGTTTAGCTTAAAACCGTGTTTAACTACGTACGAGAATACGGCCCATAGTCTTTTAGTCTTTGCGATTTTTGAATATAAGTTGGTAATTTTAATTCATTTCTAAAGTTACCAGCTCTTTTGGTTTGGACACCATTTTTGGGACACGTAGTGTGACAATAAAGTAGAATCGTACAAAATAAAACAATTATATTTTATCATCGAGACAAGTAAGTCCGGTATTACGCCTTTAATCTAATTTAATCCAGACCAGCTGTTTTGATGGATCCGGTTTCGCATTCATTGGAAACCCCTCTTACCTACCTGTCAATCAAAGTTGTTATGATGTGTTGCATAATATGGACCAATCAAGCTACGACTAATATCATCGTCTGTGCTTATTATTATTTGTTATTGGCCAATCAAGGAGGCAGATAAGAGATTTTGCGTACGGAGGAGAATTTCTGCGAAGAAAAGTCACACATAAACTTCCTTGTTGAATATCAAGATTCAACGTTATTTGTTGCAATATTTTCTACGAATTAAAGAAAATATACACAGAAAGGACTGTCTCTAGTTGCTTCACTTCGAATTCGACTCATCAAGTTTAGCGTAATTGAATTAGTATAACTACACCTAGTGCCATATAGGACCATATTATCTACACCTACACTACCTAGGGATATAGATCCGTATTTTCTACAAATACACAGGATATAGGGCCGTATAATCTACAATTACACCTACATATATGGATATAGGGCGGTATTATCTACAGCTACCCTATATAGGGATACAGGGCCGTATTATCTACAATTACACCTAGGGATATAGGGCCCTATTATCTACAACATCACCTAGGAATGTAGGGTCGTATTATCTACACCTACACCTATGGATATAGGGCCGTATTATCTACAGCTACACCTAGGGATATAGGGCCGTATTATCGTACTAAACGCTGGGCTAGCCTAAAACCGTCGCTAACTAAACTCCTGTTTAATATAAGTTACCAGTATTGGGCGATACTGGAACAAAATTATGAACCAATATCGTTCAATACTGGGACAATTTACACTGGTAGCATATGTACGAGTATCGCCCGATACTGGATACTGAAACACAATTTGGTGTCCAGTATCGACCGATACTGGAACATTAAAATCGTACCAGTTTTAAGCTTATAAACTCTAAAATTTATTCGATCAGGTACTTCATTGATGTATTTGTTAATCCAAATATTGGAAAAAGTGTACTTTAGGTCCCAGATTCTGGACTGTACTAGTATGGTCCTATACTGGAAAACCTAGTATCGTTATATACTGGTACAAAGTCAGTGTTCTAGTATGGCCGATACTGGAACTGGCACATATAAAATGTTCCAGATTCGGGCAATACTAGAACATAATAATGTACCAGTATCGTTCAATACCGGGTCAAATCTCACTGGTATTACGTGTACCAGTATCGCCCGATACTGGAACATAGAAATTGTCCAGTATCGCTCGATACTGGAGCACAATTTGATGTTCTATTATCGACCGATACTGGAACAGTAAATACGAGGGTCATTCAATAAGTTCTACCTCCTACCTCCTACCTTTGCTAGTATATGAGCCAGTCGTATGAAATATACCACAATTGTAGCTTTGAATCTTAGCTACAAATTCATAGTAAATTGGTCTGAGTACTGGTTGTACTTTTCCGGAGATGTAGTGCAAACCAAACGTCTATTTAGTGCCACAGAAACGGATAACAAACAGCCAAATATCTCATAAGTGCTATTCATTTTGCCAATTCTAAGAGACAAAACGTACCTATCGGTCAATTAAAACCGTTTTAAATTACAAATGTCTCTTGGATAGGTACCAATTATCATTTACTATCAATGTGTAGCTATGATTCAGAGCTATAATTATGACAAATGTCATGAGGCTGACATTTATATTAGCGATGTTATGAGTGAGGAGGTAGAACTTATTGAATGACCCTCGTACGTACTAGTACCGACCGATACTGGCAACTTTTACGTTCCAGTATTGAACGATACTGGTATACCAGTATCTGGGACCTAAAGTACACTTTTTCCGATTAACTAATTGAATTTGAAAAAGCTATATTCCTTTAAACCATGGTATCACGCGAGGAAAATCACGACATACGCTTGATGCATTAGTATAGATAAACGCGAGTCAAACTACCCCATATCCATGTTTTAAGGTTAGACACTTTTCAACGACCTAGACGCGTGTTTAAGTTAAAGAAATTTGAAGTTAAACGTCGTGTTTAAAATCAAAGTTAAACACGTGGTTAGCTTAAAACTACGTTTAATAAGAACGAGAATACGGCCCGTAATATTTACCGATTGCCTACCTGACGCTCGAAAGTGATTGACACAGGACCTAAAGCTTGTGCGGATGTCATGGTGATAACAAGAGACGTGTCTGCCATTTATTTCAATAACGACAAAGGTGGAAGAATGATTTTACGCACCCGCCTCTAGCTCTACTTGACCCGACGCAGTAGAGGATGAGGACAGAACTACTACTATATTTGATGACTACAAACGTCAATTCAAACGATAATTTCACACATCAAATTGAACGTACGACGAGACGGGAAGATCATTTCACCGGGCCAAACTTTACTTGACCTGAAATGTAGCCCGTGGACCGTACAATTATAACTAGAATTGAATTGAAATAGTCACTACAAGCACGGATCCGGATATTCATCACCCCTTTTGACTTTTTTTAGAAACATTTTGTTTACATGTATGTACACTGGAGTGTTGAACAGTTCTATACCGCGATTTTAACTTTACATTTAGCAATAAATATGTTACACTAATTTTAGGCACATTGCATATGATGCTGTGTCCGCATCATTTGCCAGGTGGTACTTAATTACTTTTGGAATAAAGTCAAGCCAATTTGACATTACATTCATTATACAAAAGTAAACCGGTTAAATTTGTATCCAAAGTTTTACTCATTGTTGAAAAAACGGCACAATTTGCATTACTCTTGTGTACAATTTACTCTTTGAATGAAACATACATTATAACTCGTTAATAACTTTTTAAACTCCCTTGCACTGTCAAACGCTGCTTTCTCAATTTGAAATCTTGGAACAATATGCCTGCAAGCAGAAAGCTGCTGACCAGTCCTGCAGATGATACTTTTCAGACGCACGTTTCACTTTCCACGCGGCAATTAGTTTTACCATTATAAAAAGCAGTTTTTTTCTTCATAAAAGCTTTCCCAACTGTCAACTGAAAAGGCACTTCGCGCGCATCTTGTCCCCAAATGTTTCTCTGCCCCCCCCCCCCCCCCCGGTAGTTTCTTTTCCCCCTTCCACCGTCCCCTAATAAATAAATAATAATAAGATAATAATGCTAGCGCCACTACCACTGCTTGGTTCATTATAGATCTTCAAGCAAATTTGATAGATTATTGTACTTATTATAAATATGCTGGTTGTATGTACCATGACAACAAATTATTAATGCAATTTTTATTGCCAGATTTGCTTAATCACATAATTAGTGAATGCGGGTTTCAACATGTACACATAATATTGCACATATGAATGCAATTTATTTTAGCCAAATCGTGATAATACACTTTGAAATGTGACAATTTGAGAACGTCATTATTTTACAATTTTCAAGAGTATTATCATTGTTATCATCAGATCTCTCGCATATTTGATAATTGTTTGAGCTTGTGTTTGGAAAAGTTTACATGGCAACTAATAACTGATAGGCTTTACTTTACTAGTGTATCTGCCTCTGCTTCAGATCAAGCATTCATGCTAATTACAACATATTTCCGTTTCGTTACAGGGTTATTATTATCTCCATTCGCATTATTACAAATCTGTTGGTGTTTACAATCTACCCCTTGTCCGGTGGCAAACAACCTCAACATTCTCAACGGTGTCACAAATCGGTCCGCAACATATGAGGAATTAGACATATTTAATAGGTTATTCATGGATTATCACGAAGTTGTATATGAATCTTTCGTAAGTAAAGCATGGTGTGTCCATTTTAACATACTTTCTTATCAAATAACATTGGTGTTTAATGACGATGATGACGACGTTGACGATAATGACGACGAGACGATGACGAAGACGATGGCGATGGCAATGATGATGATAATGACAGCATTGAAGATGACGATGATGATTATGACGGCGTTAACGATGATGATGATGATGACAATGACGATGACGGCGATGACGATGACGAAGACATATTATATACATTGTGCGATGCAACTTGGAAAGGATATACGACGCAAAAATGATATGTTAAAACAAGCCGGGGTTAGCGTTCGGGGAGGAAGGCAAAACAAGGTCAAACCAACGGAATAAAGGTACCCGTAAAAAAACGGTTTCCAGGCAAGTGCTTATGAATTGCATTAAGATGTTGAATATCCCCCTGGTGGAACAGAGGTTGCTTCAATGTAATCCCAGCATGCAGCAGCACCGTGCAATGGAATAATTGAGCCAATTCAACTCTTGTTTTGCATTGAAACATGCAGAAAAGAGTTGGTTCATTAGTGACTTTTCAAATGTGTATCCTAATATAGATTTGGATTCTATTTCTCAATACAATAATACCAACTAATGTGAAAAGTCTCGCGGATTAGTTCCTCTAATGAACCATTTCTTTTCTGTACATTTCAATGTAAAATACGGATTGAATTAGCCCCATTATACCATTGCACAGTACGTTTCTACTGCATGCTGCATGGGATTACATTGAATCAACCTCTTCTGGGGGAGTCTGTTTATTAATTACTTTCTAATCATATAACATTTATTTTTTTAGAAAATTCTACGTGACTACCCGGGCACTGTGCAATGCATCTGGGAACGTTGCATCACTGATTTTCCTAACGTTCAGTCGGATTTCGGTTTTGACGGGCGTGGGATGACTGTAAGTATAGCCGCTAAAGTGATACCAACCAAGAGGAGAATACTTACATGCGCCAAGTCTTTTGTAGTCAAGTTGCAGGCGACCCTTAACCGTGACATGGCTTACATCTGCGATTTTATTGCATTATATGTTAGTTTTGAGGGTGTAGATAACAAATCCGTCGGGTGCCAACATTCTACCTTTAGGCAAAAAGAAAATGTGACCTCATTTGACCCTTTTGATTTTTTCGAATAATTTGAAATTTAAGTGTTTATCACTACATGTAGTATATTTAACATTTCTGTTTTCTCACAACTGAGATTTTTAAGCTTACCTTTTGGAAGCTTTCATCGGGAATTCTCTCCGAAGTCATCAGCCCCAATTTCACACATGGGGGCGCTATTGATGGATTTATCACTAGTATGCCTAAACATTTCATGAATGGTATCAAATTAAGGCTTATCACTTTCCACGCGGCTATCATTTTTACCATACACAGAACAGATTTTTCAGAAACCTTTCACAATTTTCAAAGTCTATCTCAAGGATTAGTGACCCAAAACTAGGCATGTTTGTACTTATGTCAATGCATTTCTCATGGTGGTTCTAAATATGGTCATGAAATTCAATAATTTTGACATTTTATAAACATTTTGTGAAATTTTGGAATGTCGTCTGCAGCCGCCTGCCGCGTGGAAAGTGTTATCACCCATTCAATACATTGGTAAGGATTCCATGCCAAATATACATAGCTGTAGGTCGTATTAAGTATTTAACCAGGTATATACCTTTGAACACCAATTTGAATAGCGTGAATGGTGTAAAGTGTTCAACAAAAGAAAGTCATACACTTTGTTTAGGTCCTTTAGAGTAACTTCAGATTATTTGTTGACCAAACAGACTAGATAGACATTTGGATGAATTTTTCCAGCACAATTTGATACCACAGTTGCCACCTAACAACAAAGATAAACCATGATTAGCACCAATTAAAGAAAATTAGTCACTTTTCAAAAGTCACATTTTCAATACACTACGCGGGAAGAACAGACCACATGTTACCTGTTCATAATCAAATAGCCCGCTCGCTCAGGCACGAGCCAACGCAGTTGCCCAGTGTGATCAATATCCATTTTATTCCCGGCCATTCAAGTGCCACGTACAGTTTCTCGCAGCTTGCGTGCGTTGAAAATGTGACTTTTGAAAAGTGACCAATTTTCATTAAATGGTGCTAATCATGGTTTGTTGTTAGGTGGCAACTTTGGTATCAAATTGTGCCGAAAAGATTCTTCCAAATGTCTATCTAGTCTATTTGGTAGAAAAATTATCGGAAGTTACTTTAAAGGACCTAAACATGGTGTATGAATTTCTTTTGTTGAGCACTTTAGTTCCAATCTTAAATATGATTCAATTTATGGTTTCTATAACATTATAATGTCTAGATTACATAACCATCGGGTGCCTAAAATGTTTATTTGCATAAATTTAGGTATGCCCTTAATTGTCTCGGCTTATTCTTCATTCAAAATACCATTTACACATATTTCTTAACAATTGAATATCTATATACCATGTTAAATTATAAAATACGGTAACATTGTATTGCATTTAGCTAAAATAACCTAGTGAAATTGGTCATTTTGACCAGTTTCACTGACCGCAATCAAAAAATGACTAAGTCCAGCTAATTAATATGCGTAAATGTTATAAATCCAGATGTGAATGGTGTATTGCAATCAAACTTGGTATACTGGCTTATTGTATGATACTCAATCTTTTAAAATATAATTTAGTTTCATAAGCTCATTTAATATGCAAATTAGCTAATTATCTATTCAAGTCATTAATATGCAAATGAGTAATATCCGGAAAATAATTCCCATCATTAAAGTGATCGGTAATAGATATATAACATGTATACCAAATTTAATTGACAAATATTGCTGCATTTAGAAATTATAAGCTTTTTAAATTTCGAAAATTGGTAAAAACAGTCCTTACTTAAAAACCAGACGATAACTATTTACAGTTAAGCCCACAATTATTCATACACCTTGAAAAATATGAGTTTTTTACGATTTTCTCATATCTATACTAGCTGGAGTGGTGGAACTTTCGCTTTACACTAAAGACAATTAGTTTGCAAGTACAAATCAATATATTTGGGCTCAACATATTTTGCATAACAATATAATTGAACAAGAATTGTGTTTTTATGCCTGTCCAAAATTATTCATACCCCATACCAAATCTCAGGATTGAGGCCACTTTTGTGATAATAC
Organism: Ophiura sarsii; assembly: GCA_035610835.1. Taxonomy (NCBI): domain Eukaryota; kingdom Metazoa; phylum Echinodermata; class Ophiuroidea; order Amphilepidida; family Ophiuridae; genus Ophiura; species Ophiura sarsii. The sequence goes on from CM069448.1 coordinate 50,159,534, forward strand.
ATATGTTTTTGACATTCCAAACATTCTTTATATTGTGTGATACTAGCTTTTATATTGTTATGCAATTATTCCATGATGGGTGCATACAATGATAATGCATTACAAATGTGTCCTATTGAATGTTTTCAATGTTCAATCATGATTGATATAGGGGTGTTTTTCAAAGTAAAGCTGCATACATTATATGAATAGCTTTTTTGCATAAGGGCTTACAGACCACTCATATATGTTACTCATTTTGCATAATTGAGTTAATCAAATTATTGTATGGCTGTCTTCATGACTTTGATTAGTGCATCCATGCACCCCAATTGAGGCACCAACAAATACAAGCCACATATCACATATGAATAGCCATCCATTCAATAATGCAAAATCAGTAACAAGTGGATGTAGGCCCTTTTGCAACACAGCTCTTTATGTTGTTGTGTGGCAAAGTCTGCGTGTGTGCATTGTGCTATGCCTACTAGTATAAGTATTAGTATCGATCTGAACAATATGCACACATTATCCATTGTGCGCGTGGGTTCGAGTTTAGTTCTATAAAAACAATGGGTGGGGAAGTTATGTACAATTATCACACATAAAATCAATCGGACACGGTGAATGTATGTGATAATTTAATAAAGTGCTCAAAAAAGAAAGTCATACACTTTGTTTACGTCCTTTAAAGTAACTTTGGTTTATTTGTTTACCAAACAGGCTAGATAGACATTTGGATGAATCTTTTTTGTACATTTTGATACCAAACATCACAACACCTAAACAACAAAGATGGCACCATCTATAGAAAATTAGTCACTATTCAAAAGTCGCATTTTCAATACACTACGCCGGAAGAAAACACCAATTGTTAACAAGCACATAAACCGTATCAGTCCAGTGTTGATCGCTGCGCATTTCCCCTCAATGCGCGGGTAATTCAAATTCAAAGTGTTATGCATGGGTGAAGGATGTGTAAATGTGTGTTATTTGAAATGCTTCATTGATATCTACAGCTAAACCAAACCAAACCAAACCAAGGTGTATCCCTAAGGCTTGGTAAAATTCCAAGCAGTTTAATGTACGCGTTTATGTTCGGAATCAAATATCCCGCTCACTAAGTGTACGACCCAACGCAGCGTAGTATGCACGGCTGAACCGCGTGATCGATTGCCCGGTCAATCCTGGTCATAACAGTGTCGTACAAGGGGTGAATCTCACCCCCCCCCCCCCCTCCCCCACGCGTAGTGTATAGAAAAAGTGACTTTTGAAAAGTGACTAATTTTCTTTAAATGGCGCTAATCATGGTTTATTTTTGTTGTTAGGTGTTATGTTTGGTATCAAAATGTGCCAACAAGAGTCATCCAAATGTCTATCTAGCCTATCTTTGGTTAAAAAACCTTGAAAATTACTTTCAAGGACCTAAACAAAGTGTATGACTTTCTTTTGTTGAGCACTTTATGTTAAAATTGTAAGAAGTATTTACACTTTCACCGTGCCATCTCGTTTTTAACCTTAGTTTTGTGTCATAACAGCCACACAAGGGCCATGCTGTTGTCGCAAGAGACGATCATCCCTATTTTCACCGTCTCTGGTTGCGCTCATGATGAATTGAAACATTTGAAGAACACACTTGATTATGCATAATGGGATATAATAAGTGTGTGTCAGTTTTACAACTATGATTTCTTCTCTTGTACCAACCAATAGGTATATTCTTGAATGTCGGGCACGCACTGCACAAGTAGAAAGGGGCAAGGGAATAGAGGTGATCTGATCAGCTGCCATCTTGTCGGGAATAATAACTGTGTTTAAGATGTTCAGGAAGAAGACACACCTATTTCATGATAATGTAGGCCAATTTCTTAACACGGTTCATGCAATTAATTGAACGTCATGCACCAATTCAATTGAATGTAGAATAGGCCGGGTGCGATTTCCCTTCTTTGTAGTCCGATGCGCATGGTTACATGGATATCCTCTACTTGAAGATGTTCGTTGTAACATTTGACTACCCGAAGATCATAAGTTGTAATGTTCTGCTGTTAACCCAAGTATAAGTACATCTATACATCACCCGAAACAATTGATGTGACCTATGAGTAATCCACCGTATGTCACAACTTCTACGGGAACTTCGACTTAGGGAAGACGTCAAAACTCGACCGCCCGTTGACCGCCGGTTACGGGCGGTTCCGCCCGGTTCTTTCAGGTCAAATGTTTTACTGGTATATGAATATTCGCGCATGCAACACTGAACAACCGCCGGTTGACTTAATGCTGTAACCGGACCAATTTACACTATCAATCTGTTACTTTGCGGTCATATAGCTCTCTCTATAATCGTTCTATAAAAAAAAATCATAGACTTTCGGTATTGATTTTAAAAAGTTAATTGGGCTATAAACAGATTGAAAAAGCCAACCCCAGCGAAAATCAATAGCTGTATTGTACTGGTTGTCAACTGAGCCCATTACTTCAAGATTTTATTGCTCACGCGTGTGACGAAGCACTATCAACCGGTCGTGTTCACCAGAGTGTAACTATTTGACCTCATTATGTGTGTATATGATAACAGACGACACGTTTTGTGAGAACCGGGCGGAACCGCCCGTAACCGGCGGTTGCCTGGCGGTCGAGTTTTGACGTGATCCCTTAGACACTTTGGCCCCATTTTGAGAAAAATGAATTGAAAGCAAATATTTTACATAAAATCAAACGACACTGGGTCTCGAACACAAGACCTTTCGTTCCAAAAGCGTTCGTTGCTCAGAAAATTCGATACATGGCCTTCAATACAACCTATACATTTGTCGGGTTATTTAGATATATGTGGTGTTGGTCTTTTCTTATACTGAAACAGAGTTTTATAATTCCGCAAATACGACCGACACATGGATGGCCTCTTTTATCATGGACTTGTGTTGTGTTCACTATTAAATGATTACATTTTCTGTCACTATTTCTTCCTTGTTTGTCGTTCTCAGCAAATATACCACCAAAATTACCGTAGCTTATGAATATTGTAAATGATTGCCAGGGGATCTAAAAAGTGTAATTTCTTGTGACAAAACTGGTTATTAACTCTATTCTAATTGACAGGCTTTTCTTTATTAAGCTCTATTTTTAATTATGTTCATATAAGAGTCATATCCATGAGATCCGTGACCATTTTTAGGATACCTTTTTTTCTTGATGGATTTGGCCAGATGGACTTATTTTTTTAGAGGGCGTTTTTTTCAAAAATGGCCGCCGCCGCCATTTTGAAATATTATTTATAACTTATACAACCAAGAAATTGTTGTTGAAGATATTTAAACATTATGGGCCGTATTCTCGTACGTAGTTAAATACAGTTTTAGACTAAACACGTCTAACTTTGACTTTAGACACAGCGTTTCGTACATTTCGTACATTTGTTATACTTAAACACGCGTCTAACTCGCCGAAATGTGTCTAACTTTAAGGAGGGAAGTAGGGGTTGAGAGCACATTTTTTTTCTCAATTTTTCTCCAATATTAAATGTACTGTTAATGTTAATTGGGTATGAACTTTAACCTTAAGTGTTGTAGGTTTAAAGAATATCGCCACTTGGTCGGTCATGTGACCCGTTGCCATGGAAACGGCGGCCATCTTGGATTACCTTTTTTTTTGCTACAAGGACACCTTGCGCGCAAGATATCTCAAAAACTATTTATCGTAGAGTATTGGGACAAAGAGCAAATGAAAGCTGATTGATATGGCTATAAGATGAACTAGGATCTTAGCAATTAGACATTATTAACTAGGGTAACGATTTGATTTTGTGTTGACCAGAAGAAGAAGAAAAAAATCTTTTTACAGAGGGTCTCCATTCTAGTTCATTTTAAAGCTTACTTATTAACAGTATTCTGGCCAAATTTGAAGGTCCTAGCCCCTTTAGTTTTTCAGATATCCTGCGCGCACGGTCGCAAAATGGTCGAAATTATTTACGGAGATATCGTTAGTTAAAGGGAGGGTCATTAATAAATACGAATAATTAATACTCATTAAAGGTAATTAATCGTCATTTTTGGTATCAAATTAACTAAATTTGATTTTAAAATGAAGTTTTTACTTATTTAAGGCATCTTAGAACACTAAATGCATTAATTATTGGAGTAATAAAATAAAATATGACATTTTTGACCAGAAATGAGTTACTTAAAACAATAGAATACATAAGAATTAAATACATGCGTTAATATACAAAAAATTCGACTTCGCGACGTACAAATGTACTTGGACGCGCAAAATGTATCATAACTTTGCAGAGGAATATCCGACTTTGTTCATTTTTGAAGCAAAAGAAAGCTAATTCCCTGGGCTGTGATTTAAAGCCACAAAAACAAAATCTATAATATAAAACATCTCAAACCCCTACTTCCCCCTTAAACATGGGAACGAGGGTAGTTTAATGCGTGTTTAACTAAACTCGCGCACCAACTGTATGCCTTGAATGATCACTCAACCGTGCCCGGTGCAAGCTGACGTGCGGATCGTGTAGTCTTTAAAAGTACCGTGTATTCAAGGCATTTGGTGGATATTTATTGTAACCCACGAGGGCCACAATGAATCAAATACCTGTGTATTCAAGGCATTTGGTGGATATTTATTGTAACCCACGAGGGCCACAATGAATCAAATACCTGTATACAATCAACGCAGGACCACTCTGGGAACGAGATTTGCAGATTTTAAAATCGTGTTTTGTTAAACCCGTCGTTTAAAGGATAAACTCACGTTTAAGTTAGACACGCATTTAGTTAAACACGGTTTTAAGCTATGTTTTTTTTCTTTATGATATTGCTCAACGTTGATCACTTGTTATTTCTCTCTTAAACAGGAGCAAGAGCTATTTGAGCACCATTATCCGAAATTGCTGGCTTACTACAAAGCACTGGAGCAAGTGACGGATGATGAGTTGAACCGGAGCAGAACTACACAAACATTCCGGGAGAACTTATCTTTGTCTTTAGCGTATTTTCAACGGGTGGTGACAACTATAGAAGGACTGGTAAGAGTTTGGCCGGGTACCGCAAATCCCTAAACTTTCGGTTACCCATGCTCGTTTAAAACGCCGTATATAAGTATACTCAGTAAACAAAAAGCGAAAAACATGTATTATGATGTTATGTTTTTTTCCGTTCGGGATCGCATGTATTTTCGCAATGGGGCCATGGTATTCTCTAATCGCTTTTAAACCAATTTTATCAGGGGATAAACGGACTTGTGGTAATTGAACCCCTGGGCACTACCTGTCTTTTGTACAATAATTCAAACGAGATGGCAGCTGATCCAGTGGCGTGCGCAGGATATTGTGAGGGGGGGGGGGGGGGGAGCACCTGGCCATAAATGAAATTCCCCCGACTCAGATTCTTCTCAATTCCCCCGACGCACCAACAAACAAATAGTAAAAGGTAGCCCCAATTATTTTTTTGCAGTCACCTCGTGAATTTCAAGGAGGTGGTGGTGGTGGTGGTGAGGAGGGAAGGGTGAGGGGGGGGGGGGGGTGTCATAAAGTTATCACGGTCAAAAATGTTCGCACGGTAAATATTTTAAAAAACGCAGTCAAAAAATCGCACATTACATAAAACAGCACAGTCAACAACTAGTGGCCAATCCTCCGGGTTTTCATCAGTTTTCTCTACAACCTTTTTCTTTATTTAGCCGACTGCTGCATACATTTTACGACTACATGTACAAATTTGCCGACTATTTGACTATTTGGGTCACCCCACCCCACACACACACCCTCTAGCGACGGCCCTGCCCCCGACTGGCAGTAGTTTCCCCCGACTGGCAGTAATTTCCCCCGACAGATTTTAAAGGTGGGGGGGGGGGCGGCTCCCCACTGCTTTGCGCACGCCACTGAGCTGATCGAAAACACGGATAACCTTATACGTTATACGTGTTTTGACATCTAGATCACAGTGATACTTCACATCTAGTTAGTGGAGGAGAATGACACAATCGATTGATAATACAAAATTATATAAATAATCATGCAAAAAAACCAAATAATTTGTGCAAACATAGATAAAGTCCTGAAAATTTTTGTTTCGTAGAAATTGTGTTACATTTTTTGTAGTTTTTACACATTTTAAAGCAAATTTGACATAATTCAATTAATATGAGTTATTGAATTTGCACTTTGAATACTCGCGCAAAACGAAACTCACGCTATATCAATGCTGCCGTAATCAGAATACAGAGCCAGTACCGACCGAGGTAAGAAATTTAACAATTTGCACGCGGCAGGCGTCTGCACATTCCAAAATTACACAAAATGTTTTAAATATGTCAAAATGGTTGAATTTCATTAACATATCTGGAAACACCATGAGAAATGCATCGAAATAAATACAAACATGTATTCTAGTATTGGTTCAGTAATCCTTGAGATAGACTTGGGAATTGGGAAATATTAAATTGAATTTCTACACCATATTTGGAGTCACCATGAGAAATACATTACATGCCTATTTTTAGTTCAGTATTTCTTGAGATAAGACTTTGAAAATTCGGAAATATTTCTGAAAGATCTGTTTTGTATAATGGTTAAACTAATAGCCGAGTGGAAATTGTTAACTTTCTTATTCGTTACTCATTTCTCACAGATAGTCGACATCCATCATGGAAACGATGGTTTCATTCGTAGAACAAATTGTCCAGAAATCTTCTTTAGCGGAAACAGAACGATGAGAGATTTACGAAATCTCTATGTTCTTCAAGAGATCTCATATTACGGCATAATCCTCACAGGTGATGTGTCGATTGCCCGTAACAGACATCTAAGTAACGTCCAACAGACAGCAGCGTTAAACAAAAGATTTCAACCGGAAGGTCGTGTCGGGTTCAGATCCCGACTGGTGATGCTCCGAAATTTCGCCGATATATGATTCCATGATGTTGGTCGACGGATATGGGCGATGCCGAACTTGAAGGAATATGATGTGATCTTTTTCAATTTTTTACACATAATTATTCTTTTCTCTCTTAACAATGAATTTTGACTATCAGTATCAGGAAAAGCTTTCCTGAACTCATAAATCGATTTTGACTATATTTTCCGTTAGAAAACCCAACACAACACATTACTAAATCATAATGGAAATCGGATCACAGTATGCTTACAAATACAAGGTGTTATCAACGTAATCACCTGTACCTTCTTAAAACAGCATGTCTCTGGTTAAAAATAAATACGTGTTAGCATGGTTAGTAGACCGCTTCATATATATTATACCAACACCAATATAATTGCATTGGAGTAAATGGACGTAGTAACTGCTGTGAAATTGCCCACTTTCCATGCTTTACAAAGACCCGCCTTTGCTTTGTCATTGATAAAAAACATGGAATAGACGAAGTGTTATGAAAATAGCCGGCTCCAAAACAAAGTTATCTTCAATCAAATTCCTCCTTTATAGCTTCCTGTCATTAAAGAATTTGTTTTAATATAAATGCACAAATCCTTGAGTAAACGTGCAATATATTCAATCATGTTTTGAATTTACTATGATTTACAAATATCACTTAAGGGGGCTGTCAAGTGTCTAGAATAGCTTCCGTAAAACTGCCGCATCTTCGTCATTAATCATATATTCCATATAAAAGTATACATTTTCTTGAAGGAAAGGGTTCAATAAATCTAACCATGAACATGAAATTGTTCTAAAAAGGACCATTTTGGAGAAAATCCATCTTTAAACCGAGTTTACGGTGTGCAATGGATTGGAAGTAAGCGTCCCTGTTTTTCGGCCCCGTTGATACTTAACACAAATTTGTCCATTGAGATTGAGGTACATTTTGGCTTTTTGAAACAAGCTTCAAAGACTAAAATCCATTAAGTGTATTGGGGACAAATGCGCGCGTAGCGCCCGAAAAATATATTATTACTTATTTTAATTCGGATTCGAGCCCCCCCCCCCCCCCCCAAATGGTTGAAATAAAATTCAGATTCCCCCCTCAAGTTTGTGAGAAAAATTCGGATTCCCTCCCTTAAAATGCCCACTCCCCGCCCCCTGTCATATTAAATGATCGCTCCCTAAACTCCTCAACAAAAGTCAGAATTATTTTTTCAATTGCCTATATTTTGTTTATTTCGTGTTTTAGCACGTGGCTGGGCACTGAAACAAGTGATTGATCAAATGTGGTATCGTTAGAAAGAGGAATACTTCATCTTTCTATCGGTGTGCAACATAGTAAAAACATCAATGTTTTTACTATGCAGTATAGAGCATCCTCTCCCACCATAATCCCCTATCTTTCACGTTTGCTTTCAGTCTAGAACATTCGGACGTTTTATTGATTCAAAAATATGAATGATGTACCATTTTGCGATCGAAAAAAGGAAGGCCTCTGTTCTTTGTTCAGTCCAAATTTCAATCGGTATGTTCCCTAATATATATATTATTCAATTTAACCATGAAAATTTAGGAAGATGTATAGAAAACATGACTTGTTTGACCTTACCCCTGGTTATTTTTGGAAACTATTTTGACTGATAGTATGACATGTCACCAAACCGTAGGCCTCACGCCCAAATGCATACTTAAATGAATTAGCCTATAATGGATATTATATTAGAATACAGGGGAGGCTGTCGAGCCCAGACTGCCCTCCCACCCCTTGTTTGGGATAACCGTGTGTGCACATAACTATACAAAGTTAGACTATGAAACCATAAATACTGGAGAGCAACCAGTATTTATGATAAAACCATGATAACATCGGCCTCATCGAGGATGCTTCCCCGATACACTCGGCGTATGCCCATAATTTGATGAAGCCTAGGTTAAATGGCACTTAATAATTGATATTATGCTTGATATAAAATGACAAATTAGTACATCGAGTTGAACTAATTGAGAACTACGATAGAAAGTAATAGGCCTACCATAATTTAGTATTGACGATAATTAAATAAACAGTTCTTGGATGGACGTGACGGGTGGGACGGACGTACATGGACAACAATCGAAAGGAAACAAAAACAAAACATAACACCTTCGGATAAAACCCCAGTGTAAGTGTTTTTGATACTTCTTAATGTTTCAGATCATGGATTCAAAGTCTTTCCCTGTCCTCTTTTTTCTTTTTCTTTTTTTCATTCTCTCTTTCCAAACTCCTTGACACTATTACGCTTACCCAAAGCCTTGTTTTATTACCTGCTTCAGCCAAAGCCCGGCAAAAATGACGGTTTGGTTATAGTCGGGCCCCCGATGCGTAACAATGCGTGTAACCAAACTCTCAAACGCGCCAAAACCATAGCAGGTAACGCAGCACAGACTGGCGGCATTCGAAACAACAGCGTCGCGTTTTTAAGCGAACTGGCGCGTGCTAATTTGCGTGAACAACAAAACACGAAATGCGCGACGCTTAGGAATTTCGATGATCCCCTGCGGGCAGACTTTTCCATGCGACTTTGTCGATGATCAGAATAAGGGATTTAAATCATTCTAAATAGGCTCTTGGAATTACGAAATATTTCTATTCATGTACTGATAGATAACACTCTGAAGATTTGAAAGATGATGAAAAGTTAAATTCCAGAAAAATACGAAATGACACTTGACAGCCACCTTAAATAATGTTGCTCATCATATGTGCAATACCTATTCAGCTATCTGACAGGCCCAATTTATTACACCCTCCTATATATTATATACAGTCATAAAAAAGTAACTGATCTGGTAATGAATGTGCTTATAATTCGTACCTAAAGTTTTTTGAGAAATTACTCCTCTTTAATTAAAACAGGATATTTTATCAATATGGATTCTGATAAGTCCACTTTTTTTTCTTCACTTTGACTTCAAATTAATTTTCAAATTTTCAAATTTTCCCTCTTCCAATTGTATTTTTTTTAATTAAATTGAGTGCACACACACATCACATACAATTGGAAGAGAGGAAATTTGAAAGTCCACTTCCTCAATACAAAACATGTGTAGAGAAAAATGATTATCATTCTAGGTGTTTCCAACTTGCCATCCTTATTTGGCTTACAGTTTTGCCAAGGTTATTCATTACAAGCCCAAATTGGACCAAAACAACAACAATGCAAGTAAAAAAAAACCACATGTTTTACTTCCATTCAATGTTAGCGCACTATTTAAAGCGGTTGACGTCATCGGTCCATATACAGTGTTGACATGCAATGTATGTACGCTTTCATGTCTCGGAGACATGCGAGAGTGTGCGTAATGTTGAAATGTCCGTGTCAAGTTTATGCATGCAGTACCAGTAGTTACACTTTGAATATTGACTTTGAAAGTGTGCCCCAGCACAGCATTCATGCTTTGTGCGCAGTGTTACCAACTGTTACCAACTAATTCAGCGTTCGCATTAAGTGGTTGCCCGGAACAACCAAAATTAGCACCGGGCAAACAACATTTACTTTTGCAGTTGCCCGCCGGGCAACCAAAAATCTTACTAGAAGTTAACACATGAATTTAAATATTTAACATGTACATTCAAGTTCAAGTTTTCTGTGGTCGAGATTCTCAATCTCAATATGTTTAGTAATAGCTCCAACAACAAAAACTCTGAAACTGAAAGAATAAAAATTTAAAAGTAACAAGATGATGATGGTGTGAGTGACTGTGATTACTAGTTATTAGTAACATACTCATGTTTTAAATTACTGTCATAATTGTGTACAATATCACAACTGTGACGCATTGGGTGTAGATTACTAAGTAAAACCAAATAAACACATAACATACGGACAACCAAAAATTCTGCCGGGCACCCATAATTTCCTGCTAGGTTGTCCGGCGGACAACCAGATTTTCCCCCTTAATTCGGACACTGCCAACTATAATAGCCCAATTATGTAATGAACAATAGATTTCCCTATATATTTCAATTGACAAACCTTGACTTCACAAATGCACCTCATTGGGCCCAAAAAAATGAGCCACAGACAAAAAGTAATCACAAAATCTACCTGCCATGATATGACATAGCTAGTTTTCTGGAGTTAATATTTTTAAATTGTGAAGAGTTTTGTAAGCGATTAAGTTATCGCCTGCCTGCATGCTGTCTGTCAGCACAGAAAATGAATGCGCAAACCATCGCGCATTTTGTCAGAGCAATTACTGTACCGACAAGATTTGTATGAGCTCAAATTGCCCCCATTTGTTTTGAAACAAACAAGTTGAATTCAATTTGATATGAAATATTAGAAATGTGTAACATTATTTGAAATTTGTGAATTTTTTGGAAAATTATGAAATCGTTTGAACAATTTTTTGAAATGATTTGAAAATGTTGACAAAATATTGCAATTTTTGAATGTTTTTGAGAAAAAAAATGTGATAATTTTTTGAATAATTTTTTTTTAATTTTAATATTTTGTGAACATTTATTGCAATTTTTGGAAAAGATTTGAAAAGTTTGTAAACATTATTGCAATTTTTTGAATAGTTTTAGGATGAGTTGAAACTTTTGTGGCAATTTGTCTTGACTTTTTTTGATTTTTTGAATTATTAAAAAAAATGTAATATTTCTTTTAAAATAAATAAATTTAAATATTATGAATTATTTTACAAATTTCAAAAAAAGGTAAAAATTCACCGAAAACGAATATGCCCGACCGACCGACCCTTTTTTGCCCGTACAACGGGTGTTTTTGTTGTTGTTGCATACAGCGTTCGAAATAGCGGCCATCCGGTCATCCGAAATGACCAAATCTACCGGCGGATGACCAGTTTTTCTTGGCCGATCATCCGGCGGATGACCAACATTTTGTATCTAAAATGATTAAATAGAACCAGCAGTTAAACACTGGGAGGCATCGTGTCGACGAAGAAAGTCCGATCCAAAGCAACACGAGAGGCTACTCCTGCAGATCCAATGGTGTCGGGAGATGAAAGTGAAGAAGAGGACCACCAGGATGCATTAGAGGCTATAGCCCTGACCGTCCTATTGCGAGACGTACTGAAAAAACAAGTCTTGGTCGCAAATGAACCAACCCTAGAAGCTGCAAATGAGGATGACACAGCTGACGACACCGACCCTGCAGCTGCAGTTGTGGAACTTGAGGTTGAGTCAGATGATGATGACCTGGATACAGATCCAATGGAGTCGGGAGATAAGAGTGAAGAAGAGGATCATCCGGATGCATTAGAAGTTGCAAATGAGGATGATACTGACGCAGTGGACGGCACCCTCGCGACCCTGCAGTTGTGGAACTTGAGGCTGAGTCGGATGAGGATGACCTGGATACAGATCCAATTGGAGCTGGGAGATGAGAATGAAGAAGAGGATCATCAGGATGCATTAGAAGCTGTAAATCAGGATGACACTGACACAGCGGACGACACCGACCCTGCAGTTGTGAAACTTGATGCTGAGTCAGATAAGGATGACCTGGATACAGATCCAATGGAATCGGGAGATACGAGTGAAGAAGAGGATCATCAGGATGCATTTCAGGGCTTACAGCTGGTTGTCCTATTGAGAGACGTACTGAAAGAACGTGCCGACTAGAACAAATAAGTGACTGAAGAAAAATAGTAGTTAAAAGAGAAGAGATTGTGAAATAAAGAGAAAGTTGTTTATGAAGCATAGAGGTTAATGGGGAGTTGTCGTCATTGTATGTGTATAATATATATTAAACAATATATATAATTAGTCTAACCAGAAACGGTTGTCGATACATATATATAGATGTATGTGTATATATGAAGACTCGCTTAAAATGTGTTTTTTGAGCTTGCCACTGAAAAAATGCGGATAACCAAAAATATTGGCGGATGACCAAAATCCAAACCTAGGTTATCCGGTGGATAACCAATTTATTTTACTTATTTCGAACGCTGGTTGCATAACCCAAGTGATCCATTGGGAATGGACGCACGTCACATTAGGTTGACCCCGCGTAATTAGCCAATCACAGCCTCGCTGCTGGAGGTCGAGCTGACGTCTCGGATGAGGTTTGCGCCGGGCGTTTGGGGTGAGGTTGACCTCGTGGACTTTACGAAGTACGCGGGGTCAACCTCATGTGTCGTGCGTCCATTGACCAAAAGAACAGAGGAGAGGATGTAAAATGGAGAACCACAAGTTAAAGGTACATTATGTGATCTTTCCAGGGAACGCCCTCAACATCGAAAAAAAATAGAAAGCAGATTTTCTTGCAGATTTACATTTCTGATCATAAATCATGCATACATTCCAAGTTACAGGGCGATACGATTCTTAATTACTTCAAAATCATGGTTTTAGAGTGAAAATAAACTGTCGACAGTTTATATTTTTCACTCTAAATTCACTCTAAAACCATGATTTTGAGGTAATTAGGAATCGTATCGCTCTGTAATTTGGAATGTATGTATGATTTATGATCGGAAATGTAAATCTGCAAGAAAATCTACTTTCTAAAAAAAATCATGAATAGAGGGCGCTCTCTGGAAAAGATCACATAATATGCCTTTAAGGTCCGCGGCGGCCCCAACGCATTGAACATGGGGCACAGTGGTGTCAGGCAAGCAAGTCACCTGTCATAATTCTATTTAAGGACACAGATCAAGTTTTTTCACGCACGCACGCATCCTATTTTCTTTTTTTTAAATTCAATTTAATTGTGCTACCGATATATTCAATGCAAATTAACTAATCAAAGATTTTCAAGTGCAGGGATGATAATTAGAGAATAAAGGTATTGTTTTTAGACCCTACCCGTGTTATACTGTCTGAAATAAATGCGGACGATAGTATTATACACCTATCAGTTGTAAGACGCACATGTGCGTCGTGGGTGCGTCGTTTACCAATAATTCTTTACGGAGGGTACGTCAGTGGCAGCCTTTGGTCCGTCAAAAAAATGACGGAGGGTGCGTAAAGGTCCGTCACTTTACATGGGTGCGAATGGGCTGATAGTTGACTAAGGGTGCGTATTTGGATGGCAACGGTCCGTCGTTTTTTTGACACAGGCTGCGTCATGGTACATGAGAAGTTGACGCACCTCGGTAAAGTGACGCACCACTCCCGGGGGTCGTATAGTGCGTCTTACAACTGATAGGTGTATTATTTTAAGTAGAACAACGACGCCGCAGGCAGAGTTTTCTACTTAAAAGGTATCAATGTTATGACCTCCACGCGCACATGTAATGTTCAGATTGATACTAATACATGCAATCGTTCATGGAAAAAGAGTGAATCTTTATTGATGACTTGGTGTTGAGTTATTTCATGACAGGGCTTGTTTAGTCAGTAGGCCTAAAACATGCAGAATCCTCCTTATCTTGGTCCGAAACACACATAGCTTCAAACGACTTGTCGCACATAAGTATCCCTGTACTAGAAATTTATTGAACTAAAAATGCAAGTCTCGTTCGTATGAGATTATAGATGACGTCGATTAGTTGTTTTGACTTTTTACTACGCACCTCGTGAAATATTTGGTTCCTTTTTTGATGATTTTCACAGTTACGCAGTCAATATCCTTTAATACACGCCTTACCACCTTTCCTTTCATGATTATCTATTTTCTTTCTATTGTTGCAGCTGCCCTTTATTTTGTTGAAAGAGCTCACTACTTATGGTTTGTGCACAGCCTGTTATCTAACCCAAAGACCATTACTAAATAAAAATCCTTTAAAAGGGAAGTGCTAGAACAAAGGAAATAGGCCTACTTATATGTATCTTTGGGAGAATTATGTTGCTCTCCATGCATATAACTATCATGCCAATTGGGTTTTCAGAGATTGTCATGAGAATAGTGGTAGGCATAGTCAAGCAATTATACTATAGAACCATGGACAAAGGCATGCTTGTACTTATTTTAATGCATTTCTCACGATAATTCCAAATATGGAAATGAAATTGGATTATTTTAACATTTTTGAACCATTTTGTGAGCATTGTGGAATGTCCTCGGCAGACACTTGCCGCATGGAAACTGTTAGCATTTCAGTGATATAAAAAGAAACATAACTGCAGAATGACACTGATTGAGACACTCTTTATGTTTTACCGTTTGCTCAGGAGGAATAATGAGCAATTATATTTATGAACTCCAAAAGATATGATTAATTTATTTCATGAATTTATTTATTCAAATTAAATCAAACTATTTGAAAAAGAATTATATTGTTAATTTTAATGTTCCTTGCATGATGATACCTTTAACTATAACATTTCTACGAGCAAGATTGTATGATATTGTGAAAGTGGCCCGATTTCTAGACGACTTAGTAGATTGGTCATAACTTTTAAATACAAGAAGTTAAAAATACCAAATGAAATTATTCTGTTAGTCAAAACAACAAACATTTGCTTAACAATAAGATTGCAATTATATATATTTTTTGTTATTGTCTATATTCCTAGAAAAACTTATAGCGCATGCACTAAATTGGTGCATGATTACATTAATAAGTCAAGAATAACTAACTACAGTGATGTAAAACTATGTGTAATGCCCACAAATCAAAATATGACTTGTACCTGTGTGCAATAACTTATGTTACTACATACAGGGTGTATCAAAAAATAGGACTCTCTTTCAGCATTGATTTGATCCTTATTAAAACCACTGAACCATGACCAATTTGATTTCATTGTAAAGTACAACTAATAGGGTTAAAATCCTGAAAATCTGAGATTAATCCAATGAAAAAAATGACCGCTAGCATAATTTGCGTAAACCATGTCATTTACTAGTCTGTACAATGGGATTTACACATACTAACCAGAAAATGACATGGTTTACATTTCAATACTTTACATTCAAAAACATTGTACATCATCTATCAAAATAACAATAGCAAAGATTAGTTTGGTATTCCTCTTATTTCCGGCACACCACCATTAATAGCTACATAATCCACAAATTTGATGCATGGTTATTTCTGTCCATTGTTCAATGTTGCTCAGTGTTCTTATGAGAAAGCCTCAGCATGTAGGATCCAACCGTTGGAACATGTAGGACTTGTAAGTCAACTTACCACTTAGTCAAGTGTGAGCATGATAAGAATAAGAATAATTTAGCATGATAAGAATACAAATAATTTGGTTTTTTGTGATTGGAAACTGTGTCGCAGAGAATAAAAAAGATGATTTTTACAGAACAGAAGGCTGCAGTCATACAACCTGAGCTGTGTACTGCCGACTAGAATCAAATTCGGCAGTCCTGCATAGGTAAAACTTAGGTAAAATATAAGCATCTGATTAGGGGAAATGGAGGGGGTGGGGAGGGTAATACTGAGCCTAAGAGTAACTTACAATGAAGCTTATAATGAGTAAAACTTGGCCTATTTTTAATCAATCTATGAAGTAAGCTTATGTTTACTTTGATTCCATGCATGGTCATGGATGATGGGGTAGGCCTGAGGTTATGTTGTGTACTCTAAAGCTTTGTAAAACTAGTTCAGGATGTGAGGGTCACATCCATGAAGGTATCGTGTATAATGCCTGCGTTCTGGAGGCAAAACCATTTAACAGGTAGGTAATTATTATTATTATAATAGGCACTTATATAGCGCTCTTTAAAAAGCACAGCGCTTAAACAACGCCCCGAAAACAATATACGGCAGACATAATACACAAAACATATACAATAATACAAAGTTACACATTTGGAAATAAATAGGTCTTTAGAAGACTCTTAAAAGTAGACACAGTCCTAGCTTCTCTGACATAAATAGGAAGCTTATTCCAGAGCTGAGGTCCGAAAACAGTGAGACAACAATCACCAGCTCTTTTGTGTGAACGAACGGGATTGAGCTTTGTTGTGTCAGATGAAGAACGAAGTCTGTGCCTACTTCTAATAGTATCAGGATAATTGTACAACGCGACAAGATTCTGTAGATAAGCCGGAGCAGTACCAGATATGCACTTATATACCTGCAACATGATTTTGAAATGTATTCTTTCTTTGAGTGGGAGCCAGTGTAAGGAACGCAACAGTTTGACAGAGCACCTGTCTCGTCCACATGCAATTACTAGTCTGGCAGCTTTTTTTTGATACGTTGCAAACGTTTCAGATCAGATTCACGAGTTCCGTACAAGAGGGAATTGGCATAAACAATGCGAGACAAGACAAGTGCTCTGACGGCATGATGGCACGCTTCCTGGCTAAGGAAGCGACGAATCCGCCATAAGTTACGAATGTGGAAGTTCAAAGTCTTACAAAGCTTACTAACATGGGTAGACATATTTAGAGTGCCGTCAAAAACAACGCCTAAGTACCTAACACTGGCAGATGGTTTTATTGAAAGATTTCCCACATTTAATACAATATCTGGAAGTTTGGTGAGAGCTCTGTTTGTGCCAATTATGAAAAACTCAGTTTTATCCTGATTAAGCTGCAACTGGTTGTGTAACATCCAAGAGGTAATATCAGATATGCAAGCAGACAGGTTATTGAGGACACGCTCACGATCACCAGGGATCTTAGAATCAAACTCGCCATAGAGCTGAATATCATCCGCATAGCAATGGAAACATATTTTGTAACGACGGATGATCTCACCAATAGGGGTGGTGTACATGATGAAACCCTGAGGGCCAATTATGGAACCCTGTGGCAAAGAGTATGTAAGCGTGTGCTCACTAGACATGGCGTTTTTAATTGCAACTCTGACATTACGCTGATTAAAATAAGATTCATACCAAGAGAGAACAGAGCCATCGATACCAAAATGTGATTTAAGTCCATGCAACAAAATGGAATGATCAACTGTATCAAAGGCCGCTGACATGATCCACGAACTGGTTGATATCGTTCCGGCAGTTTCAGTACTATGAGACCGCTTGTATGAGGACTGGTAAACTTCGCCCATATTGTTGTTGTCAACATGTGTTGTGTAATGATAAGCAAAGTCTGATAAAGGGTATGTCTGCTATGTTATTGTGTAGATGAATTAATCAAATTTGAACATTGGTGGGGACAGTCTCCAACTTTATCATTTTGGAATCTATTTTGATTATTTTTGTACAACAACACAGAGCATGTACCCCTTTTCAGTCAAGAAAACACCTACATGTACACACTCAATTCAACGAGAATATCTTTCAAAAGGATGGTAGCTGTCCTCACAAAGTGCAATATTGCTTTGTTAATTTTGCTATCTTCAGTAGATAGCAGGTATCCATACATGACAATTTCAACTCATAAATAGTTATAACAATATGGAAATATCATTAAAATGATCTCAAAATGTTTCAAATGATTCAAGGTAACTATTTCAGTACATTTCAAGTATATCAGCACAATATTAATTGTCTTAAGGGTGCACTACACTAAATGGGGTATCCCCTACTCATAAAAGAGGTGTTTAAAACTAGAATTGGAAAGTATGCATGGGGATCCTGGATTTCAAAGACTTGACAGCAATACAATTGCTTAAATGCCTAGGTTTTTCAATAGTCATGATTAATGGGACATCACCTACATGCACACTGACTATAAAATGTGAATATCATTCGCTTGCATCTAGTAGAAGTAGTGTGCACCCTGTATTGTTTTAATGATAATGCAAAGCTCAAAGCTCAATGTGTATAATAATTTTAAAATTCCCTTGAAGTGGCGCCCCGGGTACATGCTGCACCTGCCGACAAAGAAAATTAGCATTTCTTCCAAGCTTTGTTCCATTCTAAAGGCTGTATATCCGTTGATATGTTGACGTAAAGAGGTGATACACCGATACGCGGTTTAGGATAAAGAAGATTACTCAGCCCATCATTGGAGAATCTTTTCTTGGCGGAACGCACCAGACACATTCTGTAAAATTCAAAAAAGGGTGGCACAAGGAAGACGAATGAATGAATAGGTGAATGAATAGGTAGGTGAATTAATGAAACGCTGCGATTATTTGCAGTTGAATTTCCTAACACCCGTATTCCATCGAGACATACAATTACAAGAAATATTAAGAGTTGTGTGTGAGTGCCAATAGGAATGCTGGAAACAGTGGTCGTAGAAGAAAAAGCTAGATTAGTCGGGCATATACGGGGGGGGGGGGAGGTCCTTGCACCCCAGGACTCCCCCAAACAAACTTTTTGACTTCCTTTCATGGTCCTAAAACATATTTAGGATGTTACCAAAATAATTTTGGTATGCTAATGGGTTATTCAAGATGGCGTCCAAAATGGCCGCCAAAACTTATCAAAATTCATAAAATAGCATATATCAATCAAAATGTATGGGAAAAGTATAGTTTTGATAGTGGGACGTATGAAGTAGACCACTAGACACACAAATCCAGTACTTTTACTTTGTTAACATACCTAAAACCATCATGGCCGCTAAAATGGCCGCCAAAAATGATAAAATTTCATAAATTGGCATATATGAACCAACATGTAGGATCAGAGTATAGTTTTAACGATGGGATGTATGTGTTAAACCACTAGAAACTCATATCTAGTAGTTTTGCTTTGTTAACATACTTTAAAACCAAAATTGCCGCCTAAATGATGGCCCAAAATGGTCAAAATTCCATAAAATGGCATAATTAATATCCACCAAAATGTATGATGAACATATAGTTTTAACTCATATCCAGTATTTTTGCTCTGTTAACATACTTAAAAATCCAAAATGGCTTCCAAAATGGATGAAATGACCATCGTTGGATTTTTGTTGGTTGTTTATGCATTATTGATGCCATTTTGGATGTTGTTATATCTTCTGAATATAATTTCAAGTCCTAAAATCATTTGTTATACACAAAATCTGTGTTCTTACCATTAACAGCCTTAAGGGGGGTCACGACATTGACAAATCATGTTTATCCAAGAAAATGAACTAATGCTAGTGTTGAATTCTGTAGGGTTTAATCAAATGTGCGATATTCTATACGTTTGCATGTACAGATTTTCAAGGAGCTATATTTAATAGAATTTAAAATAAATTATTTACACACTATTTGAATCAACTATTTTGTTGAAACTAAGTTTTCCAATTAAATATCGTCAAATATCACGGGTTCAGGAATTCGTATGTATTTTGATGTTTCCTCATGCTGCTTTTTAAAGAGAATAATTGTACAAAATAATTTCTGAACGAATGAGTTCATTTTTATGATCTTTCATCAAACATCAAAACTACATATATCAAATAAACGATACCAAAGCTTTATAGATAAGGTTTGTTTTAGTGTTCAGCCAATCAGAGGCTCTACGGTGTTCAGTGTTGAAACATTGTCTTTGGTCATTACTTTGGGGGTCATTTTAAACATTTGAAGGCCATCTTAGATATTTCAAATGTTATATCGCATGAAGCCTTGTTTACAAATGCCACCTATTCTTCCCAAAATATTCAAAATATCAATAGGCTAATCACGTGTATTTTGAAACCCCCTCTAGCGGACAAACTGCCAGGGTATACCAATTGCAATGGCGTATCCAGGACTGTTTTGATGGTGGGGCCAAAAAAACCTGAAGCCATCTTGTTGATCTTAAATATTTAAAAGTTGAACCTTAAGCGCGCAAAAATTGTGATTTTAACACTAAAAAGGTACAGTATGGCTTTTTTAACGTCCCCTTTAGTATAGAGAATTTGGAGTGGTTTGAGGGCCATTATAATATCAAAACCTCTAGAAAAAATATTTGGAGTTTTTTAACTAAAAGGGTCATGAAAAACTGTCCTGAAGCCATCTTATTAAGCTTAAATAATGAAATATTGAAACCAATACGTGCGCAAAGCGCACAAAAAATTGCATTTCTAACACTAATGGTCCAGTATGATAATAACTTCCCCACATAATATTTAGACTTTTTGCTGTTGTTTGAGGGTTATAATAATGTTAAAACCTGTATTCGCGCGGAGCGCACAATTTTTTGAGTTTTTGAACTAAAATTGTTCATGGAAAACCCACGGTCTTGAATGCACCTTGTTAAGCTTAAATAATAAAATATTGAAATTAATACGCGCAAAAATTGGAATTTTTAACACTTAAATGGTCCAGTATGATGTTTTTAACGTCTCCCCACATAATATTTTGAATATTTGGTATGGTTTGAGGGCCATTAGGCCTATAATGTTAAAACGTGTAGAAAATATGCGCGCGGACCGCGCAAAATTCTTGAGTTACTAGAAAAATGGTCATGGAAAACTGTTCTGAAGCCACCTTGTTAAGCTTAACTAATGAAATATTAAAATTAATACGCGCGCAAAGCGCGAAAAAAATTGAATTTCTAACACTGATGGTCCATAATGATAATAACGTTCCTCACATAATATTTAGAATTTTTGATGTGGTTTTTGCATTAAAACTTTGGTCCAGTATGATGTTTTTAACGTCCCCCACATATTTAAAATATTTGTTTGGTCTGAGGGCTAATATAATGTTTAAGCCTGCATAAAATAAAATATAGCCATCTTGTCAAGCTTGTATAATGAAACATTGAAACTAATGCGCGAAGTACGTAAAAATTGACATTTCTAACACTTAAATTGGTCCAGTATGACGTTTTTAACATTCCCACACAATATTTTAGAATATTTGGCATGGTTTGAGGACTATTATAATGTTAAAATCTGTAGAAAATATGCGCGCGGAGCGCGCAAAATTTTTTCAGTTTTTGAACTGAGATGGTCATGGAAAACTTTCCTGCAATGCCATCTTGTTAAGCTTGAATAATGAAACATTCAAACTAATGCGCGCGATGTACGCAAAATCTGACATTTCTAACACTTAAATGGTCCAGTATGACGTTTTTAACGGCCAACCAAAATGTTTAGAATATTTGGTGTGTTTTGAGACCCATTATAATGTTGAAACCTGTTGAAAAAGTGAGCGCGAATCGAAAAAACCCAGTTTTTGAACTAAAATGGTGGGATGTATGAAGTAGACCACTAGACACACAAATCTAGTACTTTTACTTTGTTAACATACCTACATTATAATGTTGAAACCTGTTGAAAAGGTGAGCGCGAATCGAAAAAACTCCGTTTTTGAACTAAAATGGTCCAGAAAAAAACGTTCCTGAAGCCCTCTTGTTAAGCTTGAATATTGAAACATTGAAACATTGAAACTAATACGTGCAAAGCGCGCACAAATTGACATTTTAACATTAAAAGGTCTAGTACAACGTTTTTAATGTCCCTCACATTAAAATTATGGGGACGTGACCCCGTAACCCACCCCCTTTGCGCCGCATATGTCCCTTACCCTTCCTCCTCCCCTACCTCCTTTCTCTTCCTCCTTCTCCTCTTCCTTATTTTTTTATTGACTCTTTTTATCAATAGAGGGCCATGGCCTGCTGGGCCACCCCCTGGATACGCCACTGACCAATTGTCTACCCTCATCTTTTTGGTATTTCTGATTACACATGAAATCCCCCTCAGACAATGGACTACCGTTAAACTTCATCTATAAGCACCTATTGACTAATAGTTAATAAGCAGAGAATAGATAAAAAGGTATGAGCGCCCTCTATTTATCTAGAGAAATTAGCACGAATTTGTTTAGTGTATTCGATATTCAATAATATAAAGTTGTATTACTCTCTAAATAATTTCATGGACAGACGAATTGCTCAATTGGTAAAGCGCCCGGTAAAGCGTCAACTTCAGTATCACGAGGTTGGTGGATCAATTCTCAACTACACCTTTTGCAATTTCTTTTGAAATCCAAGTGATATAGAAATTAATGCAAACTTGAATGTAAAATGATTACTCAATTATACTAGCTTTATTGTTATTTTTCAAAAAACAAGCGCATAATTAATTTGATTGTATAAAGTAATGATCTTAATAGTCCAACCTTTTTATAAGCTAAAACACATTTATACTACAAATTAACCACAACAAAATGTATTCATTGGCTTATTTTAAATGTTTCACACAGTAATCTTAAACGTTTCCTTCATCATGATTTAAGGGCAAATTATGATGATGCATATTAGGTTGGTAGATCAAGTTAAGCAACAAAATGAAAGTAACTATGCAAACCACTATAATCCTGGTCTCACAATGAATGAATAGGTGAATGAATGGATGGCTATTAAATCAATTTATTTCCAATAAGATAGAGGGCCGTCCATTTATACCGACCCATCAATCATACATGTAGTTATAAAACAGTATCTGACACAGCAGTCTCGTTTAGATCAATTGGTTAAGCCGGCAGTTAGGGCAATTGTGATCGCAGGTTCCAGATGACAATACCTGGTTCGAATCTCACTTCAAGACTTCTTCTTTTGGAAAGTTTATAAATATTTACGGTGTATATCAAATTCTTAACTTTGTTTTTACCATGAATAAATAGTGAATCTATATTTGTCTTTAATGTGTGTTTTCCCTTTTTTTCTCCTCTCTTTCTACTATTTTTAATTTTAATTTTAATGTTATCACAATCGTTTATAAATAGTACAAACATTTAAATCAACCTCAACGACTTAGTATTTTTGTGAAGACATGCATGGATGGAGTACAATGAGACAATACGTTGATTACAATTCACTGCTTTTCAGTTCTGCTACTTATGGTTTTGGCCATTGTTGGTTCTAGATGACAATTCCTGATTGAGTTTATAGAGACACATACATGTACATGTACATGTAATCGATACAAGCATGTAGCATGTCTATCGAATTTGGGGCAGAGGACTTCTTTAGTGATATAGACACAGTTTCGTAATTCTAAAACTAATCCGTTATAAATCAATAACACGTGGCCACTATACTACCATTTACATGAATGTAATGCATGACCTTCAATACCACGTGAGCTGCTCAAACTATGACATGTTCATAGGCGTGAAATTTAAAGGCATCCGTCAAACGTGTGTATTATAGTTCCGAAAAACTTAAACAGACTTAAAAAGATGGATGGTGCCGTAAATAAGTCCTTCGCGTGATTTCTTTTATTATTTCCACTCAGTTTTGTTTTATTTGTTTTGTGCTTTGTGTTTCTCCAAGAATAGGTATGGCACAAACGTGTAATATCGCGTTTCGAATCAATGAGGACAACAGGCAAACAGTCAAAACGTTATTGACTGGCTATGGCTTGCGTGTCCAGTTTGATTACATTTTGTTTCATTTAAAAAATATATATATAAAAAAAACCAACGAAAAGATAGATTCCTTGTTCATTCATGATAAAAATAAAACACTGTCAAGAATTTGAAAATTATGACCTTTCCAAAAGAAGAAGTCTTGAAGTGAGATTCGAACCAGGAATTGTCATCTGGAACCCGCGATCACAATTGCCCTAACTGCCGGCTTAACCAATTGATCTAAACGAGACTGCTGTGTCAGATACTGTTTTATAACTACATGTATGAGTGATGGGTCGGTATAAATGGACGGCCCTCTATCTTATTGGAAATAAATTGATTTAATAGCCATCCATTCATTCACATATTCATTCATTGTGAGACCAGGATTATAGTGGTTTGCATAGTTACTTTCATTTTGTTGCTTAACTTGATCTACCAACCTAATATGCATCATCATAATTTGCCCTTAAATCATGATGAAGGAAACGTTTAAGATTACTGTGTGAAACATTTAAAATAAGCCAATGAATACATTTTGTTGTGGTTAATTTGTAGTATAAATGTGTTTTAGCTTATAAAAAGGTTGGACTATTAAGATCATTACTTTATACAATCAAATTAATTATGCGCTTGTTTTTTGAAAAATAACAATAAAGCTAGTATAATTGAGTAATCATTTTACATTCAAGTTTGCATTAATTTCTATATCACTTGGATTTCAAAAGAAATTGCAAAAGGTGTAGTTGAGAATTGATCCACCAACCTCGTGATACTGAAGTTGACGCTTTACCGGGCGCTTTACCAATTGAGCAATTCGTCTGTCCATGAAATTATTTAGAGAGTAATACAACTTTATATTATTGAATATCGAATACACTAAACAAATTCGTGCTAATTTCTCTAGATTAATAGAGGGCGCTCATACCTTTTTATCTATTCTCTGCTTATTAACTATTAGTCAATAGGTGCTTATAGATGAAGTTTAACGGTACTATGTTTAAGATTGTTGTTTTCTATTTCAACTGAACCCGGGAAATTCATACCATACCTTGGACCATGATGATGATCATCGTAACCTTTTTTATGACTATGCACAATTGTATCGTAGAAACCGATGTTCCCTTCCGGTCTAGTCCTGATGTAACCATGGGCATATATCCGTAAACGTATATCATCATCTTCCCCTCCCCAGCACCAATAGAGATTTGAGAAACCGTTGACTGTTTCCATTTGGTTACGGGTAAGTCCAATTACACCACCAAAATAATTGGGATGTACCCTGTAACGTGAAAAAGGAGGCCTTTTGAAAATTCACCCTATTTTGATAACCTTTAATACCAATAGCAACCACTTGATATATTAAAAGGTATATATTTAGAGTATCATCGGTGTTTGCAAAACGAAAAGAAAATGAAATGACTATGAAAGGCTATCAAAGACCACTGGTTATAGCTATGCTAAAAATAGGAAGGCAAAGTCGGGGGCAAAGTGTTTGATAATTTACGGTGTATCGTCTCATCTTTACTTTACACCTAATTCCACTAGATTAGCTTTTTACTGACCCATTACTATACACCTGCTACATGTAGGTTCAATCCCATACCATCACAGTATAGTGCGAGTCAATAAGAAGTTGATCATGAATAAAAAAAAATTCTTCAAATAATACCAAACAAATATGACAAACAAATGAAGCACATATTCAAAGAGCGTATTCTTCATGTTCTTCCGCCCATATGACAACAATAATCATTGAAATTCATCTTTGCTATCAAGAGTTATGCCTGTTTTAATAAAAGACCACCTAAATGCATTTCTATCTGAAATGAGAAAGTAGTGCTACATGTTTCTGTTGCTTTTGTCTTTAAAAATCCGTCGGCATCTCGAAAATTGGTTCTTTTTTTAGTAAAAACGCATAACTCTTTATATCACTGAATATTGATTGTATTCCCACTTTAAATCATCTCTATGATTTAATGTACCAGGTATAAATATTGTCGAGATTTAGACAATTAAGTAATCCCACAGTTGCCACCAATTGTGGCGATTTAGACAAAGTTATTGAGATAAAGAAGACACTCGGCATAGACGACAGTTGCATATTCTTATTAAATCATAAGCTCGAATTGTGCATGTTTAAAGCTACATACAGAATATTATGTACAGGCTATAATTATATGAAGAAGTATTTTGCAAAAGGGCCTACATCCACTTTGGCTCTTTTTGAGAAAAAAAATCAAAAAAATGTTTCTATTTATTCAAGTTGAGCAATTGAAAAACTGAATAGATTATGAGAGAGGTACACCACATACTAACTTAAATTGGACTAAATTTCAAATGTGCTAGTTTTTAATATTTTTTAAATCATGTTTAATTTTTTTGAAAATTTGGATGTAAGCCCTTTTGAAACAAAACTCCATCTGTTTGTACATTAGAGAAAATACCACACAAAACAAATCATTTATTTTAATCATTTTTCAAAAATGAGTTTGATATAGAAATGTATAGGGAACAATCAATCAATTATGGATACAAGCCCTTTTGCAACAAAACAACAACTTTAATGGCTGTATACAATGAGATGTAGGTCTTTATGAAAAAAATGACTTTGTTTCCATGAAACATATGATTGTGCCAAATAAATTTCTATATCAAACTCATTTTTGAAAGAAATGCACCATAGCCCTTTTGCAACAAAGCTCTTCATATATACAGGCCATCATAGATGTGTAGTGGTCAAGTGCTACCACCAGAATAGATGTGCCATGGTCAAGAGCTCCAATCATAATGAATCTCCCTGGCAAAATACTGCCCCTTTTATAGGTTTTGGTCCAACCCACTATCGTTACCCAAAGTCAATAAGCTACACTATCTCCACACAATCTGTGGACAGTTTGCGGGTTGCACACAATCTGTGAGGGATTTGCGTAGATAAACAATGTGCAGGAAATTGCAAAGAGGTGAAGTTGTTATTCTGAAATCTCTACAATATCTTTCGAATTTGAATGAATATATCACTTTGACGGAAAATTCAAAGGAGTCAACATTCCCCGGACAGTTTCCAAAATTAGTTCCTTCAATAAAACATTGTTTGAATCTCACGAATATAAATTAACATATTTTGAATTTGAATGTGTTGTTACTTTTTTTCGGAAGACAATATGGCGTATCAAGACTGGTATGAAGAGGCCGAGGAAAGAGATGCGCGGACTGGGAAATATGAAAAGTACATTAATCAGGGAATGGACGAGAACGATGCAAAATAAATGGCCAACATAAAGACCTAGTGGGTAGTCAAAACTTCTTTAACTTTCATCCAATAACCTACTCGTCAGAGACAAATTTTGTAGAAAAAGTGGATAAAGGATTGGATCAATAAAGCCTTGAACAGAGTGATACCAAACCCCAGGACAAATGTAAAGGATTTTTCCACCAATATGAAGTATCTCACACTTTGCCACTAGTGTCTTGGTTGATAACCGTCCATAGACTCGAGGAGAGTTTACCAATACAACAATAAGTGGTCAAACCCATAAAACCTTTTAGTTAGATTAAACTCGTATAGACTGACACATGCTTACATTGTCTGAGGACGAGATTTCGCAATACAAAAGAGGAAATTTAATGATACATAACGCGAGATTTCGGGTTGCCACACGAGATTTCGGGGTCGCGATGTCGCGATGTCGCGATGTCGCGCTCTCGAGTCGCGTATCGCTGCTCTATAGTGGGAAGTCTTGGGTCGCGATACGAAACCCGCGACACGAGATTTCGGGTCGCGATACGCGACTCGAGGGCGCAACACGAAATGATACCAATAAAGCTTCGTATTGTTGTTATAGATAGCGTTGTTCAAAACTTACTTCCATTTACGTATCGCCGAACCCGTCATAAAATGTCGAGGCATGGGGCTACATCCATAGTAGTTAGCATTATTCATCGGCATATGGTCTATGTCATGAAAGATGAAGCAGTCCCATTGAACGAACCGAAGAGCTTCTTTGAAACCTATGTTCATTAGCATTGCTTTATTAAACTCCTGATTGTCATTGGGCTGTAATAAGAGAATGTCGATAACACCAATCTCAGTCACTATTATACTGGGTGAATAAAAAAAAATGCGCACTGAATATAACGGCCCTAATTGATCTTAATATGTGCATTCAACCATATCATTGTTGCTGTCTGTATAAATCGTATCTAACGTACATGTAGTTCATCTTTTGAAAAAGAAATAAAAGTAATTTAATGAAAAATCAGCAAAATGTTTTGTACGTTGACCCTTTATTCACCCAGATATCTTGGCATATAGGATAGTTTTCACTCAGCGAGATGCGGTAGATTTGCTCGCTGACTGACCAGAATTGTTAGTATTAAAAACGTGTTTTTTATTTATTTACATGATTGCAGTGCCAAAAATGGAAGAAATGATGATGATGTGTTCTAAATTTGCCGTTCAAATGGGGGACAATCGGTAAAGTATTTCCGGGGAAAAGTGTACTTTAGGTCCCAGATTCTGGACTGTAACATCCATTATCGTACGCGTATACTGGTACGAAGCCAGTGTTCCAGTATCGACCGATACTGGAACACAATTTGGCGTTCCAGTAGCGACCGATACTTGAACAGTAAAATCTAACCAGTATCGACCGATACTGGAAAAGTTTTTGTTCCAGTATTGAGCAATACTGGTATACCAGTATTTGGGACCTAAAGTACACTTTTTCCTATTTATAAAAAAAGAAGGAAGGTAGGGAGAGGGAAGGGGAGATTATTTTAGTCAATTTAAACAATGTTATTTACAGTGATCTAAAAAACCCACTAATAGTACTTTACTTTGTTAATTAACAAGAGGGTAATAGTAGGAATGGGCAGGGAGGGAGGGGATAGGGTAGGGGAAGGGGCTTATGGGACAGGGGAGGGGTAGGGGGAGATTGTCTCGAGAAGGAATGACAGGGGAAGATTGTCTCGAGAAACAGGGGTCAGGGGGCGATTGTCTCCAGGGACAGGGGGATTGTCTCGAGAGGTATATTTTGGAATACAGGTTTTTATTTACATTTATGGCATGAA
This sequence comes from Ophiura sarsii, assembly GCA_035610835.1. NCBI lineage: Eukaryota > Metazoa > Echinodermata > Ophiuroidea > Amphilepidida > Ophiuridae > Ophiura > Ophiura sarsii. Next base: position 50,188,564 of record CM069448.1, read on the forward strand.
CTAATGTGACTGATTACCTGTACAATACATTGTACACCATTACTTCCCTGTAAAGTACCACTGCACCCACACCTGAGTAAATAGTTCGTCTTTATGGTGCAGTCACATGTATACGTGTTAGCTGGACGGCCCCTTATCTTACGGTGGGCCGTTTCCAGTCCGTTGAACACGTTCAGGGGACTTTGCCGGCCATCCGCGCCCGGCAGGAGTTTTGACACGGTACAATTGCGAGGACACGGTAACGTTATGAGACCGTCAACACGTTAACAGAATGTTACCCAGGCGTTTATGATGGAGGTAGGAGGTATGCGGCTGGAGATTTAAAATTGTGACACTTTCAGGGGTGTTTTACCTTAATTTGACTGTTTAATGTAAAGTAAAAAAGTGTGTAAGCCCTGTACTTTTTTGATGAACAAGATTGTCTTGAGAAGGAGGGGGGGGGGGGCAGCGGGAAAGAAACATTGAAGGGTATCAGGTGATATGCCATAACTTTTGTCACATTTACATTGATAAAAACAATAATAGAAATGAACTTATTTTGTTGATGAACAAGATTATTTCGACTTCGAGAGGGAGGGGGTAGGCCGTTGTACAATATTGGTGTATCAGATTTTATTTGAATATGCATAATAAAAGTGATTATAATCAGAAAAACAATTGACTTTTGTTTGTAATCGCAATATTTCTCAACCCCTTATTTAGATTTTTTGTGAGCTTGGGTAAAAACAGACCCCCGACTTTTGAGCATTATGTTGGTACCTCTGCGGACAGTTCCTTCCATGGGGCTGTCAGATGGCGAAGGAAAGCTGTATTTTCAAGATGGCTATTGCAAGGGCCATGCCGTTTCTCCATAGGATACTTCGTTAGAGCTGATCAACATCATGCATGGAGGTAGTTTGCGGAGATTCGATTACTTCCCCATAGTTTGCTTCCTCCAGTTTCTGAACTTCCTTGCACATGGCATTTTACTTGAATCTGGGTTTTCCCTTTTAAAGGGAATTGTTATCACCATTCCAGTGGAATTTAACGGCAATCAATCATCATGATTATTTGAAATAACGCGGAAGCTATGCATGATAGCTTCCGGGTTAATAGAGACCTTCCGTGTTTGGATTAGCTGCTAACACAAAACTGTTTGGAACACTGTTTGGACCTACAACCCTCCTCATTCGATACAACCTAGCGTGAATGATCCAAACTTAGTATAACCGTTACTTGAAATGTTACGAAGAAAAATAAATAATGTGCAATTTAGCCCAGAGTTATTTTTACTTCCATGTTTGAAAAACATGTTTCGTTTTACCTCCAAGATGGTCGCTAATCCCAAACACGGACGGAAGGTCAGGAAAGTTCAGTAAATAATAATGTCTTGCTTTTTCAGTTTTATTTATTTTTTCTATAAATCGTTACATGGCGCGGGGGATGTGGGCGGTCTCTGTGTTATGACCTCTTTAAACGGTGAAATTAAATTGTTTCAGACATTTCTTCAATACCTGTTCTGTGACGAATATGCCAAATTCTAAGTACTGCCTTTGAAGAAACGGTATCAGATGTTTCAGGAGGATCGGAAGCTGATCATTTCGGCCTCTGTTTGGAACAATTATTGCAACCTGGTGAGAAAATTTACATTATCAGTCTGTGCACACTGCCACAAACGGCAACCTGTGAAATGATTCCGAATCTGGAAACATATTGCTGAATCAGGCAATATTGCTTTTTTTGCCATTGGTTATTTTTGTGAATTGAGAAACTGCTTCTGCATTTTCAGTAAAGTGGTTACTTAATTAAATCAAGTAAACATCATAATCACTGCAATATATTCGCAAAATTAAATAGCTTGCAAAATTAGGTAGTATTTTGCCTCTGGCGTCTTTATATCAAGATAGGGAATAACGTTTTTGATGAATCATGCTCAGAAAATGATTTTCTACGTTTTGACTAAGGCTCGTAAATGTTGACAGTGGGGTTTGATATGTTTTAAAGCAAAAGGCTTAATTATTAAATAAGTGACTAATTAATAATCAATTTCCCAATAATTGGCCTTTCAATACTCGTTTTTATTAATTTTTTATTCGAAAATGACTTATACATCAATGTTATATAATAAAATATCAAAATAAAATATCTTAAGATCATTTTTTGAATTAGGTATAAGATAATATAGTTCAACAAACTATACACCAACTTAAAGTCATGTTTATGCTGTCATATTCGTGGCTTTTTATACACAAAGGGTAAGAAATGACTAAAATATTGTCAAATGTGTATAGTTGACCCCCCAAAAGGGTTATTTTTAACTACACGTGTTTAAGTGTGATAGTAGTTAAAAGTGAACGAAGGCCTAGGGAAACGATGATTTCGTCAGAATAGGCTCCCTTTTAATCAGTTCTATATTCCAACTGTAGATGGATGGATTTCAATTCAAAACGGCGCATCGCTCCTCGCATGGCAAAGAGGAAGCGACATAACACGCCATCAGAAAATATACAGAAGATAAAGCTACATACGAAATTCTACCTCCTACCTCGTAACATCGATAATATGAATGTCAGCCTTCTGACAGTTGACATGAGGGGAAAGGTGTACTTCAGGTCCCAGATTCTGGACTCTACTAGTATCGTCCGATACTGGTACAAAGTCAGTGTTTTAGTATCGGACGATACTGGCAAATATAAAATGGTCCAGTATCGGGCGATACTGGAACATAATTATGTACCAGTATCGTTCAATACTGGGACAAATCTCACTGGTATCATGTATGCTAGTATCGCCCGATACTGGAACATAAACATGTTCCAGTATTGATCGATACTGGAATACAATATGGTGTTCCAGTATCGACCGATACTGGAATAGTTAGACCGATACTGGCAACTTTTATGTTCCAGTATTGACCCGATACTGCTATAGGAAAGAAGAATAATTCATTGGTAGATTACCAGTGTAGTCATCTTCGGAGCCGTAATTTCACCCTTATTAAGATGAGCACTCCTGATGTAGTTCTCGTTGAAAATGACTATTGGGAAAAATCACCGTGTTGCATAATACAGTCATAAAAAAGTAACTATAGAGTTGATAAATGGGATTCTAACTCTTAAAATATATATCCTACCTAAAAATATTAAATAATAAAGTTGTTGGAAAATTTGTCTTCTTTAATATGAGATATAGCACGCTAGGATCGAGTGATTATTGAGAAGGTGGCACAAAAATGTAAGGAGAAGTCCGATTTTCATTTTCACATTTTTATTTTCTACACGCGGACCAATCTACGGGTACCTTATCGATTACCGGTAGTGCAATTGGGGGATGCATGCGCAGGTTAGACAGTCGGCCGCATGTTCCGATGGATCAATACGCCACACACACGCTACCTGTCATTCTCTCCCCCGTGTTGAAATGTAAAATGTGAATTTGAAATTGTGACTTTACCTTACATTTTGAATTGTCGCTTCTTAAATATTGAACCGATCCTAGCGTGCAATATCTCATATTAAAGAAGATAAATTTCTCAACAACTTTATGATTTAATATTTCTAGGAAGGATATATATTTTTAGAGTTAAAAGCACATTTATTACCTGTATAGTTAATTTTTTGATGACTGTATAGCTTTTCTTCATCATCTTCATCTGTGTAAATAATGTTTATGCTCTGAGGTCTCTGGGTTGCGGAACGGACTTTGGCGGGTTAAACCGGTTTTGTGAGCGCTAAACCGTCCCCTTTCCCTCATGGCATATTGTTGGAGGTGGAATCAACTATCTGGGTCCTAAAGTATACATTTTCACAAAAGTGAAACAGATATCAATCATCATTTTCTATAAATGTGTAGCTATGATTCAGAGCTACAATCATGACAAATGCCATGAGGCTGACATTCGTAATAGTGATGTTATGAGTGAGGAGGAGGTAGAACTTATTGAATGACCCTCGTATAAATAAGATCCTACATGTTGTCGTATAAATCGGACAACGCCCTATAAAATTAGCATGGTCGAACGTATTGATATAGACTCTGCATTCAGACGTGCAATGATGCACTTTGCGACGACAAAACCTGAACTGACGACACGTACAAGAAATTAGAATTCAAGTGTGGCGCCCGCAAAAGTGTTGCCAAAAGAAAAGGACCGTTAAGAAATTCAACAAGTGGAAAAAAACGGGCATTCCCTAACGCGCATTTTGACACCTCATTTGTCACAATAGCACCAATATTGATGAAGCAGTGGCCATTTGAATAAAAGAAAATGATGCAGTTTCCATTGTTGCACTTTAATAACCCTATACCTAGTCCTGAAATACTGTTTTTTTAAAAGTTATTTACCTAAATCGTAACAATCACTGCGTCCTATGTTATCATGCGTGCGGATTCCTTTTTAAAACGCCCGGCTTCCTTGTTAAATAACTCGCGCCTTCCTTTATAACGCACGCGACTTTTTGTGTAACTCGCGCGCCATAGCGACACAAGTGGCAGTAAAAAAGCGTAAAGTGGTCCCGGTCTCGAGTAGTCTCGAGTGAATCGCGTTCCCATATGAAAAAATTGATGATTTAGTCCGGAACGGGACTACCTTTCAAAGTGGTCTTAAAATATAACAAAAACCACTTTGAGTCCGGACCGGGACGTTCTTGAATCGCGTTCCCACGAGCGATTTAGTCCTAGCGATTCAGTCCTGACCGGGTCCGGACTAGTCTAGACTACTCGGGATTTTGTTCTATGTGGGAACACGGCCTATGTCACGTGTCCAGTAAATTTACTAGGTTACATTTTCTCCGTATACCTGACAGAGGTATTTGAAGTGGAATACAAATTAGCGTCACAACATTGTTATACATGTTAAGTAGATCCTGAGACTGTTTAAATTAAGGCAACCATGTCTAGATTTTCGTTATTATACATGCCATTTGGATAGCTACAATGTATTAGTCACCGTTTCCCATATATTAGTACCAAACTATTAAAGTTCAAAATTGTCAGAATTACACCAGTTGGTGTCATAATTACACCAATTGGTGTCATAATTACACCAATTGGTGTCAGAATTACACCAATTGGTGTCATGCTGCTTTGACACCAAATTATTTTTCAGTGTATGTACTTATTAAAAGACACACTCTGCAACAAGAAAAACGTTTGTTATTGTATTAGATGTCCTGATCTAGCAGAAAAAACAGAAAATGTAAAAATATATTTCTAAAAGTGCTGACGTAACATTTACACCGTTTTTAATTACAAATTATGTGATGCCTGCTTTATTTAGCCACTGACTACCATAATTCAACTTTGTTTTGGTGCAATTCATGTACATTGACAAATAATTTGGTGTCATTTTGACACTAAAACAAGCGTCAAAAAATGGGTCCTCAGTTGGCCACCTAAAGGTGTCAAATTGACACCATTATGGGTGTAAAATATGACACCTTTGGGTGTCATATTCATTTTGACACCTAGGGTGGTAACCTGAGGACCCATTTTCGAAAAATGCCATTACAATTTGGCCCCAAATGGGGTGTAATATTGACTCTCTTAAGTGTCATATTGAGTTTGACACCTAGGCCAGGTGGTTACCTGAGGACACATTTTCGAAAAATGTCATTTCACCCCAAATGGGGTGTAATATTGACTCTCTTAAGAGTCATATTGAGATAGCACATGTTTAGGAGCCGGTAAGACTGGTAAGTACCGATCTGCTCCATTTCCAGACATTTTTGATAATAATTATGATACAATTAGCGTAATGTAAGACGTCCGTATGAAAAAGACGACCACTGAGCCAGATAAATCGGGCTACATGTATATGTAATGTTGCACATATCATCGTATGCATGCATGACGAACACACACATAGTACTAGTAGGTCCATGCACTGACACACAGTCCAACAAAATGCTAGTCTCTGACTATGAAATTGTAATTTATTTCATCAGTTAGTTGGCGCAATATTAAACAACATGAACAAGGCTTACTTTACGCTAATTGTATCATAATTATTATCAACAATTTCTGGAAATGGAGCAGATCGGTACTTACCAGTCTTACCGGCTCGTAACATGCAAACAAAATGGCGACGAGAAAACGCATGCGTTGATATGTTGATAGACGCCCAATTTGGTGTCAGAATTACACCAATTGGTGTCAGAATTACACCAATTGGTGTCAGAATTACACCAATTTGGTGTCAGAATTACACCAATTGGTGTCAGAATTACACCAATTGGTGTCAGAATTACACCAATTGGTGTCAGAATTACACCAATTGGTGTCAGAATTACACCAATTGGTGTCAGAATTACACCAATTGGTGTCAGAATTACACCAATTGGTGTCAGAATTACACCAATTGGTGTCAGAATTACACCAATTGGTGTCATGCTGCTTCGACACCTCTAAAAACCGTGAGCTTTCCCGCCAACTATTGACGCCCTTGGAGTTATTTCAATTAATCTGACACCAGTTTTGGTGTAAATCACTAAATGATCACTGAAAGGTGTCCGTCGGACACTTAACGGTGTCACCGTAAATTATGTGCAAACCCATATCATTGACGATTACACCAATTTTTGAGTCAAAATAACACCTTTGTAAGTGTCATTTACAGTTGACTCCAAGAAGGTGTCGCTGTGACACCAATTTATTGTTCAGTGTACTGTAATTAGTATACAAAATGATTTTGAATATTTCACAATGTAAGTGTGCAAAAAATGCAAATAAGTGAAATGCTGACGTAACATTTACACCGTGTCATTGTTACGCCAAAGTGATACATTTTCCATCATATTTCCATCATATTTTTCTTAAGACACATTTGAATGACTTCAAACTTTGACAAATACTTTAACACCTAAAGGTGAATGTTACATACAATAACTGAATCAAAAGCATTAATTGGTACTTTTGATGATACATACTCATGTCACACATCGTGTCCCAACCTGGTGGAATGACCCACACATGTTGAATAAAATGTAATCAACCATTTACCCAACAGATGATTAAACGCAATTAAGCAACGTATTTTGCTTAACATTTTAGCAGTGTAGGCTTTCTCTCGCGTAACTAATAACAATAGCGTTTGTAACATGATTCGAACCCGGAATAATCTGCGCCTTCAAGCCATGGGCTACATGACACTGATTGAACAAAACTGAAAACTAAGTTGTAGTTCATTGGAATAGAGTTTATTAATACCGTAAAGACGGCCGTTGTGACGTCGGCCGATGACCTCTATTCTATATAACTCGCTTACCTTCCATCTTGGCAAACAATTTGCCGGGATCCAATGACCTCCCGGAAAATAAATGTAATTATCTAATACCATATCATTTGCAAGCACTTCGTTTTTGATCGGCGATGGCCATGCGAAGCCATCTGATGAATTGCGCAGGCGCAGTGAATCCCCAGATGAATTTGTCGCCAGCGAATCGTTCCTTGAATCTCTATGGACACTAGCGAAACATTCTACGAGCTCTCTGACAGTGGAAACACTCGACTTAAATATCAATGATTCAACTTCAGACAACGTAATCGCCTTCAGATTATTGCTGATGTTTTTTCCTGTATTGATACGAAGAAAATGCATGAATAGTACACAGTGGGTATGGAGAATTAACCAAAAAACCTTTCAGGCCCTTTTATTTTTCGTACATAGACCTATAGTCACTTTCCACGCGGCTATTTGTTTTACCATATACAAAAGAGGTTTTTTTTTCAGAAACCTTTCAATACTAGGCATGTTTGAAATAGTTTAATGCATTCCTTATATGATAATGAATTTCAATAATGTTGACATTTTTAAAACATTTTGTGACATTTTGGAATGTCGTCTGCAAACAACTGCAGCGTGGAAAGCGTAAAGCCGGAAGAAAGAAAAGCAAACGGTTGAGCCGTTTTACAAATTACTGAGGTTCAATTTCATTTAAAGACCATTCTAAGCCGCATAGGCGTTAATCCCGGGAGTGATATATATGAATCTACTTCCGACAAAGTAGTTGCATTCAAAGTATTGTTGATTTCGCCCCCCACCCCCCCCCCCCCACCCTATATTGATTCAAACAAAATTAAAGGCACAGTACACAGTTGATTTTTATCCTTCTGGCCTTTTCCCGGCCTTTTTTCGTATATAGGCTTTCATAGGCGTGCGCAGGATTTTTTTACCCGGGGGGAGGGGGTTAGAAATAAATTTCATTGAGTATGCATGATTGATAATTCCGCGGTAACGCGGACAAGCGGAGTCTGAGTGGGGATCCCCCCCCCCCCCACCCCCTCGGAATTGGATTTTTTCTTCTTCAATTTTCGAACCCATTTGGTGCGATTTGGTGTGTACTTTTTATTAAAAAGCCTTCACTTCATTTGCATTCAATATTGGCTTCTTATCAATATCATTCAAAATTTGAATTTTTTTCCCCTTTCAATCTTGCAAAAGCAGACAACACAGCGTAAGGGTTTGAAATTCCATGGATATATATAATATCATTAGGTAAGCGGCGCGGGCGAAGCGGAGTGAGCGGCGCGTTTTGCGGCGTGGATGGTGTCTGAGTAGTATACATTTGTAATGGTCCCGAAAAAGGCTCCTGTGCGTGAATTGGGTTCAATGTTTCAGTATTGAAGCTTAACATGCTTCTTGTTACGCATGAATATTTTGGCAAAACTCCACTGCAGTGTGATTTAATGGAAGAAGGCTATTGTGGTCCCCATTCCGAAACAAAATCCACCTACTATTGATAAACTAAGACCTGTGTCTCTGACTTCTGTGTTTGCAAAAATTGCTGAAGAATTTGTTACCAGTTGGGTTTTGAATGATGTGGAGCATAAGATCGATAAAAGGCAGTTTGGTAATGTTAAAGGTGTCTCAACCGCACATTATTTGGTTAGCCTAATTCACTATCTGCACCAGGGGGCTGATAAAAATCGCAATATGGGAACGGTAGTCCTTACGGATTTTTCCAAGGCTTTCGATTTGGTTGACCATACCAATCTCATTGAAAAAATGATTGCCCTGGGAATCCGAAGGACAATCATTCCCTGGATTTGTGATTTCCTCCATAATCGTCAACAATGTGTGAGATACAATAATGCTCTGTCCGATTATGTTACACTTCGTGGTGGGGTTTTTCAGGCACCAAATTAGGCCCCATTGGTTTCCAAATCCTCATTAATGAAGCTGGTGAAAATGCAAACTCGAGATGTTTAAAGTATGTTGATGACTTGACATTTGCACATAATATTACTTGTTCTGACTATCTTTCTAGACTCCTGCAGGCTGGTCTTGATGAATTTACCAAGTGGGTAAAGGATAATACGCTCAAGTTGAATCCCTCCAAGTGTCAGGCCCTTCAGGTATATTTTGGCAAAACTCCACGGCAGTGTGTTTAAGAATCGGTACTGATCCACTCCCCCGCGTTGATGAAGCCAAGGTTTTAGGCCTGGTTCTCCAAAACGACCTTAAGTGGAACACACAGGTTGACAATATGCTTAAGAAAGCCAATAAAAGGTTGTTCATGCTGCGGACCCTCAAACGTTTTGGTTTTAGCAGCAAGGAGCTCTGTGTAGTATACGGTGGCTATGTAAGACCGATTCTTGAATACGCTGATGTAGTTTGGCACTCAACTATTTCTGTCAAACAATCAAAGGACTTGGAATCCATCCAAAAAAGGGCTTGTAGAACAATACTTGGGGAAAAGTATGAGTCTTATGATGATGCCTTGGGTAGTGCCATTTTGACACCTTGTCTGGAAGAAGCGAGCAGCATTGTCGTAGATTTGCTGAAGGGCTTCCTAAAAATGAGAGGACAAAATCTCTCCTCCCTCCTACCAGACTGGAGTGTCATGACAGATCACTTCGTAATAGTGGCAATTTGACCCAATTTCATTGTAGGACTCAGCGTTTCCAAAATAGTCCTGTTCCTTATTTTGCCCATTATCTCTCACGACTGGTCGTGCAGCTATGTTCCATGATGTGTGACATTTTTTTGTTTCTTAATTTGTGTACATTTTATCTTTAATATATTCTTTATCTGTAAATTGTGATTCAATCCTACAAGTGCAATATTTGGATGTTATTAATGTGCATTTTTATATCGTAATTTTAATATTGTATATTAGCATGTAATTTGGCCTGCGGGCCACGAGATGCTTCTGAATAAAATACCAATAATATTATATATAATAATTATTATTAAACAGTGAAACTAATTCGCGCGGGGCGCGCAATCTATGTCTATTTTAACACTAAAAATGTCCAGAAAATGTTTCTGAAGCCATCTTGTTTAACTTGACTAACAAAATATGAAAAATAATTCGCGCGGAGCGCTAAAATATTGGCTTTTGTATATATAAAAAAATGTTTAGAAATTCCTGAAGCCATTTTGTTAAGCTTATAATGAAGTTGCGCGTATTGCAATTATTTATCAACATTTTGTTAGTCAAGTTGAACAAGATGGCTAGAAACTTTTCTGGACCTTTTTAGTGTCAAAATATACTTTTTTTGCGCGCTTCGCGCGAATTGGTTTCAATGTTTTATATTCAAGCTTCATAACAACATATTTGAGGAACGTCTTCTGGACCATTATAGTTAGAAAACTAGACGTTTTTGAGTGTTTGGAACAAGATGGCTTCATGAACGTTTTCAGGACCTACGAACGGCCAGAGCAGGTACCCAAAGCGCCGTAGGTACTAACAGCTGGTGCAATAACTCAACGAGGTCGGGGAAAGAAATCAAGATTTATAACCCCGGATACCATGCTGTATCCGTGGTTAAAAAGGTTTGTAAATATACAGGGAACGGAACCGCAATGCACCTCCTTGAGTGACTGATCGAAAATTCACAGATAGTATGGGCCATTTATGAAGATGAATGTTCTTTATATGATTGATAGATATGCAACAGTAAATACATTATATACATGCAGTACAGTCATCTTAAGATGCTAAGCGCATATTGCATTTGATCGGTGCTATTGTAGTGTGCTCAGGGATTTTCCGAAATATAATTAAAACCATAGGTTAGGTTGTAACGACTGGAAAATGGCGCATGTTGCTAACTTGGGACATTGGTGGTTTGGATTTGCGATCAATATTATCATTTAAAGAATGCTACAAAATAAACCATTATCAAGGGTATTAATTTGGTAGAGTTATTAGTTTATGAATTTGCAAATATCAAAGTATACCATTTCTTATTTTAACTAAAGACCCTCATCTACTTGTAGGACGCGAACGCCGTAATAATTGTGAATTCAAAGATACTCGCTGGCTATAGAAAACTGTGTAATGGCTAAAGACAAAAATGAAGTTTGTTTTTTCTTTTCTGAAATGTTTCTGAGATTATAACGACAAATAGTGGTATGTTTTGAAACATTTTGGCGTACAATGTATTACGTCACAGGCGTGCTTTATAATTTTTCATCTCGACAAAGTGCTGAGTCGATTGTTGGGGGAAGTGGTCCAAAGGGGGTATGGGCAACTGGTCCACCTGTAATAAGTTACTACAAATTGTAAAATTCATTTAAAAATTGGTTGTTAGTGTCAATAAAACATGACTCGGTATTGAAATGTTAATAGAATATGAAACAATTCACATTCTTACTGGTTCTTAGACATTTCGGGGCATTTTGGGTCTAATACCACAATTTCTGCTATTGAATGATTACAATGTGACATGAAATTGCTTTAGAATGGTTTAAAACCTTGGTATTATGAATTACATCTTTATTATATTTTGAATGTTGTCTAGTCTGTAAAGATATTAGGGTTAGGCTTAGGGTTAGGGTTGGGGTTAGGGTTAGGGTTAGGGTTAAATTACCATGATTGATCTATGCATTTTATTTACTGCTTTTGTGTATATTAACCGTTGTTTCATTATTGTCATGTTTACTAACTTCCCCTGTAACATGAAAAGCTTGCTAATTATCAAGATAGTTTATTATACGTACTAAATAATGATTATATGAAGTAAATAAAATCATTAAAGAAAGGAGTATATACAGACAAATGTCAACAAATGTATAGGGTATCTGAACATCACAACCTTGTAACCATTTCACTAGGTTCATACCGTTTTATATATAAAATATGCAGTCGAACATTTCCCTTGCTTTGTACACCATTAGTATTACTGCTATTTACACATTAACCACGAAAACTGTATAAAACATGGGTTTCATGAGACATGTATCCTTTTTACACGTTAAATATTATGTAAATGTGTTTGCCTCGTTTTCATATTGTCATTCACTGATTTCTGTGTATTCTAACCGTTGGAACATATTGGACCAGTTGCCCCAATGATAGGGTCACTGGTCCACGCCAAGTAAAGTTTTCTTTTAGTGGTAATTTACCTTTTCTTTAGATATTGTTATTATATGTTATATGTGAACAGTTACATGGGTGATATTTTCATAGCAATTCCATAAATATTTACACGAGATTTAATTACACACATAATAATTGTTCTTGGATTTGTTAATGCATAGAGACGTAACTACTGTAACAAACAAAAAATTCTAAAAACATTAATTGAAATATTTTTATCTTCGATTAATTGTTTTGTGTTTTCTTACATTACAAATAATTCCTTACGCAACAAAATAAACATTGTTTCGTTCAAGGTGGTTTACCATGTTTCCTTACCTTACATTTGGGGTTTTACCCTCTTAATATAATCAACCATTCGTTTTAGTAGCGGGTAAGTTACCTTTTTATGACTGTTGGAGTAGATCAAAATGTCCTGCCTAAAATTATTTTATTAATATTAGGCAGGACATGTGGTCATATCAAAATATGAATGAAGCTTACCTGTAGGTGTTGTATACAGTTCTGGGCATAACACTGGCGGTATAGGCCATGGTCCTAAATGAATAAATGATACATGAACCTGTTAATATAATAAGTGAAACCACATCCTGGTAGTTTTAAAATACTCCCATATTCAGTGATATAGACTCATTTTGACCCTTAAATGACCAAATTTCATCCGGCTGCTCAAGTGACTACTCCTAGATGACCGGACCTTCTATTCCAAACAGGGATGGAAATAAGACCCGCCCGCCCGCCCATTGCGGGTAACTTTCGTGTCGGGCGGGTGAAGATTCAAAGGTACCCGTCCGACTGGCGGGTAACATTTTTGAAGCTCAAAATGTAAGTAACAGTAAGTTCATGGTAATTTCATCATCAGATGATCGTGTGTCATGATGATAGAGGAGATCAGGTTGATAGGAGATTAAAGAGAGTATTGGATTGATGAGCATGATGAATACGAGGAGCTGTTACGGGCTAGGTTTACAGTGGAACATCGTACAATAAAGACAAAAACATGTAAATGTAGTTTAAAAGTAGTCTTGCATTTGTTTGCTGCAAAATGTTATGAAAAAACCTTGGGCTGGTAGAATTTTTGTCGGGCAGGTAGATTCTGTGAGTTACCTGCCCGACTGGCTAGTTGAAAAAAATCTGAAGTGCCATCCCTGATCCAAATTCCTAAAAACCCCGAAGGAACCCCAAAGAAGCATGAAAAGCATAAAGAAGCTTAAAAAACATTAAGAAGCTTAAAAACATATTTTCGAAAATGACGGTGTCATATTATGGAAAATATTTATTTTTTAATATTTTTAACACCAATTATAGGTGAACATTTTTGATAAAACTGTAATAATAGCATCTGGTTATAGAACCTTTTTAACCTGACCTCCTTTTAAAAAAATCTGTTTTCATCAGGAAAAGGTGTAATTTAGGTCTCAAATCCTGGACTGTACTAGTATCGTCCGATACTGGAACAGAAACATCGTACCAGTATCGACCGATACTGGCAACTTTTATGTGTTAGTATTAAAGTTCACTTTTTCCCCTACTTCAAATATGATTACATTTCAAAGTCACACATCTCATAGTGTCTTAAGTAAATTGCCCGATATTCAACTTAAGCTTGGTAACATTTCTGTTCGTGCATCCACTAATGTCAAGAACCTTGGTGTCATTTTTGATGCCTCCATGAATATCTCTGGTCAATCCTATCCTGTATCGACTACGCCAACTCTCTACTGTATGGAGCCAAGCAATTTGACCTCAATCGGCTTCAGTGCCTCCGAAACAAAGCTGCGCGCCTGGTTTTCTCATGTGTTCGGGACCAGAGCTCGTCATACCTGTTGTTTACACTCCATTGGTTACCAGAAAGGGATAGAATAAAGTACAAGATATTGATGTATGTTCTTAAATGTCTTAGCGATCATGCTCCACTATACCTAACTCACGTACTCAAATTGTATAATGCATCTAACGGTAGAAAAGAAGATAGTAGACACCGACTTCGCTCCTCTTCTGCTGCTACCAGGCTTTTTGTGCCTCTATCTAAGCGTCAAGCTTATGATAATTTCTTTCATGTATGTGCCCCCCCCCCACCCCCCCCCCCCCCCCCCCCGACTTTGGAATCAGCTCCCGGTCAGCATCAGAAGCTATCAGAGAGGCGCCGTCCGTCTGTATCTTCAAACGCCGGTTAAAAACTAATTTGTTTCCAAAGTACTGATTTTTTGTCTTTGCATGACTTGTGTATATATTTTCTTTGTATTTTTCTTGTATACAATGCTGTTTGATATCGTTAAGCGCTGTGTTCTTTGCAAAGCGCTATACTTGTTATTATCATATTATTGGTATTACAGTACGCATAATCAATGTAAATTAACGTACTTAAGTACGTTAATTTACATTGATTGTGCGTACTGTAATAATAATAATTTAAAATCTCAATTAATTTTCTGGACGTTAATTCTGATTTAAAAAGAAATACAAGATTAGGATGACTTCCATATCTAAATTTACTTAGTGATAATTTTGCTATCATAACTAAGCGATTTATGAAATCTCTCTGTGCTTTGACTTTAAATTTGATGAAAATATAAAACATCGAAATGTGTTAATACTACATGTTTGATACTTTTAAAGATATGATAGTATTTGCTTCTAACCAAATTGGCTGTATGTTCTTACTTCTCATTACATATATCACATACATCATTATTTTCTATTTTCATCTTAAATGCAGAAGGACTTTTGTAGGGAAGATTGTCTAATTGAGTGATTTCATAGACCATAAATACGGGGACAAACATGTCTATTGTAATCCCATTGAAATGTTGTGTACCGAGTTGATACTAAGAACTTGTTAAAAACAAGATTATTTGACTCAGTTTATAATTGATTTCTTTGTATTATATACATGTACATGTATATGCAAATCATCCTTGTTTATGTATTTTTCATGTTAATTTGTATTTTTGTTTTATATGTTGCGCCTCGGAATAGTTTTACCTAGATTGACGGCGCATTATAAATGCCATTATTATTATTATTATTACTATGTGCGTCTCGCTCACACCTGTATAACTGGCATGTTTGAAAAGCCCGGTAATAAATGTGGGTACTGCTAGTCTATTGCAGTAACAGCATAGTAGCGGATGGGATATATAACAAATGTTTGAGAAAAGAAGCCAAGATGAAAATTCAAATATTTCTAATATTTTAAATATATTAAATTAATACGCACATTCACTGATGCAATTGATGTAACACTCTTTTATATCTACTTTGCCCAGTTTTTAATAATACCTAAACTCGAAGTACGTCTTTTCAAATCAATACTTAAAGCATATGGGAACGAGAGTGACGTTTTATTTATGAATTGTCCGGAGAAGTTGTTCCATGACAGTGCAAAAGACTACACGGGCTTTTTGCGTTGCGCGTACTTAATCCGAGACGAGCATAGTTTCAATAGAAAGAACTTACTTCGCCATCCATACCTTCATTATCTATGGTGATTTCTGGTTATAGACTTTGCATTTTGGTCTGCCGAGGAAAAAAACCTTTTGTATTTGTTTCAAAATGTCAGAAGTGAAATCTGAAGGTTTTTGTAGAGTTAATTGAGTGGAACCAAAATCAAATATTAAGCCCCATAATCTTACCCCGTAAATAGTCGCGTGTAGTCAAGTTTACCGAATAAACAGGTGCAACCACGACTTGAGAATCTGGAGACATAATAACAAGTGAAGAGAGAATAGTATACATTAAATTGAGTGCCTGATACTTTTTATTTGTTGTTTATGTATCCAATTAGTTAACATTTACCTAAGCAGTGTGTTTAAACATGATAATTATGTGCGATTATCATAGCAAAAAAGTCAGTATCGTCCGATACTGGTACAAAGTCAGTGTTCCAGTATCGGGCGATACTGGCACATATAAAATGTTCCAGTATCGGGCAATACTGGGACACAATTTGGTGTTCTACATCTATCTACATCTATTATATACTCAATAATATTGCCTTAAGCAATATCTAATTGAGAAATGGCACAAGTTAAGTTAACACATGATCAAGAACAAAAACTGACACAAAAGATGGAGAATAAACCCTAAACTGCACTTGAAACAGCTGTTTTGAATTCCTCGGTACTGACTGCATTTATAACATTTGGGTGGAGGTCATTCCAATCTGATACGGTGTTCCAGTATCGACCGATACTGGAACAGTAAGATCGTACCAGTATCGACCGATACTGGCAAATGTTATGTTTCAGTATTGAACGATACTGGTATACCAGTATCTGGGATCTAAAGTACACTTTTTCCGAAAATAGCAGCTTAGCCGTCCCTAATTTAAATATCACTGCTCAGACGTGAAGTCATATATATTATATAGGGGAATATGGGGCAACTGGTCCTATGGGGCAACTGGTCCGAAATGAAGGATTTTGTAATTGTATGGGCATACTGCTTTCTTTTGAACAGTACGACTTTTGTTGAAACTTGACATATATCCTTACCTTCTATTCTACAATCCAAAACATTTGGAACTTTAGGGTATTTACACATATGATATTCTCCAGATCTTTGAAGCCACCTCCTTCAGATACAGATAGTATGGGCGATATATGAAGATGGGTTTAGATCATGTTTATTGTACTTTATATGATTGAAAGATATGCAACAGTAACTATATACATGCAGTACAGTCGTCTTAAGATGCTAGGTGCATATTGCATTCGATGGGTGCTATATTGTAGTGTGCTTAGGGACTTTCCAAAATATGATTAAAACCATAGGTTGTGGTTGAAATGACCGTAACATGGCGCATATTGCTAACTTGGGACATTGGTGGTTTGTATTTGCGATCAATATTATCATTTAAACCAGGGGTTCTCAACCTGGGGGTCGTGACCCCCATAGGGTCGTTTGGGGTTTACCAGGGGGTCATGAAGGGGTCATAAATATAGCTCTATGGGTACCATTTTGATAATTCGCTCTAAAAAAGGCTTAAAAACTCAAAAGAAACGTTCAAATATGCTAAATTTCCTGCTCGCTATACGCTCGCATCAATAACCAAGCAGTTTGACTTTGAATAAATCGGGTTGTTTATTTCATTTTTTTTTTTTGGGGGGGGGGGGGGTCACGGTACTGACCAAGAATGTCAAAAGGGGTCGTGGGCCGAACAGGTTGAGAACCACTGATTTAAACAATGCTTCATCTTAAATCATTATCACGGGTATTCATTTGGTAGAGTTATTAGTTTATGAATTTGCAGTTAACAGTACACCATTTCTTATTTTACCTAAAGACACTCGTCTACTTGTAGGACCCGAACGCCGTAATATTTGCGAATTCAAAGATACTCGCTGGCTACAGAAATCTGTGTAATGGCTAAAAACAAAAAATGCAGTTTTGCCTTTTTTCTGATATGTATTGGAGTTATTGATTATTATGACAAATGGTGGTATGTTTTAAAACATTTTGGCGTAAAATTGATTACGTCACAGGCGTGTTTGAATAATGTTTCATCTCGGTCAAAGTGCTAAGTCATTTGTTGGGGCAAGTGGTCCGAATGGGTATGGGGCAACTGGTCCGCCTGCAAAAACTTAATCAAAATTGTAAAATTCATTTTGAAAATTAGTTGTTAGTGTCAATAAAACATGACTCGGTATTGAAATGTGAATAGAATATGAAATAATTCACATTTTTTCTAGTTCTTAGACATTTTGGGGCATTTTGGGTCTAATACCACTATTTCTGCTATTGAAGGATTATAATATGACATGAAATTGCTTTAGTATGGTTTAAAACCTCGGTATTATGAATTACATCTTTATTATATTTTGAATGGTGTCTGTAAAGGTATTTGCAATGACGAAATATCATGATTTATCTATTTTATCCACTGCTTTTTGTGTATATTAACCGTTGGGTCATCATTGTCATATTGACTAACTTCCCCTGTAACATGAAAAGCTGGCTAAATATCCAGATGGTTTATTATAAGTACTAAATGATGATTATATGAAGTAAATAAAATCATTAAAGAAAGGGGTATATATAGACAAATGTATGGGGCATCTGAATATCACAACCATGTAACCATTTAACTAAGTTCATACCGTTTTGTCTAATAAATGTGCAGTCGAAAATTTTGCTTGCTTTGTACACCATTAGTATACTGCTATTTACACGTTAACCACGAAAACTGTATAAAACATGGGTTTCATGAGACATGTATCCTTTTTACATGTTAAATAATATGGAAATGTGTTTGTAAAGAAAATACTGCCTAGTTTCCGTGTTGTCATTCACTGATTTCTGTGTATTCTAACCGTTGGAACATATAGGACCAGTTGCCCCAATGATGGGGTAACTGGTCTGTGCCAAGTAAAGTTTTCAGTTAGTGGTAATTGGCCTTTTCTTTAGATATTTTTTAACATTGATTATATGTTATATGTCAACAGTTACATGGGTGATATTTTCATAGCAATTCCATAAATATTTACACGAGCTTTAATCTTTTATAGCCGGACCAGTTGGCCCATCATCCCCTAACCCGGAATCACCATAATTTACCAAAGTATGCGGCAACGAGAAATGTCATCAGAAGCGACGCTGCAGACATTGCGATGACTACTAATGTTGAAATCCTTCGACAAGTCATGCTGACCTATATGTTGTTAAGTAATAGAAAGAAAATAATATCAATATAACAACTACAATGAATCTCAATCTAATGCAATATATTGTTTGACATGTCCCCTACTTATAGTGTCAATTTCGTCAAGGTATCTTTTTATATTCAGGCAAGGCATGACGTTACTGAAAATCGATGAAAATATGTTGTGGGGGGTTTTCCCTTCAATTTCAGCGCAATTAATATGATTAATATCACACCAATGATAATAAAAAAAAAGAATTCGACTGAGGCAGTGGGGGGGGGGGGGGGGGGGGGGGGGGGGGGAAGCTGTTCAGGCAGTGTTCAGCTCTCGTTGCCGTAGAGGAGGGTGCTCAACGGGAGCCATATTGGATTTCAGGGCAGCCACATTGGAATTTTATGGTAGGCCTACTTAGTGATCAAATCACGTCAATTTACTCTGTAGAGATTAGTATTAAAGCTTAAAAGCCTACAATGTTGGAAACTTGATCGAACACTATGTAGGTGCAATGTTAAGTGTTCCCCCTTCTCCCTCCCCGATCAATGTTGAATCCCACAATTTGTCCACCATGAGCACATGGCTTCGCAATATTGATCGGTGGGGAAGGGGGGAAGGATATGGTGAAGGGGTTCTAATACTTCAGGTTTTACGTGATTCAAAAAGTGCGTTTTCTGCTACAAACAGCATGGCAATTAGGGTCAGTGTTAGAACACATTTTTTCTATGATTATAAGTATCGAGTGAGAGTCCAAATCTATATCTTGCCTCGCAAATATTTGAAGGTTTATGGCGCTGGCCACTTGAATGGTTTTGGTGGCCATTTCGAATTAAGGTTAGCGATATTGGATTTTTTTTTATAATGTATGGAATAAAAATAAATGCAGTGTTGTAGTCGAGTCCATCCTACCCGAATCAAATCAATGATTTCCTATACCTAGTGCAACATTTCTGTTGCATGCGCGGTCATTGAAATCGACATAACTTTAAAAGTATCCATTCGATTTTGTTGAATGAGGTATCAAACTGCGGAGAAGAAATTTGCTAATTTAATGTATATCTCAGATTTTTGGTACCGATAATATATTTTGAATTAGTCAACCTCAAAGCACCTGAGCAGGGACTTTATGTGCTAGGTGTATTTCTCAATGACTTTCCGAACATCTTTAACTCCAATTGTGACCCACAAAAAGGTGTTCGAACACTGACCCTTGTTTGCACCTTTTAATTACCATATAGTACGCATTTTTAGAGTCATGTAAAAATACCAATTTGCTTCTGCTAGCCTGAAAGCTCCCCTTCAATATACCCCTCCCCTCCCCCACCAATCAATGTTGCTAGGCCACGGGCTGATGTTTGGCAAGTTGGGCGACTCAACATTGATCAGGGGTGAAAGGGGGATGACTTTACATTAGGCCTACTAAGTGTTCGAACACTTTTTTCTAACATTGCAGGTACGCTTAATAACCATGATCTTAATTGTCTTATGTATGCTGATGATTTAATCCTCATCTCAAAAAGCCCAAATGGCATTGTGCTCTTAACCGATTACATGACTATTGTATTAAGTGGAAACTCATTGTAAATATTGATAAATCAAACATTATGATCTTTAATAAAAGAGGTCATATTCTAGATAATTTTAAATTTAGTTATGGTAATGTTAGTCTTAAGATTACTAAGGGTCCATATCCAAACTCTCAGTGCTTTTAAAGCATTTTTCTAGCGATTTAAAAGCGCTTTTCCAACGGTATTTCGTTCTATTGTTAAAAGCATCGGAAAAAGATCGGTGATTAACTAGAAACCTCTCTACTTATCTGGCGTTAACAATATAACTATTGTAGTACTCTCGATGGCTGCATTAGTGAAGCAGACAGATCAAAGGCGCAAGGAAGGTTGTGTTATATTCTTTAAGAAATACTATATTATAGTATTTCTCGTTCTTGAAGCATCTGGTTAAGCTTGAATAATGAAACTGGATACGCCCCTGGGGGCTCAGGGGCGGAGCTGGTTCTAGCCTGTCTAGCCACATTTTCAACGCACGCAAGCCGCGAGAAAATGCTGTGTGTGGCACTTTGAATGGCCGGGAGTGAAATGGATATTGCGTTGGGTTGTGCCTGAGCGAGCGGGCTATTTGATTATGAACAGGTAACATGTGGTCTTTTCTTCCCGCGTATGTGTATTGAAAATGTGACTTTTGAAAAGTGACTAATTTTCTTTAAATGGTGCTAATCATGGTTTATCTTTGTTGTTAGGGGGCAAATTTGGTATCAAATTATGCCTAAAAGATTCATCTAAATGCCTATCTAGCCTGTTTGGTCCAAAAAAATTAAATGTTACTGAAAATGACATAAACAAAGGGGTATATTTTCTTTTGTTGAACCCTTTATTAGTATTATACAGTGTACAGTCATCACAATAAGTAACTGACCAGGTAATATATGTGCTGATAACTCTAAAAGTATAACTCCTACATAAAAATATTAAATTATTAACATGTTGAGAAATTTCTCTTCTAGAATTTGAGATATTACACGCTAAGAATGGCTGATTATTAGGGAAGTTACAATCCCAAATGTACTGTCAAGTCTGATTTTCATTTTCACATTTTCATTTTCAACACGGGGACTCAGACCGGCAAATTATTGATTACTGGTAGTGGTAGTGCCAATTTAACCGTCGATGGCCTGGTTGTTGGATAGTCGGCCTGTGGCATTGTTACGGTTGATCAATACGGCACACACGCTTTACCTGTCATACTCTCCCCGTGTTGAAAAGAAAATGTTAAAATGAAAATCATATTTGCCCTAACGTTTGGGATCGTAACTTCCTCTTTAATCAACCAATCTTAGCGTGTAATATCTCAAATTCAAGAAGAGAAATTTCTCAACAACTTTATAATCAAATATGTTTATGTAGGAATTATACTTTTAAAGTTATCAGCATGTTTATTACCTGGTCAGTTACTTATTGTGATGAGTGTATACACTTTGTGAGGGGGCCATGGGGCTGAGCCCCCGGAAGATCCTGGGAGGCCTTCTTTGATTCCGAAGGTAAAATCAATTAGAATTTACAATGGGCCAAAATGTTATTATAATAATGTTGGATTTTGGCGTTTGTGACACCATTGGAAGCCTCTCCTTTAATAATATTATGATCGTATTACATTAATAGAATTTCTGACTGATTTTGTGTCTGTTACTTCCATGGTGTAACGAACTTATTGTTATCAAAACTCTCTTATATCCCCCCCCCCCCCCCCCCACCTCCACCCCTCTCTCCCCTTGCCCCTCCTCCTCTCTCCCCCCCCCCCCTCTTTCTCTCTCTCTCTCTCTCTCTCTCTCTCTCTCTCTCTCTCTCTCTCTCCCCCTCTCTCCCCCTCTCTCTCTCTCTCTCTCTCTCTCTCCTTTTGGGACCTGGGGGGGGGGGGCTTGAGCCCCGCCGCCCCCCCCCCCCCCACTCCCCCCCCCCCCCCCGCCGCCCCCCTGGACACGCGCCTGTAATATGGACATCAATTTAGAATAATACATGAATAGAAATGTAGCTGAAGGTCAGAGCAGAGCTGGACATGCATCGCTTTTCTTAACTGTCACTGGCTCAAGGGGGGAAAAACAGTTCTAACAAGTAAGTTTATAAGAAATGAGATTTCTGTGAATACAGAAACATTTAGTACATTTTACACGCTGTGTTAAAAACTTCTGAAATACATAATTGTATTTAAAATATTTCTAGGAGGTTCAATGAATTGACACTTCCCCACAATATCAAGAACACAATTAAATTATATAAAGTCAAAAGATCACATTTTGCATGCCTTCGTTTGTTTTTCCAGTCGCATAAATACCCTGATTCTGCTGGTAATATAATTATTTAAGATATTGAAAATTATGCTAAAACTGTATGAGAATGAGTAGTAAACAAATAATATTTGGTTGGTTACATAAACAACCAACTGTCAATTGCAAATTCGACATTGACACACATCATTAAATCATTATTTAAACTACTGCTAATGATCACAAAATGAAAATTATTAATGGTTTGAACCCAAATAAGAAGTTACATAGGTTATAGATTTCGAGAGTCCAGACAACTTTATCACTGTTTTTATTTACAACAATGTCAATACATACCTGTATTTCACTGCTATACCCAAGCTCCAACCGTGAACAAAAACATGGCAACCCAAATGAACAGCCACGGAATGACCAGTGTCTCTCTGGTAGACTTAACTCTAGGAATGGATGTATAACAAACAAATATTGGACTTGACTAAACTTGCACAATGACGTTGCATAGTTCACCAGTCAGTCGCTAGGTGACTCTACAGATGGTCACTCACAGAGTGGGTTTGACCTCGAAATTGTCTTTACGCCACAGTCAGAAAATATCCACCATACAACTTCGGACAATTACGATAAAATATTCAATGCAAAACAGCATGTATCAATGAACTTCAAGTGCCCCGGGCAAGTGCGTGAGCGGTCAAGGGCACGCTTGTGGATTTGAATTGATAGGGATACCGATTTCAAGGAGGGTTGCTCGATAACGTTGAAATGATAATCGTCTGTCATCAATAAAGTCGATCGGTGAGGAGCTTGCGGAATAATCTTCTGTCATATATAACAACACCGAGGAATAGTTGCTAAACAAAACTGAAGACCTGCCTTTACCGCCTTGTGTGGGACACGCGGGTGGATGTAACAAACCGAAATAAGCATATTTTTTTCTCATACAGCAGCAACTCGACATGAAAATGCGGTGCATTGTATTACTTTTAACCATCAGTACATGTAGTCTTGTCGTTGTACTCATCATACTACAATCGATTCACTTAACTGCTAATTTAAAGCGAAAGACTACCTCGTTGCCGTTCCCCGTGAAATACGGAGTCGAGGGAATCCAGCAGGGAAACACGGGTAATGACCGCTCAGATTCAAGTACATCACCGTTTCATATTCCTGATGCCAAGTTAGACACCAGTGGAACCTACAAAATATATCCTTATTTTATGACGAGTGATACTACGCGTTTACATCTCGATGAACATAAGGGATATGTTGAAGACTTAACCCTAGTGACACATTGTACTTTGCCTCATATGGGTCACCTAGTAGATCTCGTTGACCGGTGGAAGGGACCCGTATCTTTGTCAGTATTTGGTCTTGCGTCTGAATTCAACACAATCAGCACCGTTATGTTTTCATTACGGGAGTGTTACCCTGCCATAAAACAGAATGTTTCATTTCATCTTGTGCATCCCATTGCGGAAGTTGTTGAGGAAAGCGGATCCAACGTGAAATCCTCTACTTTTACAAAACTCCCCTGTGATAGCATCCTTCGCGATTTATGGGAAAAGGAGCGGTTTACAAAGAACTATGCTCTGGAGGGGGGTATCCCCTTCCCCATTAACCTTCTTCGTAATGTTGGGAGAGCGGGGACCTCGTCAAAGTATGTCATTGTTGTGGATATAGATATGCTGCCAAGTGCTAATATGAGGACTGGGTTTTTGCATCTTGCACACAGCAGTATTCTCCTCCACCAAGAAGAAACAGAGTATTACAGAAAAACTGTTTTTGTTGTGCCAATTTTTGAAGTTCTTGACGGTATTGCTCTACCGTCCGATAAAGCGGAACTTAAGGAGCTTTTGAGACAGGATACTGCAAGACAATTTTATGTGACGACATGTCCACATTGTCAGAACCCTACTGACTACAAGAAATGGGGAAATATACAGGTAATTGCCTTTAATTTAAGGTTAATTAGTTACCTTTCATACACTGCAATTGCCAGGTCCCTATCCTTGGTGTAAGAAAGCACAGAGTTAATTTAGCACAAAACCCTCTTTTGACGGTTAAAAGGAGGACAACAACAACAACAAGTTTGTTTCCAGTTGCAAACCTTAAAAGTCAAATGAGAAATGCGGTTTTTTATTTTTATTTTTTTGCTCAAATCTGTGCATTTTGGTTAATGTTATGCTCGCTAAAATGTGATATTCGCCGAGGATTTTCACTTTCGTGTTTGCCGACGTATGTGGCCAATCGCCATTTTGAAACATGTTGGACACAATTTCGACAAAAGATGGCGCCATAACAATTTGTTCCCGTTTTTTCTATGGAAACATTTAAACATGCAATAATCAATCGTCTCAGAGAAATGCGCTAGCACTACTGGAAACAAACCTCTTTTTTTTTGCCTTTATACAACTTCATTTCGTAACGCGGTCTTAACACTCGTCTTTATGAATGCCTTTACACCAAGGATACGCCAATATGAGATTAAATTTATGACGACATGGAATGAAAACCGCACTTTCTCCATACATTCTTACGTCAGAAAGTGTATTTCTTTTCTATTTTGCCCTCATGTAAACAAAAATAAATTCACAAGAAAAACAACAACATTACTTTTGATTAACGATTGGTAAAGCGTCAGATGCACGTATCCTTGTCGATTTATTATTCGTATGCGAATTCATATTCATAGTAAATGTTTATCAAACTCATGTTTGATTCAACTTGGAATCATCATAAAAGTTCCGGCGCCAAAACATAACCTCAAAATTGTAAAGAAGGGCATGGCAGTTTGTTGGTGACGGGATGGTTTAACATAAGATAAAGTTGGGGACTCGACTATGATATGACAAGCTAAGGCGAGTATGATTACACTGTTAGGCTATGCCGAGGGATGTGGCAAGGTAACATGTTAATGTAATGGGTGGGTGGGTGAGGACAATATGGTGTGTTCAAGGCTAGTGACTGACGGTCGAGAAAAGCTGTATAGATATGCAAATAAAATTCACAAGTGTTTACGATTTAACCAAGGAGTATATATAATAGGAGGGGACACTTAGCTCATTTGCATATTTGCTCATTAATATGATTAACCCCGTGAACCCAGTCAAAGGTCGCGGATAACGCCCTCTGGAGAGTCGAAGGGACTTTTCTATTGTTCTCTAACGACAGCGTTCGGACAGCGCATGAAGTTTCTTGTACAGAGTTGGCGATGAGCGATTGAGAAGTATAACAAAAGCATACATAAACAGATCGTAACATGAATAATGCAATGCAACACGTCACACAACGTTCAGTCGAGCGGCCGTATAAACAGTATACAAGATGCCATTTATTGTGTTCGAAATGTCAACGTTGTTACCATTCTTTCCAAAATAAGGAGTATAATCACATTACAAACACATTTTGTGCGAGAGTAACATATAAATATGGTTTAAAATGTCAAAAATGGCACGATAAAAATCCGTTCGTTATAAATAAAAGAATCAATGGTTAAATAATAAAACTGACACAATTACACTCGTCGATCTCTGTGGCGTGCATACGTTGGTCATATCGTTTGCAATCGGCAATCACGGGTTCGAATCTCCGTGTATTCGTTGTTGTTTTCCATTTTATTTTATATTTTTTTAATTTTGTTTAAACTTGATTGTGGATGTATGTAACATTATTTTTATGTCAATTTTTATAATTTATAAAGGCCGCCAATGCTTTCATAGTTTTTTCTATTCTTTTTTTAATCTATTTTTCTATCTATCATTTATCTCTGGATTTATTTAACTTTATAATCTAAACAATTAAAATGCGTAAACAATATATTATTGCTCGATAAATAAGTGATTGAAGTTGAGTTCACTTTGATAATGATAGCAACACTTGTTGTAAAACCATTTTACCACGGTGCCCAACCATTTCTCATTTGCACACTTTGTTTATACATTCAGAGATGTCATTTTTATAGCTTGTTATAGCTAGGCTAATATACAACTGTAACTAGCTATTTGGATACACGAAGCAAATACATTTCCAAAACAGACCATAACCAATCGTACAACATGAGAAATGAGACCGTTCTATCAATGTTAAATCTACCATGATTACCATTTTTTTTTAAATCTGTACAACCGATGAATTTCTGGAAAATCTTTGGTACAACTTCATTTCAGGAAAGTTAGTTCTTGTACCAAATTTAGCTAGCTTTAATAAACGAATTGGAAGACGCAATATTCATGTCGAAATATATGTGGAAAGGCAATCAGACAACTATTGATAGACGCGATCAAGTCTTGTACCTTTGAAAGGTGATTAGAGGTAATCCACGTATCAGCCATTGGAGAGCTAGAGTTGGTTCAGAATTAAAAAAGACCAACACCACATATATCTTACTCTGTGAAACACACATGTTGATGGATACTCGTTTGAAAATAACCCGCCAATGTACATTATAATAGCCCGTCATTATGTTAACAGAGTAACGCTTGTATTCAAAGGGTTGGCTTGTTGAAGGTCGTACATTGATTTGATCTGAACAACGAATAATATGGGAGCGAAAACCTTTTGTTACGGGCACGCATGAGTAAAGTGGATTCCCTCTTTTATGAATCAAAATTGTAATTTCAGTGCCAAAGATCTTGAAAAAGGTTACAGGGGACATTCTCGCTTCAACGATGCTCCTATGCGTAGGTCAACTGAAAGCCCGGTCCGATGGTAGACTCCGGCGCCACTTGGCCAATGCGTGGAACAAAAAAAATCAGCAACAAGTGATGTTTTATCTTAGGAGATAAAAAAATATGTACACATTTTCTCATAATACTTTATGCTGCTACGCTTCAGATGGTATTAGATGGTTATAGCATGCACGGCGCAAAGTGCACGGCGTCTCATTTAGGCCCACAGGCCGGGCGGGCTAGAGAAGTGCTTAGAACCGTGACTATATTAATACACTCAACTTTACAAAAATGAAACACCGGATTCTACTGTCGCTCTGTTACGGTCGTATAGTCGGCCCCCGGATTCCACCGTCACTCTGTTGCAAGTAAGTGTAAATTCGCCACAACATGTGGGCACTACCGTATAGTTTTATTGACTGTACATCATGCCTTTCGTCGGTACAACTCGGACTTATACTGCCTGATAAGCCCGGACCCCCCTCTCCCCTATGGCCCTGTTTAAAGCTGGCTACGCCACTGATTCGCGCATGTTGGACTGTGCCGGCCCGTTATTGGTCACTCTCGATCATAGTTCGGCGTGGCCCCTCGCTACACGGCTCCTCACGGCGGCATTATTATCACATCAAACCACTTCTGGATGTTATCATCAATCAATGCATTGCGGCTGCTTTAGTCAAAATTAAATATTATATACCAAGGGATATATAACTGTCACTGGATATACCCACTTTGCCTATCTGTGATATACCATTGAACTGAACCGTCAAAGAAAGACACGCGCATGAACCTTTTCCGTGAACTTTTCCTGATTGAGTTTTTCCACCCCAAACTGGCCGGAGCCCGGGGGTTAGATCTACGGTTGATTAGCGCATTACAAGAAGTTGTGTCACTTGCCATGCAGCACATACTCATTAGGAATTTGTCCACAATTTTGATGGACAAATCCAAAGCGATCGGACGCATGCGTAGAAAAAAATGTTGTCCCCTTGACTCTCCAGAGGGCCTTTTCGATATTCAGACGATGGCGGATATAGGTTCGTGTGACGAATATTCTAGGTGAAATTCGATGTGGGAACGCTCGGACTGTAGGGAACGATGATATTTCTGACTTCAACAGCGCCAGGGCATCGTTCGGGAACCGTTTGATTATCACTCAGGTCGTTTCAGTATGAAATTAGGTAAAACACTCCGACATAACATTGAAATCAACGGAGATTCAAAGATTACGGCCGTTCGTGTCCACTATGGTCTGGTACTTTTCATTTTCGACTTCACAAATGACGTATATTCATTGATATGATTATTCATTGTATATTCATGTACGTACTGAGGTTCATTGTTCTATAACAATAGGTGTCTGGGCCCTGATTTAACGCGCACTGGTGAATACACCACTAGAGTGTGGCAAACCTACACTCTTAGTCTTACATACGTTCATGTCGTATACAAACGAGAAATTGTACATTTACATACAATGTAAGAGCCAGGGAAAAACAACAACTTCCCAACAACCTGGAATCATGATGCGTGATTCGCCTTTGTTAAAATTGCCCAGTTGGTGTCAGCTGTGGGATATTTTGTATACTCGGAAAAAAATAAAATCTCATCATGATCTGAGATCTGGTCACATCAAAATGGACATGTTGGAGGCCCAAATCAATTCCGATTTATTGGTATGACAAAGGAGTTATTATAATAAATCCTCGAAAGAGTACATTTTAAGCTTTGAAATGATACCAAGGTTGAAGGTAATCGGACTTTATAATCACACGATATGAATTCAAGACATGACTTTTTGACATGACTGGTCACATACATTGTATATAGTCTACAAGTCTTGGAAAGCACAATGTCTTCAAAACGAGTAAAGGTTACATTTTTGTATGCTTTCTGTTTAATTTTACTGCATGTAAAACCAAAGATATTTTACTAGAATACCTGTACTTCATTAGAGATATGTTAGCAAAATGATTCTGATGACCCATTTACCAACCTGTATCATTGTGTGTGCCTAAAATGGTGCAATTACCTGTTCTTGTGCTCCCTGAAGATGGGGTTATACCGGTAATAAGGCCTAAAAAAAGGATTTGATTGGCGTAACCCGACCGACCCTAAATACATCGCCGACCCTGAATATTTTTTATTATTTTGAGGGGGAAAAAAAGTTTGTTATTGTTTAAAACTTTAGAAACTTGTACTCATAGAGTCTGTTGGTTTCTATAAATAAAAAGAAAAATGTTTAAAGAAAAAGGAATTTTTGCCGTCTCTTCATTTGTGTGTACTGCTGTCTTTTACGTGTTCAAAAGTAGGTGATTTAAGCCAAGTTAGGGGGGTGAGGTTCAAAAAATTTCGCACGGTCAAAAAAAATCGCACAGTACATGTACTATTTTGCCTTTTTTTGACTATTTGGGCAACAAATTTCGCACGGTCAAAAAAAATCGCACAGTACATGTACTATTTTTCCTTTTTTTGACTATTTGGGCTGAATATACCAATATATAACTGCCCGCCATCTCGGTCTTTTATCATTATTTTCCGATTTTTCAAGCTAACACAACATGCAGGACCAGAAGTTCATCTTCAGGTAAAATTGGTGTCATGAATGGTAATTTTGCTTACAGGGATATTGCTCAGATTTCTATTATCATTATGTCAAATGATAAACTGCAGGGTGTCCCCCCCACCCCCCCCCCCCCCCCCCCCCATAAAAAGTGCACATGTTTACCCATCTTATTGACCATGAAGTTCTAAAAGCTGGTAGACTAAACGCTTACGTAGCCGTTTATTTCATAGTTTTGTCAATCTTGAGATATGATAGATTAATTAAGCTACCTAAAATCTACGTTGTGCCACTTTTACAGAAAGAATGCTTTTAAGCATCAAACCGACATCCAACTGGGCATCAATCCATCTCATTGAAACAATTGGGGAGGGTGGAGGCATTCGGTCTGATGAAAATATTCAGTTCTGTTTGGCTACACACAATTTCATCCTATTATTTAAACATTATTCAATCGCAGTACACGGCATCTGAAAGCCAAGCATTAATTAAATAGTCTCCTAATTATAAAAATGTTACACCAAATTTTAGAACTTCATGGTCAATAAGTTAAGGCTTATTCCATGGTTAAGGTAAACATATGCACAGTGTTTTGGGGACACTCTGTATTATAAGCTGAGTGGACACTGACACATTTAAGGTTAAGAATAGGTTCAATCAACTTTCAAACTGTGCATATTGGGAAAGATAATTATTTTTATGTGTGTATATCTTCAATGAACCCTAGATGAAATAACTTAGTGTTATTTTATGTTATCCTAATCAGAGCTCTGCAGGAATGCTGAACATATCCTACTCAGTGGAATGGCAACCTCTATGGGAACCTCTCTTTATCAGTCATCGTGATGTACCGCTTTACGATGAGAGATTTAAACAGTATGGATACAACAAAAGAATCCAGGTAAGGAAGTGCATTGTTGAGCCTAGTCAGCCCTTATATGGCAAAAGGATGTATCTTATGTACTTTCCTATTAATGATATACTTCCTTTTAACATGGATTGTGTTAAAATGGTTCAATAATCCTCACTTAGGAAAAGGTTGCAACTTGTAAAGACAATAGAAGTAATATACTGCCTTTTACCACTACATGATTTATGGAGAAAAAAGCTAACTTTAATCATGTTATAAGGAAGTATACTGTTTGGAAACTACATATAAGATACATTATTTTGCCATAAAAGGGCTGTAGTCCGCTTCGTACGACCCTTTGCCTTTTCCTTGTCACTCTATGAACAACATTCTCTGGTCTGCGATGCGCGCTGTGGTGTATGTACCGATAGAGGACTCACTCCCCGTGACCGCTCCCCCAGACGACGGTGGCTACGAACGGCCGTTAATTTTGAATTTCCGTTGGTTTCAATGTAACAATAGATTTTGATTATATGACCCCATAAAATTCATCATAGGTTAGAAGAACAAATTTCCAATCCAAAACCGTTCGGGATGGCTAATCATCCCAATTGTAAATGCTATTTTTTGAATTTAAACCGTTGTTAAGCGGTCATCTCATTCACTTGATCAGGCAACCTCGTTCGCATATTTTAACCTGAATACTCGTGAATACGCCTATGTCCAGCGTCGTCTGGCTCCCCATTCTCTCTGATCTCACCCCGGAAAAGGGTCTACTTACTTTTGATTTGACCTTTTGACCTCCGTATATTGTTACACCGCGCTCAAAAGTATTCATCCCAAAACCGGGATGAATGCGCAATATGCAAATTGTTCGTGTTGGGTCTTGCGGGGGGATCAACATTAACCAATGGGAGACACGATAAATATGAAGCATATGAATATTTATATACCATCTTCCTCGAATTTTGAGATAATTCAATATGGCTATTTTTTACACTGGATACTTCAGTCTAAAATTGTAGCTTTAACCTTGACATTTTGTCATCGGCCAAAATATTTTCCTCAGTGATATAGCTACATTTCTGCATATGTGACTATTTCCTATCTTTCAATACCGCAAAGTAAAAAGCCTTTATTCATCCGAACGTGGAAAGATAAATTGATCATTTTTTTTACGATAAACTAACTCTTACACAGCTACAAAAATATCACTTTCACATGTTTCTATACAAATATGCAGGCGTCGAATTCAATATTAGCGCGTTATGATGGGGGTGATACTATCGTGACGTCAATAATGTATCAAAAGCATCGTCCCTAGTGTGCTTAATGCGCAATGCTGTTGTCGATTTAAGACCTTGTTTGGAGCGGTTCTCTGATGGGAGGTTTTTGGCATGGCGAATATCAGAGGGTGTTGTTCGATAGTGTGACAGTGAAATTAAAAACAAGGTGTACAAGTAGTCTATGTGGAGTTGTTCAATGAATAATCATCAAGAAAAGAAGGTGTTCCACCAGAGAAGGATCATTTTCCTTGGGTTACCTTTTTGCAATTTTATAATAATGCTATAGAGACATTTCTAAAATTCTAAAAGCGCCTTGTGGTCAAAGGGCTGTACACAATACTGACTAACGCACAACTATGACTATAATTACAATCGGTTCAACTTATGAACTTGTAGTTTTGGACAGTGCGTACCAGTATTGGTTGTACATTTTAAGCTCCTCCACACTGTGTGAAATACCTTTCAAGGCGAGTAAAAAACTGCAATAGTGGAAAGTTAAGCCGTCTTGTTTTCAAAACCAAGTTGATGTTCGACATTTTTCGTAAACGTTTTAAGAATAACACATTTTGCACTAATTTCTTAGAAAAAATGAAATCAATCGCATTTTTCGTTTACTTTTTGGGGAACCTTTTTACCCATGCACCCATTTCACATGCTTGTCCACGACACACCCAAAACACCTGTAAGATTGCTAAATGTGTCTCTCATTCAAATTGGAATATTAAGGTAAATGTGTGCCGTAATTGGAATGTAATGCATCCTTTCTAGATCTTGTTACATGGGAGATAAAATAATAAAGTTAAATAACCCACGCTATTAATTGCTTGTAATGTTCTTAATTTGAATAAAAAGTGAAAGTATTCCATATTTTTGTTCAAATGTGAACATGAAAATGTGTGTAATTTCAATTGAAAATCACTATGATCGTGGAAAAACAAGTAAATTGGTTTGTGCAGCAAAAAGGTTCCCCAAAGACAAACGAGAAACTCATCACATTGGCATTCCACTAATGTGCGACCCTTATAGGAAAATCCTTTACCATCACCCTCAATCAGCTACAATTCTATGAAGGTCTCTTATGCACCCTGCATGCACCTTGCATATTGAGACATACATTGTAACATTGAAAAAAGTGTCATTCTAAAATACTTATTGCTTCAGGCAGAACTGCTGATATCAGATCCCAACAATGGGCCACCCCATTTATGCAAGGATCGCTTTCAATATTTTTAGGGTCATGCACAAATTCATTTGAAAAGACAGGAGTTGCCATATAAGGGAAAAAAGATGTTTCCGGTAGGACGCGCGCATTTCGTTATGACGATGTAAATTTGCGCATTTCATTTTTGTATTTGCATTTTTGAAAAAATAAAATCGCAAAATCAATTTAAAAACAAATTACTGTAGAAAAGAATAAACTTTGCACAAACAATCGAATTTGGGAGATGGCACGTCCATTGGGATAAAGATGGCCTGTCAACCTTCTTTGTCAACATTTTTTTCATCAAAATCAACATGTTGCTTGTAGCTTGGATTGTGTATTCAGGGTTCTCGGCTCATGGTACATTGCGAAAGTTGCCTTCGGAAAGAGATCCCTGATACCCCACTTCTCCCCCTCAAAAAAAAGAAGAAAAAA
Source organism: Ophiura sarsii (assembly GCA_035610835.1). NCBI lineage: Eukaryota > Metazoa > Echinodermata > Ophiuroidea > Amphilepidida > Ophiuridae > Ophiura > Ophiura sarsii. The sequence continues at coordinate 50,222,302 of CM069448.1, forward strand.
ACACATCTTGCATCTTGGTTTTCGCTCAGACCACCTACCGGAAATAAACTTGTATTTGTTGTTGTTGCTATAGCACTTTATCCTTTTTAATTTCATTACAGATATGTGAGATGCATGTGTCCGGGTGCAACTTTGTGGTTCTTGACATAGGATTTGTGGTTCACAAGGGATTCAAAGAAAAGAGTGAATTTCATTCGACAAAAGATGAAGAGAATAGACGAAACAAACAACTCTATTTGCAACTGGTGTCAGAGCTGAAGGTCAAATACCCACAATCCACCAGGAGATGCTAGTGATGAAATGATGACCAAGAGTCTATTAAGGGGGTACTATTGTAAAAGTGAACATTTTCGCGCTACAATTATTTTCGCACTTTTCGCGCCAAGATCAGCAAGCATGAAAATAAAAACATGCACATCCTTTTGTATATAGGCCTATGTAAGGGACCGTTCATTATTTATGGTGGAGGGGGGGTTGGGTAAACTATAGGGGGCGTCATGTAACTTTCATATGTTAAAATAGGGGGGTTATGTAACTTTTTATTCTTGAACAGCGGGGGTTGTGTAAATTTGTTTAAACTATAAAGATAGTGGTGATTGAAGTGATTTTAGAGGCTATTTTGGAGTGTACATGCCATTTTTTTCTGCGCTTCGCGCATATTTTCTTAAAACCTATCGACTCCAAAAACTTTTACTATGACAGAGAGGACTTCTGGACAGCAAATCGACGATATGGTGGAAAAACATCTATATAATCATCAACGGTCGAGACATTAGAGCCACATGGTGTATAATGTTACAAAATCCAATTTCATGATTTAAAAATGTCATTTATTGCATGATTTTCACGTCATCTCTGCTTTGCACCAATGCTCACAAAAGTAGAACGTTTCACTGGATTATACGTTTCTGCTCAGAATGTTCTAATTTGTTCGGGTTATAAAGACTCACAAAACCACTCAAAATGTATAAATATGGAAACAAAATTCCAACTCGCTACGCTCGCCATTACTAATTTCACACAATAAAAAGAAGGGGCATACAATTATTGGCCGTTCAGATAGGGCACATTCAAACAAAATTTGCCAACGTATCCATTAACAAAATTCTAAAGGTAAAGACAGCCCCTTAAGTATGTAACAAGTTGATTTTTTTCGGGGAGGGGGGGGGGGGGGTTGTGTAAAAAGCTACTGGTTAGCAGGTGGGGTCATGTAATTTTCAGTTTCAGCTGTAGGGGGGTAGGTAATTTTAACATACAAGTCTCGAATTTGTCTCAACCCCCCCCCCCCCCTCCACCATAAATAATGAACGGTCCCTAAAATCGCGAAAATAAAACACTAAGCACACCTTTTTCAAAATGTGCGAAGCGCGAAAATGTACACGCTCGAAAATGTGCACTTTTACTACATTATGTAATATACCCTATGAGTTAATGAGGCACAATCTGCTGCAGTAGTGAATTTGATTTAGGGGCACCAATGTGGGGGAAGATCATAATTATAGGTCAAATTCATAACAAGTTTATTTCTGATATTTGATACATCTGGTATCCACTCAAAGACTCCAAAATAATCCACATATTATATTGACATTCATAGCAACGACAAAAACAAAAACAATACAGTATATTGTATACTGAATTGAAGTCAAGGTAAGCGTTGGATGTCAGCCGCCGGGAGGAGTTTCAACGTACTTCAACGGAATAAACCAAATACTCCATACACGGTTTATTCCGTGAAACTCCTCCCGGCGGCTGACATCCAACGCTTACCGAATTGAAGACAACGATGAAGAGAATGATACTAAATAAAAACAATATTAGTTGCATTTTATTTTTCGCCCCTGAATCCCAGCTCTGAATTAATTAGAAGTAGTGCCCCCTAAATCCCAGCTCTGAATTAGAAGTAGTGCCCTCTGAATCCCAGCTCTGAACTCGAAGTAGTGCCCCCTGAATCACAGCGCTAAGCTTGTTTTACCTGTAACCTCATGGGTAGGCCTACACCAGCATGTAAAAGCCCCTTACACATACTCCACACCACCAGGGCCCACATTTTATATAGCAATAAAAATTCCTTTAAAAAGGAATGGGCGCTCAAATGAACATGCTTCATTTGATTACATCTAGATAGGATTTTTTATTAATTACAAATATATTAAACATATAAATCTAGATAGGATTGTTAGATAGATTATTATATATTATTATAATTTGGTCCTGAAGAAGTCAGAGCTAATCCTGACGAAAGTTTAACAGTCTTAAACTTGTCCGCCGGCGAACCCGTTAAGCTCTAGATAGGATGTTTACATTATTTATATATTCATGCATTATCTATTCTTTAACTATTTTTATTCATTGAATTTTAATCCAATTGAAGTATTATCTAATTAATCTATGCATTCATGAATTCATTTTTGTTTGTTTTTTGGTTTGATCGATCGATTAATCAATCAATCAATCAATCAATCATTCAATGTGATTCATGTATAAAGTAATCATTTTAAAAGCGACTTAATCATATTATTACTAACGAAAGTTTAGAAGAAAACTCAGCAGTTTGGAATTGAAGACTCCAACTTTCCTGGTGTTTATTTATACCCACGTACCAAACTACTAAGACCAACCCACTGATCTCTACATGTAATTCATAATTAACCAGTCAGTATTACAGATGAGTTGATATTGAACAGCGGACTGTGTAAACTACAACTGTACACCGCCCCAACCCCACACATCTCTCAATGCCCTATACCATGTACATGCAATGCTAGCTTTGCTATTATAATCAATACATATGCAGCATTATTTCCTTACTCCTGCACTTACTAAAAGTTCTAGAGAGTTGAACCTATGGGGGTATGTAGCTAAGAAATGTAGCTTTCATTTGGAAGTAGGATAGCTTTCTTACTTGTAAAATGTGTCCGCTAGACAAACGTGAAAATTAGAGGGCGGACTAGCCCCGCTCTCCCCTACATTCTAACTGTTATTATCCATTGTTCTTCATGTCGATTATATCTACGAATGCACTACCGGCATTCTTAATCGTGCAAGGTCAACGTAATCGATATTTAAGATAATGCACGTTGCTAACTGATTATGTTGACCTTGCACGCTTTCGACTTCCAGTAGTGCATTCGAAAGAGTGTAAATCTAGAAACACACTTATTGTATTTTTTTTACGAACTACCGCTCATCACACTACCGTTATGCATAATAACCCGGTGGTCTTATATTATATCACCTAAAACAACATTGCTAAAGTATACATACCGTAGATATTCGATATATAGACATAAAATTGAACAGATACTGAATTTGAACCAAGTAAATTAATCAACGTTGTGGTGAGCGCCATCTCTTGATATTTATTTTATACGTTTGAAACACGCACGAAAAACCATTTATCCTAAAGAAAGTTACGTAATTACTGGTGACATAATTTCAAACATTTTCAGATACGTTGAAAGGCAGGGATGGTCGTCTCTATTGATTTTTGTAGAAAACGTATGCTGTCTCGCTCGCACCTGTATGACTGGGCATGGCAGGTTTATTTGAAAAGCCCGTATTACATTGTAAATACGGGTATTGCATAGGCCTATAATAAAGGACATCTATGATTTTGAATGTGACTCGGCCCAAAAAGCCCAAGGGCTCAAAAATGACAGATGAGTTTAAAGACTAAAGAGTAAAGAATGTTCCATACACTCTGAACGTGACCTAATAAATAAGAAATAAGAAATGAAGTAAATAATTGTAAATAAATAATATATATAAATTAATAAGTATTATAAATTAAATAAAGTGTATTTAGGTCTATTTATATTTAATTTATTGATAAATAAACATCAACAATTTTGAAAGTAAATACAAAATAAATCATTTAAACATTAAACAATATCAATATAAGTGAAAACCCCGAACGAACGTATAACGAACAATAATAAATATTGTATTTACTTAAAACCCTAACCGACCTAGTCCCAGACCCGACTGCTCTACGTATAGAGCACAAGGAATATAAACCGCCACAAAGATTCGAACCTAGGACCTGCTGATTGAGAGTCTCAATCTTTACCAACTGAGCTATTTCGATTTTCGTGATATCATCTGCCCTTTATAACCAAATATAGTTCTCATTCAACTATCCCCTAAAATACACACGGATTTGTCAACACTGAGTTGTTGTCTGTTAAATGAGTCTATGATTATTTAGATTTAGTTGTAATAATTAACAAATACCGTACTTTGTGAAACGATTCTAAGTTATTTTCGTTCGGCCTATAAATGATTGTTGAACAACATTTGCGGTATAGCAAGTGTACAATTTAACAAAAACCCATAGTATATATTACGCCCCCCCCCCCTCCCCCCCCCCATACTCAAAGGTTGCATGACTCAACGCATTTTGATTTTTACGAAACTTATGTAAATCCCTATCGATTGCACAGTCAGACATCAACATGATCAAGGATTTACCTCAATAGAGTCCCGAATAGAGTCCACTTCACTCATGCGTGGCCGTAACAAAAGGTTCTTGTTCCCGTAGTATTCGTTGTTCAGATCAATTCGATGCAAGTGTTACTGTTCAAAGAATGTCTACATTTGGCGGGTTATTTAAAAACAAGTATCCTTCAACACGTGTGTTGATATGTGGTATTAGTATTTTCAAATTTGGAAACATACTATAGTTCCCACAAATATGACCGACACATGGATGGCCTCTATTGCTAGTATTCAAATCACATTTATATCTAAATCAATACATGTAGCATTGAATATAATTTAGATTCGCACCAAAAAGTGAGTCATGTTCTGTTTCTTATGACTTTATTGCTATCCTTATAATAACCCCCCCCCCCCACACATAACCCCCCACCACCCCCCCCCCCCCGCCCCCCCCCCCCCCCAAAAAAAAGGTAGAAATAACAGGAAAAAATAAATATAAAGGGATAAATTAGTAAATCATAAATATAATTATAAATATGGGTATACAAACCGGGACGTACAAAATAAAGGTTAAAATGAATCTCGAACTTACGATTCAATGGTACCTATATCATTATGAGTATTTATTGTAAACCGATTCCCTACCAACTGAGCTACGGCCCACAGCAATTTCTATTCATGCACATTCAAATATGGTCATGTGTTTTAAGCTCGCCTCCTTTCGCGTTACACACGGATTTTGGCTTTCGCGACATGAATTTAACTTTACACATTTATATTTGCTTGTATACCCCCCTGAGGTAGTAAAAGTATACATTTTCTGAAGGGAAATTGCATGAGGAAACCAAATATGTCATTAAAATTATAGTACGACCAAGAACTAAAATGGTATGATCGGAAATGTTCGGAAAATATCAGAGTTTTTTAATTTTTAATTTGAGATCCATATATTTTGTATACCTATCCCTATCATTATTTTGTTTACATATTTGAATTCCTCATGAAATTACCCATTAGATGATATATATTTGTCAAAGTTACTACGTCGGTATGGTAATTATACCGGCTAGTGAATATCTCAAATTTTTATTTTATATATTTTTAGAATTTTCAGAAATATTTGTTTAAGGATGAACCCTTCCATGATATAAACTGCATTTCTGAATTCCTCTAGTTACAAGCTTTCCAAAAATGTATACTTTTGCTATCATAGGTTGAACACTTTTTCTGTTATAGTCATTTTTATAAATCCGGTAAATTAAGGCTGATTATTCATGTTGACTGTGTAGCGAATAGGAAGAAAGCTGATGATCATTGTCTTATCCATAATTAATTAGTTGTTAATAATAGTTGACAAGTCTATTGAACCACATACTTAATGACTACTAAATATCCTTTGAAATGGGACCAAAATTGTGTTTTTAACATTAGGGGATGACTAGTTATTGTAAAAAGAACAAAGCATGGGATTATCCCCATTGAGTTTGTACAGGCAGCACCCCTTCCAGAAACACCCCTTCCAGCACCACCCCTGGTCCCCAAACATCAAACAGCTGTATCTCCCTTTCTGTATTAGCTATACCAATGCCATTTGGCAGGCAGATAGCTTGTTATTAGGGCTTTAAAATGATACCAAATTTGTTGAGATAGCTTTTGTGGTTTTAAAAATATTTGAGGAAAATGACAGCATGAAGCTAAAAAATGTAACGGCACCACCCTATTGGGAGGCGAGTTCATAACGCGTGACCATATACGGATATATACGGATTTTTAAAAAGAATAAAACAAGTATAGGTCTAAATAACAAAGCCCCCCTCCCCCAAAGAAAAAAATAATAATAATAATAAAAAAATAACAACAACAAAAACGTTAACAAAACAAATTACAAGACAGAGAAATTGGAGACACAGACAGGAAAATAAGAAGAAAAGGGGGAAGAAACAGACAGAAAAAATGACTGTACAGAGTATCGAACTCACGCTATAGTGATTCCAAAAAATAGTGTATGTTCTAAAGTCTAGTGCCCTACCAACTGAGCTAATATTCACACGCTAATTGCGAAACCCATTTATATATATCATTATGTCAACAACTAGTGCAAGCCTCCGTATTTCGTAGTTTTTGTAGTGTTTAATCAAACAAACAATAATATCAAGAGATGGCGCTCACCACAACGTTGATGAATTTACTTGGTTCAAATTCAGTATCTGTTCAATTTTATGTCTATATATCGAATATCTACGGTATTATGCTCGTTCTCAAGTATGCATTATAAGTCGGATAATTGCCTCGTGTTCACACCATTCTAGGAAAATAAAGACCTCTGATACTCCTCGGTCTGGAAAAATAAATTACCTCGGCTTCGCTTTGGTCATCATTTTCCCAGAATGTTATTATCACAGGCCGAGTACCAACGGACTTTGACCGTGGTCACCATGTGATCTGGGGGTATTTGGCATTTTCTTGTTCGATTTCGTCGTCAAGGCGTACGGCGAACGGCATCTCATATTAACGTTTTCACACAACGTTTGAAGTTTAAACGCACATAATGTACGGGCGCTCGATGCGTCTTTTTCTGTTGGCGCGCATCTGTTGCATTGCTGAATATTTGCAATCCGGCGTATCCCCACCCACTAACGCAAAACGCATGGCACGACGCAGCGCAGTTTCATGCCCCTAGGGCTTGCGTTGTATTTTGAATTAGTGGGGAATGTCACAATAACGATTCGCGTCTGATTTTGCCACTTCTATATAGAGTTTCTTGGGTGTGATCCTCGTCGATTATCCTTTACAAAATGTGGCCGTATGTATGTAAGGCATGAAGCTTTCAGGCCCTTCCTTTCTTTAATATTGACATGCTAGGCTTATAAGATTAAGCACTACGAGCTTCCTCTGACAGATAGTTTACCATCAGTTTGCAGCGAAAACAGACACCATTCTTTGTCGGTCGATGAATTAAATCTCGAGATGATGAGACGTTCCTAGAAACTAGGAAATGTGTAGAAGGGTGCTTCCGACAATCCCAGGCACGCGATATATAGCACTTAGCATGAATGCCATGTTGTGTTCCATTCTAAAAGTTGAATGTCCGTTGATATGTTTACATACAAAGGTAGTACAGTTACATTAGGCGTTGGATATTGAAGATTACTTAGCCCATCATAAAGCAACCTTTCTTTGTAATGTTTTAGAAGACAATTGCTGGAAGAAGAAAAAGGAGAGTACCGATTATCGATCATAATAAAGTTAGAAGTTATGAAAGAAACCCGCTCTCATTTCAGGATGCATTGACACTCTTTTGCATTCATGATACATATACTATACAAATTCAAGAGACATTTAAAAGCAGTTTGATAAGCTTTTTTGTTCTTCTTTTCGGTCCTTTTTTCTTTCCTTTTTTTCTTTTTTATATTATTTTTATAAGCCTATTTCCTACCAGAGACGGTTTATTAAATCGGTATATGATAAATGAAGCAGTGACGAGTATTTGTGGGTGTTTCACATTCCATTACATGCACGCAAAACTTGAATGGAATAGTCAGGTTCCTCCCATAAATACACACAGGCACTGTTGATCGACATTTTCAAGATAATAAACGATTGTATAATATCTTCTTACAGCGAATTGCAAGCACCAGGGGCGTCTTATAGGGGGGCAGGGGTACACGCCCCCCCCCCCCTATAACCCTGAGGTGGAAAAGCGTCTTATTATGATGATGATAATGAGTGATGATGATGAGTGATGATGAGTGAAGATAATAGTGAATTAGGATCATGATAATGGAAGATGGTAGATTTCGATGATGCCCGGCCCTTGATGGTGATATTCATAACCATGAGATCGCACGTATAAGGCCTCAGGAGACATATCTACAACTAGTTGATGATATCCTACGAGCTGCTACATACTTACAATAGCAAGGGGCCTACGGGCTCTTTCATCATGCATGATAGCAACGTGAACGCAGTGTACTTTTGAGTTTCGGAAATTGGTTAGTACGCAATTCATTATTTCAGCGCATGCGTCCCCAAAATGCAATATTTTTGGGTCAAGCTTGTTTAGAACCAAAATGTACCTCAATCATAGCAAAAGATAAACGTAAATTCAACATTTTCGCCCGCTACGATTGCTCATCCCCCAATATGAACAACCTAGCTACGCCACTGGTGTGTCGTATTTTTCGCCCGTTAATTCGCCCATTATACACATCTCATTTGATTATTTTGAACACATATTCGTCACAAATTGGTTAAAAGGATGCACCAAATTGCACCATTTTTATTGCATATTTTCAAAATGTTCTTAACTCTGAGGGGGGGGGGGGGGGGCACATCCCCAGTGGCGTAACAAGGAGTGATCGACACAGATTAGTTGAGAATGGAACTGTCGGTTCATTTTACAAGAGGAATCATGGAATTATGATGGTCAAAAGTACACAGATGAATTTTTTTCATGTGTTCCCAAAATGCAATATTTTTTAACATCCTTGTTTAGAGCCGAAAATGTACCTTAATCGTGCCAAAAATAAGTGTTAAGTCGAAAAATTTCGCACGCTCCGCGCATTTTCTTCGCTTATTCTAAAACACCACAGACATAGGCCTACGGTTCGATCACATATTTATATAGACCATTTCAAATTGAAATTGATTTTTCCGAAAACTTTAGATGAATTTTCGTTGTTTCCGAACTGTCATTACGTGCGTGGTTCATGATAAAAGGATAGTTCATGATAAAAGGATAGTTTAACAATGCGATGTATAAGACCACTAGAAACATATATCCAGTATTTTTGCTTTGTAATAACATATTTTAAACCCATGATGGCCATGAAAATGACCGTTGTAAATATAAACATTTTTAGTCTATAAGCAATGATAAGAGTGTATTATTGCAACACATTTACCAAATAATATGCTCTAAACTGCACAGCTAAGCTAATTGGTTTTAGATATAATATCAACGTGTGAAATTACCAAAGCTTAGTATTGTTAGTATTATGATGCATTGTATTGGTGATCACGAACTTCTTTCAGCTTCGCTTAAAACAATCAAGAAAGCACATATTTTTGGATTAAAGCTCGTTTCAAGCTGAAATGTGGCTCAATAATGGCATCATATAGTGTGAAATTGCATTTCTTTGGTCTGACAAATCTTGTAGGTTCAATTTATTTCTTTATCGTCGATTGTTTTTTCTCTCGAAAAAACAGGTTTCTCGACCAACAAGGCAGGTTTATCAAAAACTATGACAATCGAATCGAAAAACCAGGTTTATATTATTGAAAAAACATGGTTGATCGGTCGAGAAACATGGTTTTCGAAAAACATTAACAATAGATTCAATAAACTTGGTTTTTCGATTTGATAAACCTGGTTTTTCGATCGAAAAACCTGTTTTTTCTCTTCTATTGTGCAAAATACTTACATAGACATAGGCCTACGGTTCGATCACATATTTATATAGACCATTTCAAATTGAAATTGATTTTTCCGAAAACTTTAGATGAATTTTCGTTGTTTCCGAACTGTCATTACGTGCGTGGTAAATACAAAGGAAACCGAAATACAATGTAAAGACTCCCAATTTGTTCCCGCATTTTCCCGACAGCTATTTGAAATGGTTTAAGCTATACTACGGATACAATGAGTAGTAGCTTCATCGCATCTTATTATATCCTAAACATACTAAATGACACTTTCATTTTTTTCCTTTATCATATGGCATACCTCTTATTGTTCTTGGGCTCAGGCTTTTCACGTACATGGTATTTTGTAATAGTATTATAAAACGCAGTTGGTCCTTCTTGTCTGGTCTTGAAGTAGCCATGGTAGTCAACGCGATTAAACATGTCGTCATCCTCGGTTCCCCAGCCCCAGTAGACATTTGCATATCCGTTAACAATTTCCATTTGTCGACGTGTAAATCCTGTTACTCCACCAAACAATTTGCTATACGGTAATCTGTATATAATCAGAATACACGGGTTACACAGAATACACGGGTTAAAAACCTTACCTACCTTTCCCAAATTAATTGCTAGTCATTGTGCATATTTTTGGTTTCTTAATTGTATATTTATATATATCTGTTTTTATCATAATTGCTGATGTAATAAGTAGGTCATGTATTTTATCATGTGTCATTATTTTGTTGCGTGCTGTATTATATTGTATTTTAGATTGTGTTTTAATGTACAGCGCATTGGTCCATGGGAAATGCGCTTTATTTATAAGTATCCTGAAATAGTACAGAAAGTACTGTATAAAAAAATAGAAAACATAGAGAAAAGAAATAAGAAGAAACCCATCGCTGTCCAAATTTCATTAGTTTACCATCGTGAACATCAATGATATTATATTCGGGTATTTTCGGGGGATATCGTACATCCCTAGGACTTCCCCAAACCTATTCAGGATTTTACCAACAATCATTTTGGAATGCTAAAGTGTTATTCAATGGCGTCCAAAATGGCCTCCAAATGTCAAATTTCAATCAAAATGTATGATGAAAGTATAATAGTTTTAATAATGGGATGTATGTATTAGACAACTAGACACTCATAGACAACTAGACACTCATATACGCTTGCTTCGTTAACATACCTAAATCTAAGATGGCCGCGAAAATGGCCCCCAAAATACATCAACCAACATGTATGATGAAAATATAGTTTAACAATGGGATGCAAAATGGGCCTCAAAATGGCTGCAACATTGGTCATATTCCACTAAATGGGATAATATCAACCATAATGTATGATAATAATAATAATAATAACACTAATAATAATAATAATAATAATAATAATAATAATAACACTAATAATAATGATAATAATAATAATAATGCAAATGAAAACGAACAGTTAAAATATAAAACAGTTACATAGAAGTCAATCAGTCAAATCATAAGCAATCTTAAACAGATGAGTTTTTAAAGTCATTTTGAAACCATCAAGTGAATCACAGAATCGAAGATCTGAAGGAAGTGAGTTCCACAGTTTAGGTGCACAAGCATAGAAAGCCCGGTCGCCATATGAAGAATATGTCCGAGGAACTGAGAGAAACTGTTTATCCGAAGATCTGAGGCGACGTGATGGAATGTGTGGATTGAGAAGATTGCTGATATAAGAAGGTGCCTTGTCATCATAAGCCTTTCCAGGTGAGGAGAAGAAGTTTGAAATGGATGCGATACCGAATAGGTAACCAATGGAGACGCTGTAAAACAGGTGAAATGTGATCACATTTTCTAGTCCTTGTGAGCATTCGTGCAGCAGCATTCTGAGTTCGTTGCAGTTTATTGAGTTGTCGTTCAGTGATCCCATATAATAAAGCATTACCATTGTCAAGACGTGATGCGACTAACATGAGGCGTGAACAAGTGTAGAGCAGCAGTTTCATCATCAAGCACTTTGCGAATTTCATTCATGATAAAAGGATAGTTTTAACAATGCGATGTATAAGACCACTAGAAACATATATCCAGTATTTTTGCTTTGTAACAACATACTTTAAACCCATGATGGCCATGAAAATGACCGTTGTAAATATAAACATTTTTAGTCTATAAGTAATGATAAGAGTGTATTATTGCATCACATTTACCAAATAATATGCTCTAAACTGCAGCTAAGCTAATTGGTTTTAGATATAAGATCAACGTGTGAAATTACCAAAGCTTAGTATTGGTAGTATTATGATGCATTGTTTTGGTGATCACGAACTTCTTTCAGCTTTGCAGTGACAATAAATGGTGCAGGACCTTCACTGTACATCCTCATTGATATCTGTACCGGTGGCATGTAAATCCAGCAGAAGAAAACAAGAAGAACAAAGATGTCGGTATCATCAGCTAACACTTGGATATGATTTTTTCCGGAAGGAGTTCAAGAAGATGTCTTCGTGGTGTCGGGGCAAATACTGCAAGCTTCTGAATCAACACTGCCTTGGTTCCTTTGCGCATGTAACCATATTCATCAAACAATGCAGACGGTTATGGTGATAGCTCATATGTGAACATCTCGGCAATATCAATATCACGCTTCTGGGTTTCAACTAATGTAGTAAACGGGCGTACAGTTTCTCAATGTCATAAACACTAAATGATCCGAACGGCACCCTTTACCATGGTCACCACTTGTTTCTTCACGGTTTATAAAAACCATCGCGAAACCTCATAAACGCAGTAGCCATCCGTTCACCTATACTGAGAGAGTTGTCACTACCTCTAATTGGTCTGACACAACCTGCCCTTTGATTATATTGAATAGCGGCTGATCTGGTGGTGCGGTAATGGGATTGATGTACTTGTTCAGTTCTTCTAATATAAATGTCTTGTATTGAAAATTATGCCGAGGCAAATTAAGGGCGTACTGGAATGTATGCAAATAGATAATTTAGGCATCCGATTGTTTTGTAATCTAGACATTATAATGCAATAGACGCCACAAGATAGGAGCATATTTTAGATTAGAACTATCACCATTCACGCTATTTCAATTGGTTGTATACAGGTACCTAGTAAAATACTTGATATGACCTTAAATGACCTTTTCTTTTTACAGCTATGTAAAATTTGCATGAAATCATTGCCAATGGATTGTATGGGTTATGAGCTTTAATTTGATACCATGCATGATATATTTAGGCTTAATAATGATAAAGACTTTTTTATTTTCAAACAATTGTTAAATGGAGAAAGGTCAAATGAGGTCATAACATTTTTTGCCCAAGTGTAGAATGTTGGCACTCGGTGGAATTTTGATCCACACGCTTAATGCAAATGTAAGCCATGTCACGGTTAAGGCCAATTTTTGTGGCCCTATATGCAACTCAACTAATTGATCAAAATATGGTCAAAAATAGCTGATTCGCCATCATCCAGTACTATGAACTAAATATCTGTATCTAACTTTCCGAGCAGATTTGATTAGATAGTGATTGTATGGTGTTAATTATGGGCTTGAAAAACCTATCGTAGTAATTGAAATATCCATTCAGTAGGATCATCAAGCAGCGAAAATGGCCAACTATAGATGAGGTGACCGTTGTTTACATTTAGAACGCCCTCTGTTGATTTGAAACAAAACACACCGGGCAAGAGTTCCTATAGTTTACATAGGCCAGATCGGGTTTCTAACTAGATTGTGGTGTCACAGCAAATTGTTATCAAAACTGTCTTTAAACTCGCTTAGGAATGCTATAAGCTATCGCATTTCACACAAAAAATTAAAAATAAATGAGTTTTACAATTCATTAGAAAGAAATTTCATGTTGTCTTCATTAACTTTACTGTATATTCTGCCTGGCGGGAATCAACAGAGGGTGTCCCATTTGTAAATACTTGACGTCACCGGTCACACCATCTATACATAGTGAGTATTATGAATGTATAAATGGACATAATAATCAGAGATAGCAACCAATGTCCTTTACTCTCTGTCATAATATTTGAAATTATCATAATTTGTTGAAATGGCCAGTAGGGATTTTGAACAATGAGATCCTAACATCAACATTTGTCTATTGTAATACACGAGAGAGCAAATTCCAATCTGGGTATATCTATTATTAAGGCTTGCAATATGTAAATGGCCACGATTTTTTTTATTGAATTTGTTATCTGACATTGGCAACATATAAATCTTACTTCGTAAGCAGCTGGATTGGTTTTATATGATTGTAGATGTTAATAGGCTTCGGAATCAATTATAAAGTTATAATAGAACATTATATGATGGCCACCAACTAGAAAATAATCATCAAAGGAAAGTATTATGTTATCAATAATACCACATCTGGAGATGTGACGTGTAAGTATCTATAGTAGTACACTGATTTGTTCTATCTGTGTAGGGTATAGAGAATCATGTGCATTTGAAACTTAAAACTAGAGCGGTTCTCGGGTTTCGCGGTTTTCGAGTTTCGCGGTTGATGGGGTTTAGCAGTATCAGATTTAGTGGTTATCAATAGGGCGGTTATTGACATTGTATTGGTTTTAACATGATATGTTAGGATCTGACCAGAACCATGGAGGACGGGCGGAGAGTGATGGTATGAAAATGAAATGATTATGAAGTGGTTTGGATTTATTGTGTGGGAGATAATATTTGAAACCCGTTTGTTTGTTCTAAAGGGTTTGCTTTGTATTTGATTCAACCATAAGAATGAATTGCTGACAGAGCTGCCGTTGGTGTTTGAGTGTGGCCTGTAGAGTGTATTCAGGTGTGAAGGTAAAAAGTTTGATTTGATTAATGTACTTTCCGGTTGCAACCTTGGCCCTGTGGGACCTAGGACTTAGCGGGACCATGCGGGCAAGAAAAATGTTGCCTTTCTACGCAGGGACAAGAGTCAGTACTCATAAGTGGTATATCATTACGTTTTGTCACCAATACAATTGTAGCATGTAATTTATATAGACATGCTTGTCTATTAATTAGCAAGAGTTGAAATGCAAATTCCATTTAAATGGAATGGGGCTGGTGAAAGTTTGAGTGAAGTGAACATTTGTACACAAAATGCACAATATACAAAGAAGAATAGACAGAAACAGTAATGTAATAATCTTTACATAAACAGTTTATTAAGATGAACATGGGTCCTTCCACGAAGTTGCGTACACAAAGTGTGACATGATAGTCAAATTTGAAAGTTGCCTGATTGAATTCCAAAACATCATTTTGAACTTCCTAATGTATGCATAATGTTAAAACAAAATAAACAAACAATCCTCACAAACACGAGGGCCAAGGGGCTATCTTATTCGTTACGCCATCACCGACGAGAGATGAACGAAACTGATTAGAGCATGCGCATTGTGTTCTCTCAACATCAATCAGCTGATCGCCCGGCGGCATATGATATTATTGTTTACATCGTAAAACAAGGCATTACACACATGTGCTTTTTGAACGGAATAGCCGCGATCGATTAAAGTTAATAATTTTGTAAATTCGTCTTTGTATACCGACAGTCCAGGCAAACGCTAATTGAAAACTTGGCTTAAAATTTCTTTAAACTGAATAAAGAGGCAATTTAAAAAAGCTTTGAGGTCAAATGGATTTTGCTTTCGATTGACAGCGAATACGCATAATGCGGCAGTCTCGCGATGTATTGAATGACTGAGATTAGTTTTCGTAGTCGATTGAAAACAGATATTTCGCCCGTAATTTGATCAGCATGGATATCAACATAATGTAATCTTAACTCTAGTGTGATTATTTATTTTTGTCAAAGATTCGATCATTCATCTTTATTTACTTGTTTTGTTACTGCCATTCTTTTGCACTTTACAGTTTCATTCATTGTTGCATTTTGTTGTTTTATCACCTTTTTAGTTACCTATGAGATCAATTTGACGACAACAATTATATATAATATTATATTCGCATAGAAATCATAAGGTTTATTTTAATTTGCCTGACCGCCAAATGTCGAAATTTGGAAAATGGACCCAAATATCATTATATGATTTTTTCTTTTCTTTTTAAATACGTATGAGATCCATGATACAAAAAAGTCAAGCCGCAATAATTTGGCGACAAAAAAGTCATTCTCATAGAATTTTTTTAATTGTTTAAATTCTAAAATATCAAAATTTGAAAATTTAGCCCAAATACCATTATTTGGTTAAATAATTCAAATTTGTCTGGGTACGTATGAGATCGATGATGCAAAAAAGTCAAGCCGCAATCAATTTGGTGACAAAAAAAAGGTCATTCGCATAGAAATCATAATTATTTTTTTAAATTCTAGGCTTGACCGACAAATATCAACATTTGACAAATTAGCCAAAATACCATTATTTGGTTAAATAATTCAATTTTGTTTGGGTACGTATGAGATCAATGATACAAAAAAGTTAAGCTGCAATCAATTTGATGACAAAAAAGTAATTCGCATAGAAATCATAAAAAAAAAAAAAAATTCTAGGCTTGACCGACAAATATCAAAATTTGACAAATTAGCCCAAATACCATTATTTGGTTAAGTAATTCAATTTTTTTTGGTACGTATGAGATCAATGATACAAAAAACTCAAGCCGCAATCAATTCGGCGGAAAAAGTGTACTTTAGGTCCCAGATACTGGTATACCAGTATCGGTCGATACTGGTACATGAATTTTGCCAGTATCGCTCGATACTGGAACAATTTACATGTTCCAGTATCGGTCGATACTGGAACATCAAATTGTGTTCCAGTATCGACCGATACTGGAACACTTCATTTGTTCCAGTATCGCCCGATACTGGAACGGTTTCATTCCAGTATCGATCGATACTGGAACAAATTAAATGTTCCAGTATCGCCCAATACTGGACCATTTTGTTCCAGTATCGCTCGATACTGGAACATGTAAATCGTTCCAGTATCGCTCGATACTAGAACGATTTACATGTTCCAGTATCGCGCGATAATGAAACGATTTAATATGTTTCAGAACTCGTGTATTGCGCATATTTGTGAAAAGGGGACGACTATTTCAGCTTTAAAAATTAGCGACATTTTTACGACTTCAGCTTTGAGTGCATTATAGTTATTTTGTCGTTTTTCAAATACGTGTTCAGTTGTTATATGAATTGCGGGATTTATTTTCTATTATTTGTTTGAAGAAAAAAATGTCGTAGTGTTTAAAAATATTGCGAGGGAAAACCATCTCATTCATCATGTTCATTATGGTTTGGAGTACTACACACTAAATAGGGTCGTTCAATATCTTTCTCTTGAAGTTGTTGAGGCTCTGAAAATAGATTTTATGGCTACATTAGGATGAGCTGATTGGTCAAGTCAATTTAACGTTACGTATGCATGATCATTTTCTCTTTTTGAAAAATTCAGTGGCTTAGAAAACTACCGATGATCAGTCAGCTTAGAAATAGTTGACTCTATTTTGAGAATTTAAATATTCCCATACTCAACTGCGACAAGTTTTCAAAACAGTTTTCTGATGTTCTCTCATCATCGCCTGATAGTGTTCCACTTACAGCTCGGTTGACAAGACCCCTTTCTTAAATGTGCTTATTGTCAATTTCGTCTTCCAAGCTGACGTGACGTCAGCTTTTGATTCTGAAAAAGACACGCCTCCGATAATATCTGCTGTTTCAATTGTTATAGCTTGAGTCATCCATTATGAGTGAGAGAGTCTACGACTAGAGAGAAGTTAGAAATCAAACCCGGATAATGAAGTAAGACTATTTCATCGTGCTTTTATATGGATCCTGTCGTCATGCTATCGGATCCCACTGAGAACCAATCAGAAGCGTAACTGTGAAATTGGGCCTATGATTTGCTTTAAAAAAGCCAATCAGCGGCGACTCCCATTTCTATTTTTCATGTTCCAGTATTGGACAATACTGGCACATTTTTAATGTTCTAGTATTGGGCGATACTGGTAAATTTGGAATGTTTTATGATATAGTATTGGGCGATACTGGTACATTTTTAATGTTCTAGCATTGGGCGATACTGGTACATTTTCCATGATCCAGTATTGGGCGATACTGGAACATTTTTCATGTACCAGTATCGGGCGATACTGGTACACATTCTATATTGCCCGATACTGGAACAAATTAATGTACCAGTATCGATCGATACTGGTACATTATTTTGATCCAGTATCGGGCAATACTGGAACATTTTAAACGTGCCAGTATCGAGCGATACTGGACCAAAATAATGTAGCAGTATCGAACGATACTGGGTGTTCTAGTATTGGTCGATACTAGTACAGTCTAGTATCTGGGAGCTAAAGTACACTTTTTCCAATTCGGCAACAAAAAAGTCATTCACATAGAAATCATAATTATTATTTTTTAAATTCTAGGCTTGACCGACAAATATCAAAATTTGAAAAATTAGCCCAAATACCATTATTTGGTTAAATAATTCAATTTTGTTTGGGTACGTATGAGATCGATGATACAAAAAGTCAAGTCGCAATCAATTTGACGACAAAAAAGTTGTTCGCATAGAAATCATAACAATTTTTTTTAAATTCTAGACTCGACTGACAAATATCAAAATTTGAAAAATTAGCCCAAATACCATTATTTGGTTAAATAATTCAAACATTTTTTGGTACGTATGAGATCGATGATACAAAAAAGTCAAGTCGCAATCAATTTGACCACAAAAAAGTAATTCGCATAGAAATCATAACATTTTTTTTTAAATTCTAGGCTTGACCGACAAATATCAAAATTTGAAAAATTAGCCCAAATACCATTATTTGGTTAAGTAATTCAATTTTTGTTGGTACATATGAGATCGATGATACAAAAAACTCAAGCCGCAATCAATTTGGCGACAAAAAAGTCATTCGCATAGAAATCATAATGATTTTTTTTTTAATTCTAGGCTTGACCGACAAATATCAAAATTTGAAAAATTAGCCCAAATACCATTATTTGGTTAAATAATTCAATTTTGTTTGGGTACGTATGAGATCGATGTTACAAAAAGTCAAGTCGCAATCAATTTGACGACAAAAAAGTTGTTCGCATAGAAATCATAACAATTTTTTTTAAATTCTAGACTCGACTGACAAATATCAAAATTTGAAAAATTAGCCCAAATACCATTATTTGGTTAAATAATTCAAACATTTTTTGGTACGTATGAGATCGATGATACAAAAAAGTCAAGTCGCAATCAATTTGACCACAAAAAAGTAATTCGCATAGAAATCATAACATTTTTTTTTTAATTCTAGGCTTGACCGACAAATATCAAAATTTGAAAAAATTAGCCCAAATACCATTATTTGGTTAAATAATTCTTTTTTTTTTGTACATATGAGATCGATGATGCAAAAAAGTCAAGCCGCAATCAATTCGGCAACAAAAAAGTCATTCGCATAGCAATCATAATTATTATTTTTTAAATTCTAGGCTTGACCGACAAATATCGAAATGTGAAAAATTAGACTAAATACCATTATTTGGTTAAGTAATTCAATTTTTTGGGGTAAATATGAGATCGATGATACAAAAAACTCAAGCCACAATCAATTTGGCGACAAAAAATGTCATTCGCATAGATTATTTTTTTTAATTCTAGGCTTGACCGACAAATATCAAAATTTGAAAAAATTAGCCAAAATACCATTATTTGGTTAAATAATTCATAGGCTTAATGATTTATTTATTTTAATTCTAGGCTTGACCGACAAATAGCCCAAATACCATTATTTGGTTAAATAATTCAATTTTGTTTGGGTACATATGAGATCGATGATACAAAAGAGTCAAGTCGCAATCAATTTGACGACAAAAAAAGTTGTTTGCATAGAAATCATAGGCTTAATGATTTATTTATTTTAATTCTAGGCTTGACCGACAAATATCAAAATTTGAAAAAATAGCCCAAATACCATTATTTGGTTAAATATTTCAATTTGTTTTGGTACGTATGAGATCAATGATACAAAAAAGTCAAGCCGCAATCAATTTGGCAACAAAAAAGTCATTCACATAGAAATCATAATTATTATTTTTTAAATTCTAGGCTTGACCGACAAATATCAAAATTTGAAAATTTAGCCCAAATACCATTATTTGGTTAAATAATTCAATTTTGTTTGGGTACATATGAGATCGATGATACAAAAGAGTCAAGTCGCAATCAATTTGACGACAAAAAAGTTGTTTGCATAGAAATCATAGGCTTAATGATATTTTTTTTTCTGAGGCAATATCTAGGGGTGGTACCTAGCCTAGCGGTGAACAAATGGGAAATTACGTAGACGTTGAGGTCGTTACAAAACGAGCTCGTTAGTTTAGGTACCATACTCTACAACGCTCACAACTCTTTCCGCTCACACACATGGGTAGTAAACTACTGCGCAACAAAATGACGTAGACTACATCCCCCATTTTTTGACGCCCCTATCTGAAATACGGTGATCAACGCTTGCGCTCAGCGACTGAGCGTTACGGAGTATATAAACAATTACGGGTGTTATACGGGGGTACACGAACTAGAATCACCGCCATTTTCTATGATGTGACGATATCGGATACTGGGAATAAATATCCCTATCGTGGGAACATTTTCCATCATGATTGTCCAAATAACCTTTCCCTCGAACTCAGCCGAGGTAAATACTGTACCAATATCGTATCCAAAAAATCTTACTCATTCAAGCTGTATTTTTCGAGATATTTCACACACAAACTTTGATTTCAAAATCTTAGGATGCCGGTACCCGTCCTCCAACAAGGTCGGAAATGTTCGGCAAACACAGACAAAATAACTGTATTCACATTACCGCGACAAAAGGAAGTAACTCCATATTTTCCATAATTGAGTTATTTGCATGAATACACTAACAATAACAATATCTATCAGTATAATAAAGGTTTGGCCCAGTTAGGTCTTCACAACATTGAAAAAAATCACAATAAGCATCTGCTTCCTAAACATTTGTACACGCGCAAGTATAGGAAATCCTATGAAAAACCACCACAAAAGAAAGCAATGACAAAATAAGTAATCAATTATACAGGGTGTCCCAAAAAAATGTTAACATTCCGAGCACATAAGAAATCTTAAAAGGACAGGAACACACGGGTCTAATCTTGATGTATTATGAAAGCTGAGTAAATAAGCTTTCATTTGCATTTTATTGCATTCCAATTGGTTATTTAGAACGGGAGATATGCTTCAGCAAACATGAGGAAGCAAAATCGGCTTGGTCCAATCCTCTCAGTATGAAAGTAAAGCTTTTAAAATGCACGAAGCAAGAAGCAACATGATTAAGTCACACACACACACATCGGTTAATCTCTTCTTTGTTCTTTTCAACGCATTCTTTCGATTCTTTTCAAGCTTAAAAGACATAAATAAATATATTCCACATAAATATATTCCACATAATGGAGGTATTTTGTCATGAGTTCAAGTTCTATACTCTTTTATCAATGGGCAACGGGTAGCTGTCAGTAAAGCAGTATATAAAATTGAAATTGAAACATTTCATGTTCTTTGTTGAAATGGTCCATCCAATTAAATAAATTAACTAATATTGTACTGAAATAAAACTAGTATTGCACTGAAATTAACCATAAATCAATTTATCAAAACACATGTTTAATCCAAATAATTAAAGGTTTCACAGATGAATAAAGGATAATTCAGTTTTTGCCTTATATCTCAAAAGCCTCAAAATGGAGTTACTTCCTTTTGTCGCGGTGGGGCAGACTGTTCAACTATATTTAGTATCTATAACAACTAAGATAGGGGAGTTGCATATACCACTTCCAGTTAATATTTGAAATCCACTTTAACCAACTGGCGGTCATTGTTGGAGGGTGATACAGATTCAAACCTCTCACAGAGAGAGAGGTGGGTCTTATACCTAAAACTAAAAGTAATATGATATGGAATGTTCATTTTACTGATCCAGTGTATAGGTACTCACGTGTTCGTTTCGTACACGTCTGTATCCTTTATCAACACTTTTGATTGTGATGATCTTGACGACTCGCGACGAGGGGCAGTACTACCTCACTCACGTTTTTGATGATCTGTTATCATCTGGAAAAATATCCCCAGATGATAAAAAATCAACTGGCAACTCCAAGACTGCAAAAAGCGTCATGAGTCGTCAAGATCATCACAATCAAAAGTGTTGATAAAGGATACAGACGTGTCCGAAACGTACAAGTGAGTACCTTTACACTGGATCAGTAAAATGAACATATCAGATTATAATCAACGATCCTTATGAACCTTTTTGGTAATACTAAAAGTAATAGTCTAGCAGTTTAGAACATATCAGTTTGTGAATGTGATGCAATATACAGGGTGAGTAAACAAGAAGTGTACTAAAAGTAAATTAATTGTTGAAAATATTAGTTATCAGAATATGAAGGCAACCAATGTATGCGTGAGGCAATAAATCCATTTTATCACAATCATCCGCAAAAGCAATCATGACATTTCATGGTACAGTTTACCAGATATGACTATTTTGATAAAGTTTCTGCATTTTGAAACCGAACACAATATTGACTATTTAACTCAATAATGCTTGATATTAATGAACAAGTAGATTCATGTATGGTACACAATACTAACTAATAAAGACAAATCAAGCATTCTCTCATTTTTTCAAACATTAAACAATAACATTATTACACGAATCTAGCAAAAACAACAACACATTTGGCATTTTTGACGTGCAAAGTACCAGTGGGCACCCCCAGGTTTTAACAGGTCAAAGACTAGTTGGCGGAGTCATGCCAAAATACACCCGCAACGAGGACGGGGACCTAAGCTTCAAACTCTAGCGCTCAATCCAAAATGGTCAAATACACCCGCGTTTCAGCTTGAGCCATAGAGATTACGTGAAGGAATCAACTCGAACCTATAATCTTCAAGGTGAATATACACCTCCTTATTAACGTTTTCAGAGGTCAATTGTATTTACAAATCTGTTCCTTCACTCAAATATGTTGAAATATTGAAAAGCATGGCATGTATTTTTCCGGGGTGAACATCCCCTATTTTTTCTCCGCTGAGTTATTGTTTAAAATGGTTTTAATACGGACAAGGCAGTCTAAAACTGATGCATACTTTTTAAGACACCCCGATGTGCTCATATGGGCGTGCAAAGCACCAGTGGGCACCCCCCCCCCCCCCCCCCCCCCACCCAACCCCCCGTTTAGAAAAGCTCCAACATTGGTTGGCGGAGTTATGCCAAAATACACCCGTCATTACGGTTCCGTGCCCTGTATAAAATCTAACTTTCTTGACCACGTCTTTGATGACATATCCAGGGTAATAAATCATCCCCTCCTACACCATTTATCTGATATATTTAACACCAACTGTGTCTTGCCAGCATGCGTGCTACCATTTCCACCGCTATCCTAAGCATAGCTCAAGGCTCTTTAGTGTTGGTGTAACTAGAAGCTCTTTATACTACTTTTGAAAATGTTATTGCGATAACAAATTCCAACTTTTAATTTCAATTTGTCATAAAAACTTGTGCTATATCATATTTTATAAAAACAAATGTTCAAATTTCGAGAAAAAAAATCACATTATGTTATCCAAAGAGCAGATTTTAGTTTTAAAACTAGCCCAAATCGAGCGGGAAATCACCACTTGTGGAAAGTCATGTGGCAATAATGCAGCCCCTCAGGCTTGTTTCTAGTTCCACCGTTGCCACACTCAAGGTCCCCCAGCATGCGGTCAATGGTGTTCGATGGATGTCATTCTTGGGTGGAACTTACTAATACTAGCGTCATGGCCAGTTCAACCTATCAAACTTGGTCTCAAACCTTACAGGCAACTGGAATGTAATGTAAAGAGGACAGGGACCTAAGCTTCAAACTCTAGCGCTCAATCCAAAATGGTCAAATACACCCCGGTTTCAGCTTGAGCCATAGGGATTACGTGTAGAAATAGACTCGAACCTATAATCTTCAAGGTGAATATACATGTACACAACCGTATCAACATTTTCAGAGGTTAATTGCATTTATAATTCTGTTCCTTAAATATCACTAAAAAATGTTGACCGCCTTATTTTAATAATTATTGAAAAGTATGGTATGTAATTTTCTGGGGGTGAACATACCCTTGTTAAAACGGATTTAATACGGACCAGGCAGAGTAAAATTGATGCATACTTTTTTTGGACACCCTGTATGTGCTCATATGCAAAGCACCAGTGGGCACCCCCTCCAATTTGGACAGGTCCAACACTGGTTGGCGGAGTCATGCCAAAATACACCCGCAAAGAGGACGGGGACCTAAACTTCAAACTCTAGCGCTCAATCCAAAATGGTCAGGCCTCGCGTGTCGGCTCTCCGACATAAATAATGGACCGTTACCATGGTAACCAGCATATTCAAAGGAATTCAAACCCCCACAAGACATAAGCAACATCACCCCCCCCCCCCCCCCCCCCACCCCCAACCTACCCCGCAACATGCCATGGAAATAATTCCGAGCTGTACATGGCGATCGTACTAGCTTTAGCCCTACACTGACACCCCGTACACACAAACGATTATGAAAAACACAAATGAATACGCCAACATTATTGCTGCCGTATGTTGAATATTTGATGACGAAAGTTTATTTGTTTCTGCTCGTGCGTAGTCCATTCTGAAATTGGGACTCATTCCAAAACATAACCCATCCATAACGGTATCCGTGAGTTGATTTATTAGCGAACAACTAAATAAAGTATACTTTAAAGGAGGGGTCCCGCAACCACAACATTGAACATAATTTGTTAAAAACATAATTATCGAGCCCAAATTGCGTTATCATATAGAACAAAACATCATACTTATCACAAAAACGAACAAAAACTGCCGTCTCTCAACATGCAATATTTAAAATTCGCGGCGATCGAAAGTCCCGTTGTCGATGACGTCATGTTTATGTTGCTAAAATTTGCGCATGTGCATTGTATAACTATGATTTCATCGACACCGGGACTTTCGATTGCCGCGAATTTTAAAAATTGCATGTTGAGAGATTTGATTGGGTTTTTTAACAAATAAAGCACAATGTTTTGCTTGCAGGACCCCTCCTTTAACGCGTTCGCGAAATAACTTTCAATTAAAGGTATCGATACTAACAAAGAGTTCTGGGTATACAATTTGGTTATTTATTGTATCATCAGTATTATCTATTTGGATCTGTTTGGTTTGTTAACAACAATCATCATACTATACTTGTATCAAATTGCATGTCCAATTATTCTTGATATTCAACTAATTGTGTATTGTAGTATGCTATTTTATTATTTTGTCATGTTCATGAAATAAATACTGTGATATATAAATTGTAATACATTTTACATAACTTGTTCTCGTTCTTCTTATTGAATATGAATTCAAAACCAGCCTATTTAACATGCCACACAATGCTATTCCATCTATCTTGCTAGTGACACCCCCCCCCCCCCCCCCCAATCAATTATTTGGTATTGCTGCCGTGACGCATCCTGTATGGAAGGCCGCCATCGAAGGTCAAAGGTCATATGGGTGTCAAAAAAATTCTGAGATTATGAGGAGCAAAAATGTCAATTGTTGTATTTCCGCCAGATGCTTAGTTTCCAAGATTTAGGGTAAAATAGGTCAAAGGTCAAATGTTGCCTCAAATTATAATTTATACAGGGGTAAAATTTTCAAAATGCTCCGATTTTAATGAAAATGGTCTCAACTTGTTTAGATGGATACCTCGAGCCATAACAAGAATAGTTTGCCATATCCACAAGTTAATCATCTATTAGTTTCATTAGGTCAAAGGTCAGCACACATTAGCGGTATAGGGTGCACTACACTAAATGGGGTATCCCCTACCCTTAAGGACGGTGTTTAAAACTAAAATCGGAAAGTATGCATCACAAAATCCTCAATTAAAAAAGACTTGACAGTAATATCATTGCGTGCATGCCTATGATTTTTTATTAATTATGATTAATGGGACATCACCAACATGATCCCTGACTATAAACTGTGAATATCATCTAGGTAAATTTTGAGAGATCTTTCAAATTTGTGTTTTTTACTGGAAACATTGGCGATTACGGCGACATTTCCAAGCTCGTCAGAGAGGTGGTCAACTCCACGGGCATATTTTGGAAAATCGAGCAGGTTCACCTACCTATTTTTTCACTTTTGGGTGGGGAAATGTGATCATCTTTAAGAAAAATCACTCTACGGGGTCCAATTTCGCAATTTAGTGGTCTAAAACAGAGTTTTATATCAGTGTGTTTGTACAAATCCCTATGGAGCTTTATTTAGTGGTGTGACCCCTATAGCTATAACTACAGATATCTAGAACTCTGTCCAAACACTGTATGTAGGCCTATAATCCGTCTCATCATGTATTCTATACGCTTTATTCCGTCAAGGTATCTGCTGACACTGCTGATGAGTGTATTGAAAATGTGACTTTGAAAAGTGACTAATTTTCTTTAAATGGCGCTAATCATGTTTTATCTTTGTTGCTAGGTGTTATGTTTGATTTCAAAATGTGCTCTAAAAGATTCATCCAAATGTCTGTCTAGCCTGTTTGGTAAAAACATAATCGAAAGTTACTTTAAATGACCGAAACAAAGTGTACGACTTTCTTTTGTTGAGCACTTTATGAAAAAAACAGCATGAACAAAATGAACAACTTACTTCCATTTCCATTTTTCTTCACCGGATATAAAATGTCGAGGCATATGACTACATCCATAATAGTTTGCGTAATTCTGTGGAATGTGATCAACGTCATGAAATATGAAACAGTCCCATTGAGTAGACCTGAGGGCTTCTTTAAACCCTATATTCATCAGCATAGCTCTATTAAACCGTTTTTCATTGGCCTGTGAATGAGAAATAATGCGTTTATTTTAATCAAAACGGACAAAAAGGGGAGGATGGGGCAACTGGTCCGGTTAAGCGTATTATTTTATGATATAAAAGATTAAAGCTCGTGTAAATATTTATGGAATTGCTATGAAAATATCACCAATGTAACTGTTAACATTATAACATAGCAAGGCCGAGTGCAACAAACTGGCGTAACTCAGTAGGGAGGTAAGCTACGCCCTAACTGTAGCGTAACTAAATAACGATGTAATTCTGAGAGCATAACTGGCGAGTAACACCAGAATAGTAACTTGCGAGGTAAATATCCACATTAATCAGCAACGTCCCCTCCCTACAAAATTAATTGTCGCATATGCGAAGTGTTCACTTATACTTTATTGTAAAATTCTGACGTGAATGGTCCTTCGTAATATTAAAAATGTGTCGTCACTCGCTAGGTCATAGGTGAGTGTAAATAAAGAATCACGTTGAATCGGCTTTTGGTCCGGACGAAATGATGCCATTTGTGTGGCCAAAAATGTTGAAGTTGTTTACCCCTTTTTCAAAAATCAGGACTATCATGTCATTACAAACATATTTTGGGCGAGTGTCACATACAAATGTTGGCAAATTGGTTTCCTTGTTGATTTCGGATTCCTGTTTGGAGATTCTTTCATACTTCTTGGCGAATGTCAGAGCTTTTTAAAGTAGTTTCTCGGTAATTGACAAAGATAATGAAGTTTTTCTTGTGGTCTTTCAATGTGATGAACGCTTGTTTCATGGCCATGGTTTCTATTCTTTCAGCGATTTCCAGTATGAATAAATAAATAAATGCACAATAAATAGGCTACATTATAGATAAATCATATTTTTAATTTATATTTTATGATCCATGACTAGATTTAACAAAACAACATAAAAATATATTGCTTTGTATATATATTTTTATTACCCTCTTTGTATCTGTTATATATCAATGGAAAGCTGAAGTGTTCCTCTTTAAAATTATAGCACATTTGCAATGATTACATGTTGCTCAACTTGGCCACATGAATGAGAATGAGGCAAAGTCACAAATCAAACGTGCCAAAATTACCGTTATCTGTGCTAAACAGTCAATAGGTAGGTAATGATCAATAATCAAACTGGTCATGCTTGAGAGCCATGAATGGTTTACAAAAAGATTTGCACCAGTGAGCACAACACACACAAGTTAACCCTCATCTCTTTAGAAAACCAATATTTGGGTATTTGCAAGACTGGGTTAACAATGACTCCAGGTGGAAGGTAATGAAGGTAAATGATGAAAGGTTTAGGCCTACAACTTGTACATTTTTCTGAGACACGGTAAACGTTTTGCAGTTTCAATATGCCGCGTTTAACAGATTTGGAGAGAGCCCGTGCCATTGCCTATTTACTGTTTAGCACAGATAACGATACTTTTGGCACATTTGATTTGTGACTTTGCCTCATTCTCATTCATGTGGAAAAGTCCAGCAACATGTCATCATTGCACATTTGGTATCATTTTAAAGAAGAACACGTCAGCTTTCTATTGATATGCAACATAATACAAGAGGGTAATAAATATTAAAAATATACTTGATTAAAAAAAGTTTCCTAACTTTGTGAGAGCAGTTTACATCAGATAACACAAATTAGTTTTCAGGTTTTTTTTGTGTGTTTTTAAAGTACTATTGACCGCGTACTATTGACCGGGCAAAAATGCCCTGCCTCGTACGATTTTGCCATAATGGCATGGAGGATCGACTCGCCTGTAAGATCTTTTTCATGTTTATTTTGATCAAAATCGCACACAAAAAATATTTGCATGCGTTATATAAATCAAATATGGACTGCTCTTTATTCGTGAAATGAGGTGAACTATTGTTCCTCGGTGAACTGGAGACCTAAGCCTACTATTTTCCCTCAGCCTTCGGCATCGGGAAAATAGTAGGCTTACCGTCTCCAGATCACCTTGGGGTAATAGTTCACCCCATTACCCTCATGAACAATCCATATTTGTTTAAGTAAACAGTATAGAACTGAAATTCTGATTAGTAAAACGTTGATATAGTATTGGTGAACTGCGTCTTAAATTTGATACATAAGGACTCGGACTCGGACTCGGACTCGGATATTGAGGACTCGGACTCGGACTCGAACATAGAAATTGGCAAAGACTCGGACTCGGACTCGAGTCCTTTCCTCAAGGACTCGGACTCGGATGATAAGGACTCGACTCCAACACTGATCTTTCAGCAGCATAAGGAAAACGGTGAGGCGCTCTCTTATGTCAAGTCTATGAGGGTTAGACCCCTAGAGTTCTATGAAAACACTTGAAAGTGACTGTTAGTTGATTAATACATAATTAGGCCTATCAACCATTGACATTTGAGTTTTAGAAACTCAATAATCTATGATAATTGATATAAAAAACGTTGACCATATCCCAGAAAGCGAGGAGGGAGGGCTACGAGAATCGAATAATTGGCCTGATTAATATTGACGTACGTATTACATATTACCTGCTCAGAAATAAATATGCTAAATTCTAGATGCTGACTTTGAAGAAACGGGATCATATGTTTCAGGAATATCGGTAGTTGAAGTTCACGATGTCGGAATGGTATAACAATGGCAACCTGTGTAGACAAACACAACAATATAGATGAATGGTAGTTCATTACACTATGAGTGCAGGGATGGAAATAAGACCCGCCCACCCGCCCATAGCGGGTAACTTTCGTGTCGGGCGGGTGAAGATACAAAGGTACCCGTCCGACTGGCGGGTAACTTTTTTTGAAGCTCAAAGTGTAAGTAACAGTAAGTTCAGGGTAATTTCATCAACAGATGATCGTGTATCATGATGATAGAGGCGATCAGGTTGATAGGAGATTAAAGAGAGTATTGGATAGATGAACATGATGAATACGAGGAGCTGTTACGGGCTAGGGTTACAGTGGAACATCGTACAATAAAGACAAAAACATGTAATTGTAGTGTAAAAGTAGTCTTGCTCTTAATTGTTTGCTGCAAAATATTATGAAAAAACCCTGGGCTGGTGGAATTTTTGTCGGGCAGGTAAATTCTGCGAGTGACCTGCCCGACTGGCTAGTTCAAAAGAACTGAAGTTCCACCCCTGTATGAGTGTACATGTACGATCACCTTACGTGGTAGCCATCTCGCGCAATACGCGGATCTAGGATTTCCCTACTGTTGGGCGATATCGCGTTGATGTTGGTACGCCCTACTTCTGGTTTTTACGTATAGGAAAATGCATTGAAATGGAACGAGCGGTCAAAATAAACTAAGACGATTTCATGGTCGATGCACCCCTCAAAAGTACAAATTTCTTTCACAATTAAAAATAAAGATAGTAGGCCTACACGTAAACTATCCTCGGGGATCGGCATAATTAAAAAGTGCACATTAAGTTGAAATATCCATTGTATTTACGTTGTTCTTTGTGTCTAATTATTTATTTAAGAGAATTCTGAAAATAATTAATTTTGTGTGAAATATCGAGGGTTCTTTATCTCTTTATCTCTTTATCTCGTTATCTCGTTATCTCTTTATCTCGTTATCTCGTTATCTCGTTATCTCTTTATCTCTTTGTGTCTTTGTGTCTTTGTGTCTTTGTGTCTTTGTGTCTTTGTGTCTTTGTGTCTTTGTGTCTTTGTGTCTTTGTGTCTTTGTGTCTTTGTGTCTTTGTGTCTTTGTGTCTTTGTGTCTTTGTGTCTTTGTGTCTTTGTGTCTTTGTGTCTTTATCTCTTTATCTCTTTATCTCTTTATCTCTTCATCTTTTTATCTTTTAATCTCTTTATCTCTTTATCTCTTTATCTCTTTATCTCTTTATCTCTTTATCTCTTTATCTCTTTATCTCTTTATCTCTTTATCTCTTTATCTCTTTATCTCTTTATTTCTTTATTTCTTTATTTCTTTATTTCTTTATTTCTTTATTTCTTTATTTCTTTATTTCTTTATCTCGTTATCTCGTTATCTCGTTATCTCTTTATCTCTTTATGTGTTTATCTCTTTATCTCTTTATCTCTTTATCTCTTTATCTCTTTATCTCTTTATCTCTTTATCTCTTTATCTCTTTATCTCTTTATCTCTTTATCTCTTTATCTCTTTATTTCTTTATTTCTTTATTTCTTTATTGCTTTATTTCTTTATTTCTTTATTTCTTTACTTCTTTACTTCTTTACTCATCGCCCCATAACACATAAATTGTGTTCTTCTTCATGGTTGGGTGCCATATAAACTGTCATTACCATGATTGGATTGCAATGTTTTATATTGCAACGCAATGTGTTGCATTGCATTACATAGCATGCATGGCATGGCATTGCTTTGATCACATCACATCGAATCGCATCGCATCGCATCGCATCATGTCACATCACATCACATCACATATCGCATCGCATCGCATCGCATCGCATCACATCACATCACATCACATCACATCACATCACATCACATCACATCACATCACATCACATCACATCACATCACATCACATCACATCACATCACATCACATCACATCACATCACATCACATCACATCACATCACATCACATCACATCACATCACATCACATATCGCATCGCATCGCATCACATCACATCACACCACATCACAATTTTCATTCGGATTTTATTTTACCTTCCATCTTGGTAGACATTTTGTAGGGATCCAGCGTCCATCCGAGGCGTAAGTGTAGTTAACATTGAGCAGGTGTTTTTCAACGTCGATCAAAGTTGTATAGGTAAAATTATTTGGGACCATTTTTCCTATATTAAGATACAAGACATTCGAGAAATGTAAATAGATGCAATTAAGCATAATTCGGAAAATGTGTAATTTAGGTCCCAAGCATGCATCAGGTACACGATAGAAATAGTATCTCGTTGTAAGTGTATGAGTATGGTTGGCGGGGTGGTTGGTAGGTTGGTTGATACGGTCTCCGTCATGATTGACAGCTCGTGACTTTAGTATTGATACGCCATTTCCGTCGGTCTGCAGCCAGTTTGTAGATTATATATAGTGGGTTGCCCAACCATCATCATCCTTTGGCTGCGGAGCAGGCGACCACAAGTTTTCTCCAAGCACGACGATCTGTAGCAAGAGTGGCTATCTGATGTTCTTGAAACATGCCTTCATTGTCACCAAGTAAGCGCTGTATGTACTTCAAGTATAATGTGCTTGGACGACCAGGTCTCCTTCGGCCATGTGTTGGTATGTAAGTGGCATACATTCTAGCAGACCCACCCACCCTTCAGCATGTATTAGTCCACTCGGCCGTGGATCACGCGCCCGCAATTAACAATTCGTAGCGCATTTATCACCCACCGTCAGCGCCCGGCAAGACAGACTCCGGGGACAGACTAGGGACACGTGCTGCCAGTATAGTTTTCAAATGGGATTTCATGGGTTCAGGGCTGTAAGGGTTATGGTAATGCTAGAAAAAAATGTATATTAAGGTAGTTGTATGGAATGTACTCCATTAAAATCAGATGAGTCGTGGTGAAATCTAACCACGCTATATACTTGTTTAGGCTAACTTGATGTGAAGAGGTATAGTAATGATGGGGTACAGGGGGTAGCAAATAATAAAGGCCTTGCTCAAACACATCATAAGAATACTTATATTAGTAGCTTATTGGCACCATATTGAGGAGACGAAGTTTAAAAGAAAAAGGAAACGGGGTGTCAGAGGTACGTAAAAAGTCACAATAGTTCGATAAAATCTGGAACGATATGAATCTCATACAGGCGAACCGTTTGCGCAAGAACAATCATCTTACTGCCGTATCCAGAAATACTGCGCATATAACACAAACACACATAGAGACGTCACCTCCCAAGTTTAAAGTGACACATGACAAAGGTACATAAATATGTGAAAAGATCGCGTTTTTACGAGGCAATTTCATCATACCACATGAATCATGGCTGATTCTTTGTGATCATATTGAAGATGGAGCACCATCTTTGTCTATTTAGTATCATGCGGTGAGCAGCATTATAAAGATTTAGGCCTGTTTTGTCTTCGTTTTTAAATTGCATTGCTTTTCCTCTCAATTTTGGTCACATTTGATCTCTCTTTCAGTTTTTATCCGGGCATAGTTCAGTAAGATTTTGATAGAATACGTCATATCTACTATTTATACTTACCCCCAGCTGGTAAATCTACTTCTGGACACACACCCCTACGTTGATATCCTAAGGGTGAATCAAAAGACAGGGTGAATCAAAAGACATTGTGCACGGATTGAAACGGTCATTTGACCTTTGAAGTGTGTATTGAATCACAAAAACTGAAAAATAAGCAACCTGTGACAAGTTTTGTAAGCTGACCGCGTTATTCTGCCGGATTTTTTGCCCCCGTGCAACACCCGTGCCCTTCTGTGCAATTTTCGCTATTGATTGTTGCTATCGCGTAAAATAGCGCGATCATATGCTCCTATTGCGTGCCTTAAGCTTACTGCTCGCACTAGGATCATCCAATCGCGTAAATAGCGCAATCATAATATGCTCGATGCGATTTCCTTACTGCTCGTACTATTGTTCACTCCACCTGTGCTCTTTTGTGCTATGTCGCTGTAGCGCTATTGGCAGTTTGAGCGCCTTTATGCAGGGGCCCCAACCCCAGGGTTATAGACTTTGTATTTTGGTATGCCGAGAAGAAAAAAGACTTGCAATTGTTTCAAAATGTCAGAAGTGAAATCTGTAGTTTTCGTAGAGTTAATTAAATTGAACCAAAATTAAATATAAGGCCCCATAATCTTACCCCGTAAATAGTCGCGTGTAGTAAGGTTTACCGAATAGACAGGTGCAACCACGACTTGAGAATCTGGAGACATAACGAAAAGTGAAGAGACAATAGTATACATTAAATTGTGTGATTGATACTTGTTTGTTTGTTGTTTCATCATCATCTTCATCATCATCATCATCATCATCATCATCATCATCATCATCATCATCATCATCATCATCATCATCATCATCATCATCATCATCATCATCATCATCATCATCATCATCATCATCATCATCATCATCATCATCATCATCATCATCATCATCGTCATCGTCATCGTCATCGTCATCGTCATCGTCATCGTCATCGTCATCGTCATCGTCATCGTCATCGTCATCGTCATCGTCATCGTCATCGTCATCGTCATCATCATCATCATCATCATCATCATCATCATCATCATCATCATCATCATCATCATCATCATCCTTCGGCTGCGGAGCAGGCGACCACACTTTTTCTCCATGCACGGCGATCTTTAGCAAGAGTGGCTATCTGTCACCAAGTAAGCGCTGTATGTACTTCAAGTCCTTCTGGCATGTGTTGGGATGTAAGTGGCATACATTCTAGCAGGCTCTTCATCAGGTCTTCATCCGGGAGACGGAGAAAATGTCCAAGGAATCTCAGTTGGCGACTTTTTACACGGAGGGTATGAGGCTCAGTCTTGGTTATGTCATAAATGGTGGTGTATGGGACATGGTCCATGCGCTTGATGTTAAGCATTATCCTGTAGCAAGAGGTAGCAAAGGCTGCATTTTGCACTCCATATCTTGAGATATCACCCAGGAATCACAGCAATACAGCAAATTCGTCACACGGGTGGTGCTAAATAATTTCACTTTTGTTTCGATAGCTACTTGAGGGCTCCTCCACAGGTGTTCCAACGTCCATAATGCGCACCATGCCAATGCCCTGCGTCTTTTATACTGCAGCCGCAGGTGATACTATGAATAATGTTGGTTATAACGGCACATACTTTATTCAACGCCATTTAATAAGTTCCTTACCACATCCAATCTCGTCAACACCACTCAAACAACTATGATGTCCGTCGCACATATAGGATTCTGGAACGCAAGATGAATCACATTTGAAATAGCCAGCAGAACACGCTGTTTAATGTAGAGAAATAAGAGACAAATACATGTATTGATATTGGTTGAGTTTTTTTACAATTTTATTTTACCAGGTAGTAGTAGGGAGAAACAGGAGGATGTTCACAACGGAATAGGCCGGGGGACTAAGTTTAGAATTAAAATAAGCTCTTATTGGTTACCTTGAAATCTGGGTCTTTGAGAATTTTAGATCTGAACTTAGATCTGAACTTACTTGATTATGTATCCAATTAGTTAACATTTACCTATAAGCAGTGTGTTAACGCTAATGCGGCAGGCGGCTGCAGAAGACATTCCAAATGTTGACAAAATGTCATTTCATTACCATATTTAGTATCACCAAGAGAAATGCATTGAAATCAGTACAATCTTGAGGTAGACCTTGAAAGTTGGGAAAGGTTTATAAAAAATCTGTTTTGTATTTGGTCAAACTATACACATGGAAAAAAGTATCGCACCACTTTTTTTTTTTTTGAAAAGTGCAAATGTGGCCTCGAATTTTGCCACCATGGTGTGATATTAAGGATCATTTGTTTGCGTAAGCTGTCCTACAAAATGCTATGCAATAAAAGGGCCATATTTTAGTTTGTGACGTAATCGATGTAATGTTTTTCAAGGCCAAGGGGAAAATGCATGCTTTTGTCCACAAACATGCTTAAAAAAAGTTTGGGTATAACTCGATATTGAATAGACTTTAAAAACTTAAAATAGTCATTATATTAGTTCTGTATTTGGTGCAAGAAATGTTCCATTTAGACATTATATGCTACAATGCAGTGAATGAGTCCAAACATGCCATTTTTTTGTTGCTCATAAATTCAGTATATACGATGAGGTCACCGTTGATTTTTGTATTATTATTTGACCTCGGTCAACACTTCCGCAATATTGTTTTTGTCATTTGAACTTATTTAAAATTTGACTTATTTTGACCTTTGACCCCATAACCGTTGGGTGTACGAAAAAGGGTGTTTTTTCATATTTGAGGACAATCGGGCAACTTTTGAAATTTGACCCCAGATGACCTTTGACCTTGGAAGGCTGGAATGTGTTACCAGGGATTACAACTATAGAGATTAATCATTGGGCCTCTCAATATCGCGTTATATCCAAACTTGTTTTATGCATTTTCCCATTGGCCTTGAAAAACATTACATCGATTACGTCACAAACTCAAATGTGGCCCTTTTATTGCATAACATTTTGCTGGACAGTTTTCGCAAACAAATGATCCTTAATATCACACCATAGTGGCAAAATTCGAGGCCACATTTGCACTTTTCAACAAGTGGTGCGATACTTTTTTCCATGTGTATATTAACAGCCGCGTGGAAAGCGTTATAACATGATAATTATGTTAGAGCATGGCATATTTTCGTGCGATTATCATAGCACATAAGTCAGTTAAAGGCATATTCAGTGATGAGTTGGAGGCTACAGTCCGCTACACCCTACATTTCCAAGACCAGAGACGGTGAAAAGTAGGCATGATCGTCTCTATAGAAATTGTGTGGAAAACGTGTGCTATGTCTGTCTCGCTCGCACCTATATGACTCGCAGGTTTGAACAATCCGGTATTCAATACGGGTAGGCCTACTACATGTAGTAGTCTGTTGCGACAACAAATTGTCTCTCATACCATGCTCATACTAATGCGTCCTATATGAGCGTGTTTTTGCTGGGACACTGCAAAAAGATTATCGCCAATTATTGCCGATTATTGCCGGGTTCTGCCTGTTTCTGCTGGGCAAACTTAGCGTTTATAAGCGGTTTCTTCCCCAGCAGAAACACGCTCTATGTTACGATATATTAAACTCCCGGATTAAACTATCTTTAGAAAAAAACGCGTCGGTGGAAATTAAATCCGTAAACTAAAATTATTGCATGAATTCACCGACGCATTTACGTATTCTTTACGATTGTTTAACTCGGTGTTTATTACGAGCACTCGGGACGATGAATGTTTATTGTCAGATCGATATAATTTCTGGGAATGAGAGAGTAGGGTTATTTATTATTGTTGAGGAGTTATTTCATGACAGCGCTAGAGGCTACGTGTCCTTTTATGATGCTTTTAATTATGATCGATTTTAATCCGAGACACACATTACTTCAACTGAAAATACCGGCTTGGCCGTCCCTAATTTAAATGTCACTGCTCAAACGTGAAAACATTATTTATATAACCCGGAATCACCATAATTTACCATACATGCCATAGTCATGATAGTATGTGGCAACTTCAATTATCATCATAAGCGACGCTGCAGACATCATTGACATTGCGATGACCACTCGTAATATGGAAATACTTCGACAAATCATGATGACCTATATTTTGTAAAATAGAAAGAAAATACCATATATAACTTACTACTACACTGTGTATCTAAATCTAATGCAATATATTGTTTGACATGTCCCCTACTTATAGTGTCAATTTCGTAAAGTTATCTCTTTATGTTCAGGCGTGGCATGACGTTACTGAAAATTGATGAAAACATGTTGTGGTGGGTTTTCCCTTAAATTTCGGCGCATTTCATATGATTAGTCTCTCTCCAACGATAATAAAAACAATGAATCCAACTGATGCAGTGGAGGTGGAAACTGTTCATGTAGTGTTCCTGGTGAGAGTCGCATCCAGCTCTCGCTGCCATATAGAGGAGGGGACTCAATGTAGGCCATATTGGATTTCAGTGCAGCCATATTGGAATTTTTTCTATGATTATACGTATCGAGTGAGAGTCCAAATTTATATCTTGCCTCGCAAATATTTGAAGATTTATGGCGCTGGCCATGGTTTTGGTGGCCATTTTGGATTGAAGGGTGGCAATATTGAATTTTTTTGATAATATGGATCAGATAATATCACTTCTAAAGATTCTGCATGCGTAAAACCCTAAGTATATTGACAGTCAAAATTATATCTGTATCACAAAGATCTAACAGCGTTATGATAATGTTAATGATTTAGGGGGCCATATTGTATTTCAGGGCCGCCGTATTAGAAATTCATGGGTATGTAGAGGTAAAAATGACATTACTAACCCTGACGTTGTTTCCTCATGCTAAATAACCTAATAAGGTAAATTGTTTCCGCATGCTAAATAACCTAATCAATAACCTAATAATAACCTACATAAGGTATAGAGCCCAAAACTTTCTTACTAATTACTATCACAAATACTGACACGATTATTGACAATTTTAACGATTTTTTGGGTGACCGGCAGCCATCTTGGATTTTAAAAATCACACCGGGTGAAATTGTGCGCACACTCCGAAAATTATTACATTATACCTAAATGACCTCATATAAATCATAAAAAAGAGTCTGTTCTTACTTTC
Source organism: Ophiura sarsii (assembly GCA_035610835.1). Classification (NCBI taxonomy): domain Eukaryota; kingdom Metazoa; phylum Echinodermata; class Ophiuroidea; order Amphilepidida; family Ophiuridae; genus Ophiura; species Ophiura sarsii. Next base: position 50,260,369 of record CM069448.1, read on the forward strand.
TACCCATCAGGCCACATGAATTTCCATTTGACTACGATCAATAACCACCAAATGAAAAAGAGCGAATGAAAAAGCGCACATCAAAAAGAGCTCATAAAGAAATACGGTAGACATTACTGGATGAAACTTGGGCGCAGACTATTATTCGGTATAACTTGTAATTAACTTTTTTGTTCTAAACTCTCATCCCAACAGTATAATGTACTTTTCATGGTTAATAACCCTTTTTTACCATGCGGTTAGATTAAGATGTCCCATTGAAACACGTGTGACCTTTGACCCTAAATCGAGGCCAAATGTTACTTTAACATCCACGTTCACAAGGACGTCAACGTTGGTTGTAATTTACTGACTTCAATGAACATTTTGGCATATGACTCCCTGTGCCTAGCAGACCCGGAGCGAAAAAACACCAAAATGGGCCTGCGCTCCCCAGCTACTTATTTATAGGGATTTTGGGCCAAACTCCTGAAGTCCATCAATAGAGGGCAGGATAATCCAAGTCTACCACAGCAGGACAGTTTAACGTAACCAGAAAATGAAAAACATAATTGCTCATGCATTTTGACATACAGTCATCACAAAAAGTAACTGACAAGGTAATAAACAAGCTGATAACTCTCAAAGTGTAACTCCTACATAAACATATTTAATTATAAAGTTGTTGAGAAATTTCATTTCTTGAATTTGAGATATTACACGCTAAGAATGGTTGATTAATGAGGAAGTTACGATCCCAAACGTTAAGGCAAGTCTGATTTTCATTTTAACATTTTCTTTTCAACACGGGGAGAGTATGACAGGTAAAGCGTGTGTGCCGTATTGGTCAACCGTAACAATGCCACCGGCCGACTATCCAACAACCAGGCCATCGACGGGTGAATTGGCACTACCACTACCAGTAATCAATAATTTGCCGGTCTGAGTCCCCGTGTTGAAAATGAAAATGTGACTTGACAGTACATTTGGGATTGTAACTTCCTTAATAATCAGCCATTCTTAGCGTGTGATATCTAACATTCAAGAAGAGAAATTTCTCAACATGTTTATAATTTAATATGTTTATGTAGGAGTTATACTTTTAGAGTTATCAGCACATTTATTACCTGGTCAGTTACTTATTGTGATGACTGTATATAGAAATCCCAATATACCCGACTACAATCAGGGGTGTGCGACTCAACTTGCCGATCTCAAGCTACTTTTGTTTAACTTTGGTGATTGTCACATTGTTGGTGGCGCTATTTGTGTCGTTTGCTTTAGGTATAGATTACACGGATACCTGTTGGGAAAATTTCCCCAAAATTGTCTGGTTTTGAAATTTATGATAAAACATACATGCTCGACGGTTTTTACAAGCCTGAAATATATAATGATACTTCACGTTTCATTATTTATTTTATGTATTTGAATTAATTCTCTGACTTTACACCATACCGTCATTGTTTGTGTCCCACGGGCTTGATAAATATATAAATTCCTTTCATTCCGTTGATCATCATAAAGTGGCGCTGTAACTGTTTCCTAATATATTTTATGCAAACGTACTAGGGGGGCTGGGGTACCGCGCCATTTTGCAATATTTTGCGAAATCGATCGTGGTTATCACGTGATACGTATCGTGAAAAAATAATTTACACTGTTTTAACGAAATGCACTGTGGGATTGTGTTACCAGTCTAAAATCATAGAGGTCGCAAACTTGCTTATAATTGAGCCTAGCTATAACATTAACAAGCTAAAAGTGCAAAGGAGAAATTGTTGGACACACTGGTAAAATGGTTTTACAACAAGTTTTGCTATCATATTATCAAACTGAACTCAAGTTAAATCACTCTATTTATCGAGCAATAATTGTTTACGCATTTTAATTGTTTAATAGATACAAAGTTAAATAAATCAAGGATACATTTATGATAGATAAATAAATAAAAAGAAAACTATAAACGCATGGGCGGCATTTATAATTGATAAAAATTGACATAGCAATGATGTTACATTAATCTACCATCAAGTTTAAAAAATAGAAAAATAAATTGAATATTCGAACCCGTGATTTCCGATTGCCAACGACATGGCCAACCTACGCACGCCACAGAGATCCACGACTGTAATTGTGATAGTTTTATTATTTAACCATGTCCATTTAATTATAACGAACGGATTTTTATTGTGCCATTTTTGCCAAATGTGTGTGTTGCTCTCGCACAAAATGTGTTTGTAATTTGATTATAATCCTTATTTTTAAAAGAACGGTAATTGTTTTTGACATTTTCGAGAGAAAAAAATGGCGTAACTGATACGGTGAACGCCAGCAGTGTGATGTCCGCGTGGGCAAGCATACAGATGATGCTAAGCAAATCCAGCATATAAAACAAAAGTGCTCCTAATGGGGCTCGAACCCACAACCTTTCGCTCCTCATGGCGACTTTCTATCCACTACACTAACCGTGCTAATTGGAAATAGATACTGCAAATAATTTATTTATATCATGTGTCATGGGTTAATGCACTGTGATAAATTCTACAATCCCGGCCGCCACTCTGTTCAAAGGCACAAAAAAGTTAACTTGTTTTACGCTTTTTTTGCAATTCTGAGGTGTGCAGTTCGATTTTCTTTCTCGAATTGTTTAGAAAACCATCCATTTTAGAACATCTGAAATTTAAAATGAACTGCACACCTGGGAAAGTATGATGCCAAGGGCATATTTTTTGCACGTAAATCCAATACAAGAGTTCAGAAAATCGACAAAAATATGACGTCATAACCATTGCTTCGGGACAAAATGGCGCGGTACCCCACCCCCCCCCCTACAAACGTACCTGTTTAGCTACGTACGTCAGCATTAATAGAATCCCTGCTACAATCCCGCACCTTTAATGGATCATCGGCTTTGCTGAATAAATAACCGTGATATAATTGTCATATTTGGACAGGGTTGGATGAGCTAATTGTTGTAGATATATTATCTGCCAAGTTATGTGGGAATTGGTAAAAGGTGATTGCTAACAAAACAACTCGGTATATGAACGGTATTGAATACAGTCTGCCATCAGGCCTACAAATTAGGGTAGCCTATTATACAGTCATCAAAAAAAGTTAACTATACAGGTAATGGGCTTCTAACTCTTAAATTATATATCCTACCTAAACATATAAAATAATAAAGTTGTTGAGAAATTTGTCTTCTTTAATATGAGATATTGCACGCTAGGATCGGGTGATTATTGAAGAAGTGGCACTCAAAAATATAAGGAGAAGTCCGATTTTCATTTTCATTTTCATTTTCTACACGCGGGCCAATCTACGGGTACCTTATCGATTACCGGTTGTGCAATTGGGGGATGCATGCGCAGGTTGGACAGTTGGCCGCATTGTTCCGATGGATCAATACGCCACACACACGGTACCTGTCATTCTCTCCCCGTGTTGAAATGTAAAATGTGAATTTGAAATTGTGACTCTACCTTACACTTTGGACTGTCGCTTCCTAAATATTCAACCGATCCTAGCGTGCAATATCTCATATTAAAGAAGATAAATTTTTCAACAACTTTATGATTTGATATTTCTATGTAGGATATATATTTTTTAGGTTAAAAGTACATTTATTACCTGTATAGTTACTTTTTTTGATGACTGTAAATGATTGTATAACATTTGTTGTTTCTAAATTACCCAAATTATCGATATATTTCTATTTTTTGCTTGAAATGAATACGTTTTGCATGAATAAATAGTTTTAAAAACTATTGTTTTAAAAATGCGTGGTTGGTATCTTTTAAAACCGAGCGGAACTTGATTTTATACGATGAAATCACTGCCGCAGTCAAATAACATTAATTGAAAAAACACTTAATTCGACTGATATATCCATGATTTATTATATAATATAAGCATAAAGGCAACAATAAGGCCAAATAAAAATAAAAACTAGTTTCTCGTCCTAACTTTTGAATAAAATGAGGATGAGGGCACCTTTTTTTCTTTCTTTTTTTAGTTAACACTGATGCAAAATCACAATTACCAGCGTGGTATTGCACGATTGATTGCGTAACTGATTGAGGACGAGGCTTTTGTAAAATCTTTTTATTTCATGGTTCTGGGGGGGGGGGGTAACACAAATCCTGATCTAAAATGCTCATTGGACTAAAGTAAATCTATTACCAAGATATCATCTTTTTAAATATTTTAACAAAAAAGTTATGGAAAGAAAAAGAAGAAAATTATAGAATTCCTGTAAAATGATGCGCGAGGGGACGAGAAACTGCATTATTTTTTTACCTGGCCTAATCATATGTTTGTAGATAGTTTACGTCATCGATGATAATAGACTCTATTCACGCGGCAGCCATTTTCCAAAATTTGCCACCCAAGCCTCGTTCCCGTTTGGTCTATCTGCGCCTTGGCGCACTCGATAGAACCGCGAGGGAAGCGTGGAACCAGCGCGTGTGGCGTACTGATCCTCGCGCAATGCGATAGAAGACACGCAGGCGCAGGTAAACATAACGGGAACGAGGCTTGGGTGGCAAATTTTAGAAAATGGCTGCCGCGTGAATAGGGTTTATACATGGCGGACTTCATGCAGTGGCGTATCTGGGGTATTTTCCCGGGTATTTTTCAGGTATTTTTCCCGGTGGAATTTAACTTTACCAGGCTGTATTGCCTGCTGCCGCCTCGTAACGTGGGTTACCCATATTGGCGCAAAAAATACGCCGCCTCCTATGAAATCCATAGAAAATTGCAAAAAACCATACATTTTTCATGGTAATAAAATCACAACTTTGTAACCCGTTGGATGATGACATTCGTTTTTGTTTTAAAATCTTATTTATTTTATGAAAACGTAATCTTATTTTTTTTAAATTGAGAAAGGCTGTCGATTAATTTATTAGAGCCATGAGTTTACCCGTTTTACTGCATTCTCAGCTCTTGAATTCATATTTTAGCCTGCTCCCCCTGATGCACGCAATTGTAGCTCAGCACTCCCTCGTCCGATTTCTTAGGTTGCACCCCCGGAAGATACCCTACTGATTTCATGAACATTCCGGCACCAGAAGAGAAGAGGCAGAATCGCCCTGGCGTGGTGTGCTCTGATTGGTCAATGGTATAAAATAACGTAACATGTCAACAACAAGATACAAATGTGACCTACAGTATTAATCATTGATCATGAATATTTATATACATGATTTGCATGTACAATTAAAGGGGCATTGAGAGATGTATCGATATACTAAATGAGCAAAAACGTAAAGATAATTATCAACATAGCCCAAGTCCAAAATGTCATACAATTCCGACATCGCCTTTATGCCAAATAAGCAAATAACGGCACTTCCGGGTTGAGATTTGCCGCGAAAGTTTGCACGTAAAACGATAGCATAACTTCCGAATTCAGCACCTAGTTTCGATATGATTATATCGAAACTAAGAAAATCATGAAATTGTATATGATCGACGGCGAATGTTGGTAAACTGTTTCAGATGGTAGTTAATATATGCCTAAGTATTTACTTTGATGCAAAAAAACACCTGATTTCCAGGATAATCGAGGGCGCACTCCATACGTATCTCTCAATGCCCCTTTAACTTGCACTCTAAGATAATTTATTAACGTTCTACTGTAATTCATATCACACCGGCTTGGTGGGAAGTCATGAGTCCTAAAGATACGATGAGCTTGAGCGCAGCACTCTAAAGCTGTGATAAAATGCCTGCATGAAAGTGTCCTTGACCGGGGGTCACAAATCAGAATAATACCATCTGCGATGGAAAAAATACATAAACAAGAATAAACAAGAAATCAATTATAAACTGAGTCAAATAATTTTGTTTTTAACAAGTTCTTAAAAGAGTCAAGTGAATCACAGCATCTTAAGTTATAAGGTAGTGATTTCCAGAGAGTTGGTGCAGCAACTGAAAATGCGCGATCTCCAAATGAAGAAGTAATCCGTGGAACAACAAGTAAAAGTTTATCAGATGACCGGAGAGTACGTTTTGGATGATATGGAACAAGAAGATTAGCAATATACATGTATGTTGGTGAGGTGCCATGCAAAGCTTTCCAAGTTAAATGAAGAAGTTTAAAATGAATCCTTTCGCGAACAGGGAGCCAGTGGGCCTACAAGGTAGCCTACCAAATGCAAATGTCAAGCTCTAAACATGTGATTTTGATATATTTATTTAAAAGAATTGAACGGGCAAAAGAAATGATTATAATTTTTAAAACTAGCAAACGATTCAGTTTTTGAAATGTGTTTTACAAAGTAGAAGAAATTGAATAATAGGTGATGCCTGTTTTGAATATAAGGAGATTATTACAATTATAAATGTTTTAATGTAGGGCCTACCAATCTTTAACAAATCTATTTGTTATACTGTATGATTAGGTTATGTGATGCAAACATGGACTAATTTCTGAATTTGTGATGTAATGTAATCATGCTATGCAAAATGACGGTGTAAATGATGAATGAAAATAAATTTGTAGGGAAAAAAACCAAAACTTGTATCCTTATATAGCTTGATCAGTTCCAAATTGGCGAAGTCGCCATTACAAGCGAATGAACACAGAAGGCGGGACAAAAGGACGCGGCGGGTGCGCATGAACATAGACTAACTATAGATGAGGTGACCGTTGTTTACATCAGTAGTGTTTACAAATTGATTAGCGCCTGGTCTAAAGACATGCTAGAGGTACTAGTCCATGACTACTGCATACATACTATTCGAAAGCAAAACACACATCACTGAGCGCCAATTTTAAAAGCACATGCCCTTATGGTGCGTACGCATACTGCAGGGCAACCAGATTTAGTACCTGGTCTCTCACTGTGCTTAGGGATGCAGACCATGACTACTGCACTATTACACCGTAAGCATTGTAAGTAATGATCAATCAAGTGTGAATTAAAGCACATTCCCTATAGGTGCGCATGCATACTGCCGGGCACTACGTCACCGGTCACACCATCTATATAGCGCATTTTGCACTGATAGCACACTGAAGTCGGCCCGACGTCGGGGAATGGTAGTTGACGTCGGGGAAAGGTCGGCGTCCTTATGTTGAAGTCGGCTGGACGTCGGGTGGACGGTTTGGAAAGGACGTCCACATTAAGACGTCATATGGACGTTGAGCCGACGTTGCAAAATTACCCTGAAAGTCTCGTCGGGGTACTGACGTTTTGCCGACGTCGGAACTACGTCCAACGATAGGTTAACTTGCTATACGTATTTTTTTTTATGAAGACAAATATTCAATAATTCAAAATTGTAATAAATTTGTTCGCCTACATAATTGAAAAAGATAATTGTAATAAATAAATTACTGATGAATTAGATAATCATTGTTTTCATCTGCAACATTTTAAAGATCAAATTGATAATTGCATAAATAATCAAATTAACGAATACGCGTGTCAAATCATACACTCACTTTACAACGTGCAGTTGGTCGCCATTTTGTAGATTAGCGATACGTTAGCGATACTTCGTGTTGTTGTCAAATGAATTGAAGGAATTATATGTTAATTCAGCGAAGATGATGGTATTTGATGGTAGATTTTGATGGGGAAATAATGCAGCATCGCAATATATTCAACACATGAAGTGCATTTTACGATGTTGCATGGGATACCCGTGATTTCCGGTATGTTATATTCTATCAGAAATCGCAGTTATTTCTTGTACATGGTGATTTTTCAGCATACGCCAACACTGCATGGTCATCGATAGATGTCATTAGAATTGAAAATTGCAAGCCATCAGATAATGAATCGTGAGGAATAGCTGAGAATCATCCAAGGATATGAGATTTATTTCGGTACGTTTACTTTTGCATCAAAATAGATTCTGAATAGCTGGGAATAATCAAAAGAGATGAGATTTGTTTCGGTACGATTTTTTTGCATTAAAATAACCATAGCTAAAGTCGGCAGAACGGTCGGCAATTAGTCAGAAAATGGTTCAATTGACCATAGCTAAAGTCGGCAGAGAGTCGGCAATTAGCAGTCCGGGCCGATTTCCCGTTCAGGAAACATTCCTGAACTGGAAGTATTACCCATAATCCCTTGCGAATGTATATATTGCAAAGTATTTGTAGTGGTAATACCAAAAATACCAATTTATTTATTTTAACTAAATATGATGGATCTTTGAATCAATGACGATCAGTAAATGAGTCAAAATATCAGATAAACTGTTTAGTCATAATTAATAGATACTATTGTGGTGATTTTCCTAATTTATTGTAATTAAGACATTTGGCTAATTACCTCATTAAATATTCAAACTCTTTTTAAAAAAAAGTACACGTAACACTTTTTTTTCCTTCGAAGGAAATTTGCATAATTGTATGATCTTCCATATTACCAAGTTTGAGCATGTCGCAAATTAAAATAACGAATCGATATCCATTTTAGCTTGTAGTCAACTTCATAGACCCTCAAATCAAAATAACGAGATTAAAATGAGCCACTGAACACTGAGAACGACAATAAAATCTATCTTTATATTATACAAAATGTTTCACCCATATTGAAAAAGGTCTAGGTTTAATTTGTATGCTACAGTTATCTTAGCCTTATGAAAAGCGGGTTCCTGTAGAGGACTACCCTAAAATATCGCATTGCACTATGGGTAATACTTCCAGTTAAGGAATGCTTCCTGAACGGGAAATCGGCCCGGACTGATTAGTCGGAGAATGGTTCAACTGACCATAGCTAAAGTCGGCCGAAAGTCGGCAATTAGTCGTTTTTTGTACTCGGATCATATTGTGATAAAAGTGTTTTTACATGACTAACATATGTATTTCGTTTTCCAGATTTGTTCTGAATAAAAAAACGGGAAAATATGATTTTTTTTTTAGTATATTTGTAGTGTCGATTTATTACGTGTACGTTTTCTTTTGTGTCACAATAACCGTAGGAAAAAAGTCGGCCCGAAGTCGGCAATAAGTCGGAAGTACGTCCAACGGATCGCGGCTTAGCGTAGCTTAAAACCGTAAGAAAAAAGTCGGCCCGAAGTCGGCAATTAGTCGGAGATACGTCCAACGGACCGCGGCCTGACGTTGCCTATATATGGTCGGGCCGACGGTGCATTGCAGTCGGCAGGTCGGCGTCAGCTGGAAGTCGGCCCGAGGTTGGCACAACCTCCATTGGACGTCGTCGGCCCGACGTCCGGCCGACTTCAACTGCCGACTATATCGCGACGTCGGGCCGACTTCAGTGTGCTATCAGATGCGTGACGCATGGGTGCGACCAATACGTGGCCATAATCGCGAGCGTACGCTTGGATAACTTTTGCGTGCGGGGAGATACAAACCGAATATCTCTCGCCAAGGTATAACACACTAAAATTTAAAAAACATGGGAATTCAACAAGACAGGTGTCATATTAAAGATCTTGACAATAGGTCTAATTTGGTGCAAAAATCATGTTAATCGAGCAATACGTTCTGGTGCTCTTATCATTTGAAATTCTCCAAAAGTATCAATGACCTGCCACGAAATGTCATTTTGAGCTAACATTAATTTGTCAACGTTGAATCACTTTATTTTAATAATCATGTTCTTAAAAGAGTAAAAAACACATTAATCATCTCACTCCTCACATCAGCTGATGGAAAATCCGAAGTGTATTTTATTCCATGTTTGTACCGATCCTATGGTTATTTATTGATTTTTTATCAATATCCAATCATCATCATCATCATCGTCTAAGCTTTCCGGTTATGTTGCTGTAGCGGGAATCGCTTTTATTATAGGTTTTGGCTGTATTTTGATTATTTAATTATTGCAAACGGCTGAATATCTTTGTGACCTATTTTTTTGTTACGCTGAGCTTGTGTAAATTAATGCGCGCAGTGATTGCCATCTTGTTGGTGATGCTTGAACGCGTGTGTTGGAAAAACGGAAGAGCTGAAAAGAAAACATCCAAATCTTTCGAAAATCAGATGAATTGGTAGGCATCCTTGTAGAGTAAGTACAGTAGTGATGTATAGAAACTATTGGGATCAAAAATTGATATAGATTTCGAGTTTTGGGTGAAGTTTGGTAAATTTTCCTGATCGAGTTGAGACAGTACATTATAAAATGATTCACCATTCACTTAACATGTGACAACGGATGCAGCGGTTTTGCATTTTTTTCTAATTTTCATCATTTTGACATCGCATTTTGAGACCCCCGATTTCTCGCTTTGATTGTGTCCAATTACAAAAAGTCAATTGTGAATGATAGTATGTCGTATAGCGTTGTGCATGACCATAGGCTAGCCCTGATTTGCATGTTTGGAAGGATTTTGGGCCGTTTTTAAATGTTGAATTTGTTGGAAATTATCAGGACTTGTGTGTGTTATGATACCGTTCCATGCAATCAATTAGTGTGCGTGTCAATACAAGGAAAACATCTGGCGGCGCCGTTTGATGTTCGGGAGGCCAGTTTTAAACTACGCGATAAGCCGCTTTGTGTTTTAATTATTTTATAAAGTGCATTCTGGGCAGGTTAGATTATTATAGTATGTTCCAAAATATTCGCTGTATCAAATTGCATGAGTAGGCCTATTGGTGACGATGAGTAAAATATTTGTACGTGGATGATGACAAAATTTGTTGGCAGGTTGATGAGTCAATTCAATGTGAGTATTTTAGTAGTTGGTGCATAATGGCGCGGCTTGATTGTTTTGATTGTATACAAATATGAGACATTCAGATTGTGCTGTGGAAGATAATCAGCATGTTTTTCGGATTGGTTGTGTGATGTCGAAATCAAAATTTGTTGTGTAAACTGACATTTGCTAATATTGTGGCGAGTTTTGTAGATTAAAAATAGTGGCAGACTATTTAATAAATTGTAGTCGGCGCATCTTTTGGAAGCGATGAATTGTGTAGGCCTAGTTGTATAAGTTATATGCATATACAGGGATGGTGGAGAAAATGCTTTGTACATGTTGGGCCTACTTGGAGATCATATATTTTTACTCACATAAGAATTGGTGTGCTATAAATGTAAACAGCGCGTATGATGCCGAGTCAGGATAATAACGGTAGCAGGGCATTCTTTGTTATCATTGTAGGCAGAACCTTGGTTGGTAGCAGAGTGGAGTTGGACGACTCGTCTTGTAGTGAGCATCCATAGGTAATTAATGTTAATTAATTAATGTTAATTATTTTTATATGGTATGCTTGAGTACGAATTTGAAATATTCGATACGAACGTGTAGTTTAAGATTCTATAAAGGTGCGTTGTGTAAATGTGAGTCATACTTCCCAATGGAGTCCGTGCATGAGTTATTTCATCGAAATTCATGAAAGCGGATAACATAGGCAAATTATTGTCATTCTAAATAGCAGTAAAGATCAGTGATGGATAGAACATAGTGTAGTTGAATGTAAACTGCTCACAAAAAGTTAGGAAACTTTTTTTAATCAAGTATATTTTTATTATTTATTACCCTCTTTGTATCTGTTATATATCAATGGAAAGCTGAAGTGTTTCTCTTTAAAATTATACCACATTTGCAATGTTTACATGTTGCTGAACTTGGCCACATGAATGAGAATGAGGCAAAGTCACAAATCAAATGTGCCAAAATTACCGTTATCTGTGCTAAACAGTCAATAGGTAATGATCAATAATCAAACCGGTCATGCTTGAGAACCATGAATGGTTTACACAAAGATTATCACCAGTGAGCACAACACACACAAGTTAACCCTCATCTCTTTAGAAAACCATTATTTGGGTATTTGCAAGACTGGGTTAACAATGACTCCAGGTGGAAGGTCATGAATGTAAGTGATGAAAGGTTTAGGCCTACAACTTGTTCATTTTTCTGAGACACAGTTAACGTTTTGCAGTTTCAATATGCCGCGTTTAACAGATTTGGAGAGAGCCCGTGCCATTACCTATTGACTGTTTAGCACAGATAACGGTCATTTTGGCACATTTGATTTGTGACTTTGCCTCATTCTCATTCATGTGGCCAAGTCCAGCAACATGTCATCATTGCACATTTGGTATCATATTAAAGAAGAACACTTCAGCTTTCCATTGATATGCAACATAATACAAGAGGGTAATAAATAATAAAAATATACTTCATTAATAAAAGTTTCCTAACTTTGTGTGAGCAGTTTAGATAGTATTTTTGGTCAGTTAAAAACCCAGGTAAGATAAGACAGTGGTGATCTGTTAAGCGGAGAACGAGCACCGACCCACGTACGGTGAAGAGAGATGCGGAAAGTGCGCCGTCATATCGGCGAGAAAAGATGCAATACGAGCACCGACACACGAACGGTGAAAAGAGATGCGGAAAGTGCGCCGTCGTATAATTATCGGCGAGAAAAGATGCAGAACGAGCACCGACACGACCGTTGAAAAGAGATGAGGAAAGTGCGCCGTCATATCGGCGAGAAAAAATGCAGAACGAGCACCGACACGATCGGTGAAAAGAGATGCGGAAAGAGCGCTGACATGATCGGCGAGAAAAGATGCAGTAAGAGCTCCGATACAATCGGTGAAAAGAGATGCCGGGAGAGCGCCGATACTTTCGGCAGGAATAGACGGGCTGTGAGAGCAAGGACAGACGGGTGAAGAGTGCAAGAACCGATGGGCAGTCCTCGCTTTCAGATCACCCATGTCTTACTTAAAAATAGTTGTTAATATTATCTTATGTAACGGAAAATTAACGTGTACTTTTATCTTCCATAGGTGTTTACCTTGTGGTTACAAGATTGAGGTTGAGGTTGTAGTTGAGGTTGAGGTTGTTGTTGAGGTAGTAGTGTAGGACGGACCGAGGACAGTTGAGACTTAGACCCGTGACCCAACCTTAATTTATAAAGTTTTGTTCGAAGTTGTAACCTTTTTGATATTGTAAAATAAACCCGACGTTGTGATATATTTTGTAACATATGTTGTAAGAAGGAGAGCGAAAATAAACTGTGAACCTTAGTAGTCGTCCAGTGTCATTGGTTCGCCGTTAATGAGTCGAAAACGCAGGTTCTACCCTGCAGACAAACCCACGTGGCTAATAAATAAAAGATTATAGGTTTCCAAATTAAACCCTTCCCACGCACAAAATGAGGTGGTGTCAGATCTGATAAACTCTGCACACTTGGCTATCGCGTGCTCTCGCTCTGCGCCCCGCGACATTGCCATTGCGCGCGCAACTATTGCTTTCCAGGTATTTACGGTCATTAGTTTGTGTCCCAAGTTCCGGGTCAACTCCTTTGTTGATATTAATTGCTACCCAGGTTGGTTTTGGACGTCCTACTGGTCTTTTTGTGGCTCTATTATAGGCCTATTCTGTTAAAGCTTGGCGTGCTGGAGTTTCTTGTGGTAATCTACGTCGTATATAGATGTCCCAGCCAATGTAGGCGCCTTCGTTTGATAGTTTTGCTTCATGGTTCACTATTTGTTTTTGTGTATAGATCGACATTTGTCACTTTGTCAATGTTGGTAATATTCAGAGTCCGTCTTAGTAAAGTTCTTTGGAACACATCAATTTTGTGTTCTACTAGTTTCATTGTCATTGTCAATAGTTAACTATTGTATAGAAAAATTGAGCATACATATGCGTTGAAAATAATCTCAATATCCAAGATGGCGCATAAATCCAATATGGCGTCTAAAATTTAAGATGGCTGATCAGTGACGTCATCATATCAATTCAAGATTGCAGACCGATACAATCAATAACGTCATCAAGGATGAATGTGTTTGGACATGAAAACATCGAATTTCAAAAATGTCTGTACGATTTTGTCAATCGCTGACTATGTGGTCCACTTTCAGGGTTATGAAGGATAGTTTATGACCTTGGGGCATAATTACGTCCTTTGCAGTCTTTTAATTGGACCACATGTAGTAGGAAATAGACACATCCTTAGATAATTTATTACCGGCGAAATGTCAAATCACAGGTCCGAAAGTGTTAAGGGAGTGGGAACATAATGGGACCTATTTAGAATAGTACATGAATAGAGATGTAGCTGAAGGTCAGGGCCCGGGGTCATAGCTACCATGTATGGTAAGGACATGCATCGCTTGTCTTAACTGTCACTGGCTCAAGGAAAAAGCAGTTCTTACAGGTGTGTTTATAAGAAATGAAACGGGTGATTTCTGTGAATACTCTCAATGGTAGATTTTACATGCTGTGTTAAAACCTTTGACATACATAATTTTATTTAAAATATGATTAATGAATTGACACTTCCCCACAATATCTAGAACACGACTAAATTATATAAAGTGAAAAGATCACATTTTGTATCTCCGTTTGTTTAGTACCGTAAAACGGGGTGAATAGGGACATGGGGTTGAATAGGGACAAAAATGGGGAAAGTTTTTAGTGAAATGTCAATTTTGTATTTGATGTATACTATTTATTTTCTTTTTTCCAAATGTTTAAAGAGCAATATAATAGTGTTCAGGATATGGTTCAGTTGATGTGAAAGAACAAATGTGGAGCCCAGGCTTTCGAAAATAAAGGTGTCCGAAAAAAAACACTGATATAATTGTGTGGTCAATACTTTCCTGCTCCTTACTGCATAATTTGAGAAAATGAGCTGGAAATGCACCAGGACCTAGCTTTTAAGGTTCTTTAACATACTCTTTGACATTGGTAAGAAATTCTGAAAGGATTTTACGTTTCAAGTTTTTATGCACTTTTTCCGTAAAATTTGTAAACACTGGGGTCAAAAGGGACACCAACGTTTTTAATGAAAATATTATACCCACTCCATATATTTAATTTTTTGAAAGAGCAGTTTAAAGGCATATTATGTGGACATAATAATTATCATCTCAAAAGTTTGACTCATTTAGGTACAAGAAAACAATTATGGTCTGGATAAGTGTATAAAAAATATGTCCATATTGACCCAGTGTTATGAACGCTTGATTGAAAGCTTAAATTTTTGATCTGATATTTTGCCATTGTTGACCAGAAATGTTCATATTTCTTGTTAAAACTGATACCATAACTTTAATATGTCATAAACCAACTCCAAAAGTGTGCCAGATATTATACTTCATGATAATATTCCGAGAGATGTACGAGGGTGCTATTTTGTTCATAAGTATTTTTCACATTTAATGACACATAACATTTATCTCCATATTTGTAGAAAAGATGAACATTTGATACTGAATTGTTACATCAATTAGAATATAAAGCTCAATATAAAGAATAACATATTTTATGATCTTCAAGCACCTAAACAACTCTTTACCTTAATCAGTCAAGTATTTATTTCCTTGTTAACTGACACGTCTAAGAAATATTGTTAAAAAATAATTTTGAATAGATAACTATTTGGAAAAACTACTTAAAAGTGATTGTTTGGGTTTTTTAAAACTCACTCATTATCCATATTCACCCATATGTAGAATAAAACAGGTAACATTCTTTAAATCTAGTGATTTCCCTACCCAGAATAATGCTGTCCCTATTGATCCCGACGTCGGGTGAATAGGGACACCGACCTTTGAAAGAAGAAAGTATATACCCATCACATATTTTCAATTTGTTATAGTAGCAGTTCAAAGGCATTATAGGTGGACATAATATGTGCTAAAAAGATTGGCTCATGAGGCTACATGGAAAAAATGACAATCTAGAGTGGTGAAACTGTCCCTATGCACCCCGTTTTACGGTACATGTTTTTCCAGTCAATTAAATACCATGATTCTACCGGTATTATAATTATTTAAGATTTTTAAAAATTCGCAAAATGTGTGGATTCATTAAAACAGTCCTATCTCGAGTTAAAGGTAGATGTTCTAATTGCTGGCCCGATTTTCAACTTGATGTTTTCTATTTTACATGAAAGGTCATCCTAAACATTGTCACATTCCAAGGTTTTGGTTGCATAACTCCAATGGTTATTATTTTAGAAGCACAAGGTCACAAGAAATTTGCCCATTGAGTAGTACACCAACTTGCTGGTGGTTAACCACCTTTGATAATAATTCACCAAATTTTAGCCTATAATTTATAAATGGAACATTTCTGGCCCCTAATATTTTACAGACATGATGAGAACAATATGGGGAAGTCTATGGGGAGAGCTAAAAGTAAAAGCAGGCGCATACGCAGGGGAGCTGTCAAAAGATTATAAAGGGGAATAAATAAGGAGTTACCCCCCCCCCCCCCCCCCCCCACACCTCCGCGCCGCGCATTACCCCCTCCCACAATTTGAGTTGAGGGCACTCCACTTTTTTTGGCAACCTTAAACACTTATATTTTATAAATTAAGAATTAATGAGGTCTGAAAGGGGAACTAGAACCCTTTGACTCCCAGATATATTTAAGCAAAATGCCAGGCAAAAAATGTTAAAAACAATCATTGGATGATGTAAATTTAAGGAAGATAGTAAAGTTTGTGAGCCTAGAAACGGCTTTAGAAAACCCTCAGCGAGCACCTAAATTCAAAATTTTCTCGGGGCATTGTTTTTAACATTTTTTGCCTGGCATTTTGAGTCGGGGCCCTTGGGTGTGCTCAATACCAACCAGGGGTCGCATTCTGACGCGTCTGCGCGTCCTAGACATCTCACTTTCTAATAGTGACGCGTCAGGTTTCAAATTGGAAAGACTTGCGGGTCCCGATCAAAATTGAAGGGACCCCTTAAATTTGACGATGTATGGAAATGGAAACCTTAAAAAATGCTGTAAATTACATATCCATCCTTTGCTCACAATATAAATTCATTAAAACTGCCTGTAAAAAAGTAAATTGTTCAAATACCAAAACATCAGGACCCCTCAATTTCTTGGGGGACCCCTTAAATTTGTTTTTGGAAGTTCTACGGGGTCCTGAAAAATGTCATAGGACCTCTCACATTTTTGATCCAGTGCTATCCCTGATACCAACACATCCCACTAAAGGCGGAACCTCACCTTTGATAACCATCTATGATTAAGCATATGACGAGCAAAATATCAGATGACATACCATAGCCTATATACCGTATAAAGGAAAATAATGTAATAACATTTGTGAGCCTTTAGAAATGCCCTCGGTGAGCATCAAAGCATCATCTGGCCCTTAGGTGGGAACACCCGACCTCTTGACATACACCTGAATGCAATTTCCAGCGGTCAATATAGCAAATACAATTTAAAAGTGCCTGAAATTTGAAGGAAAATGATATAATAATTAGGTCTGAAATGGCTTAAAACGCTCTCAGAGAGCGTCTAAATTAATTTTGTTCCTCGGGGCCCTTAAGCGGGCCCCGAACCCCACGCCGCAAGGATGATCCACTCGCTTCGCTCGTTTCGCTCTACACTGATCGTCATTTTCCAGCACCCCGGGGTTGGCCATCCTGCATCCGCGCTTGGTCATAGCTACCATGTATGGTAAGGACATACAGTCATCACAAAAGTAACTGACCAGGTAATAAATGTGCTGATAACTCTAAAAGTATAACTCCCACATAAACATATTACATTAAAAACATGTTGAGAAATTTCTCTTCTTGAATTTGAAATATTACACGCTAAGAATGGCTGATTATTAAGGAAGTTACAATCCCAAATGTACTGTCAAGTCTGATTTTCATTTTCACATTTTCGTGTTCAACACGGGGACTCAGACCGGCAAATTATTGATTACTGGTAGTGGTAGTGCCAATTCACCCGTCGATGGCTTGGTTGTTGGATAGTCGGCCGGTGGCATTGTTACGGTTGATCAATACGGCACACACGCTTTACCTGTCTTACTCTAACCGTGTTGAAAAGAAAATGTTAAAATGAAAATCAGATTTGCCCTAACGTTTGGGATCGTAACTCCCTCATTAATCAACCATTCTTAGCGTGTAATATCTCAAATTCAAGAAGAGAATTTTTTCAACAACTTTATAATTAAATATGTTTATGTAGGAGTTATACTTTTAGAGTTATCAGCATGTTTATTACCTGGTCAGTTACTTATTGTGATGACTGTACATCGCTTTTCGTGATCTTTTCAGGGAACGCCCTCAACATCGAGAAAAAAAATTGAAAGAAGATTTTCTTGCAGATTTACATTTCTGATCATAAATCGTACATACATTCCAAGTTACAGGGCGATACGATTCTTAATTACTTCAAAATCATGATTTTAGAGTGAAAATAAACTGTCGGATAACTCCGATAGTTTATATTTTTACTCTAAATTCACTCTAAAACCATGATTTTGAGGTAATTAGGAATCGTATCGCTCTGTAACTTGGAATGTATGTATGATTTATGATCAGAAATGTAAATCTGCAAGAAAATCTACTTTCTAAAAAAAATAATGAATAGAGGGCGCTATCTTGAAAAGATCACATAATATGCCTTTAACTGTCACTGGCTCAAGGAAACAGCAGTTACAGGTTTGTTTATAAGAAATGAGACAGGTGATTTCTGTGAATACTCTCAATGGTAGGCTTTACACGCTGTGTTAAAACCTCTGATATACATAATTTAAATTAAAATATTTCTAGGATGATTCATGAATTGACACGTCCCCACATTTTCAAGAACACAACTAAATTATATAAAGTGAAAAGATCACATTTTGTATCTTCGTTTGTTTAGCACATGTTTTCCAATCAATTAAATACCATGATTCTACCGGTATTATAATTATGTAAGATATTTAAAATTATGCTAGCTAAGTATGAGAATTAGTAAACAAATAATAATTATTTGGTTGGTAAGTACATTAACAACTGTCAATTGCAAATTCGGCATTGACACACAACCCGGGCACACAACATTCAGGAATTATTTAAACGACTGCTAAAGATGACAAAATGAAGATTTGGTATGGTTTGAACTCAAATAAAATTTGTTTATAAATTTCGACAGTCCAGACAACTTTATCACTGTTTTATTTACAACAAAGTCAATAAATACCCCCGTAAATACCTGTATTTTACTGCTATAACCAAGCTCCAACCATGAAAATAAACAACGCATCCCAAAATGAACAGCCACGAAATGACCTTACATGTAGGTGTATGGAAAGATTACATGATCATAACAAATTTCTCTGTGGTAGATTTCTGGTTGAACTGTTAAAGGTATATTATGTGATCTTTCCAGGGAACGCCCTCAACATCGAAAAAAAAATAGAAAGCAGATTTTCTTGCAGATTTACATTTCTGATCATAAATCATGCATACATTCCAAGTTACAGGGCGATACGATTCTTAATTACTTCAAAATCATGGTTTTAGAGTGAAAATAAACTGTCAGAATCTGGACACTTTATATTTTTCACTCTAAATTCACTCTAAAACCATGATTTTGAGGTAATTAGGAATCGTATCGCTCTGTAACTTGGAATGTATGTATGATTTATGATCGGAAATGTAAATCTGCAAGAAAATCTACTTTCTAAAAAA
The DNA here is from genome assembly GCA_035610835.1 of Ophiura sarsii. Lineage (NCBI taxonomy): Eukaryota > Metazoa > Echinodermata > Ophiuroidea > Amphilepidida > Ophiuridae > Ophiura > Ophiura sarsii. The sequence continues at coordinate 50,279,745 of CM069448.1, forward strand.
AATAATGAATAGAGGGCGCCCTCTGGAAAAGATCACATAATATGCCTTTAAGGAATGGATGTATAACAAAAAGTATTGTCCTGCACTTGACTAAACTTGCACAATGACGTTGAGTGGTTCCCAATTTACAAATTGAATTTGTTTGCCATTTTGTTAAATGGGCTTGATAGCTATTTATGGGTCAGTAGTCTGAGATCCACTCGCTTAGTGAATAGGCTCTATAAATAGTTGAACCTTGCATGGAATACACCACCAAATTTGACAATTGTTTGTGAATTTTGTGCTGATTCCAAATCTGGTGAGTGTAAAATCAGAAATTTTGTGCTGATTCCAAATCTGGTGAGTGTAAAATCAGAATCTGTGAGGAAAAATGTCAAATTAAAGGGGCAATACCCGAATTATGTTTTTTTTAAAATTAAATTAATGCACCTATAAAACATTTTCTTGTGATTCTTTTAATATTTCACATTTCTTTCTCATTAATTGTCCTAAATATGATGTTCTGTAATGTTGAGCACTGATTAAAAGCAATTTCTGCTCACATTAAAGGGGCATTAACCGATTTTATAGTCTGCATGCAATCCTGAAATTTGGTCAAAAATCTAGGAATATACCTTTTATAATTACTCCATTCTTTTTTTGGAATGAAATACCACAAAATCGTAAACATTTTTTTAAACTAACATTTTGTGCCGATTCCAGATCTGATAACTTTGTAAACCATATATGAGGGGTAAATGGTCAAATTAAAGGGTAATACCCAATTGTTTTTATATTAAATGCGCCAATAAGGCATTTTCATGAGATTCTTTCAGTATCTCATATTTTTCTCTCTATTTTCTCCAAATATCATGATGATCTTTAGTGTTGAGAATTGATCTTAGATAATCCTGTTTTTAAAACATGAAAGAGGCATTACCCAATTTTATAATCCCAAAACCCTCAATTTGGTTTAAAATCTAAGAATATGCCTATTGCCTTTATATTGACTCTGTTCTTTGATAGAACGATACACCACTAAGTCAAACACATTTTTGTAACTGAAAGTCTATTCTGATTCCAAATCTGATAATTCTATCAACCATATTTGAGGGGAATGTTGCTAAATTAAGGGGGGACTTTTTGAATTTTGCGAGTGCTGTAATTATTGAACTATTAATCAAATGCATATAAAAGTACACATTTTTGGAAAGGAAATGGATAAGAGAATCCAAATGTGGCGTCAATTTTGACCAAAAAAGTAGATTTTTTGAGAAAATCACAAAATTCACTTTTTTGACCCAAATTTGTTTGAACAAAACAAACAAAACTAATTTTGAGTAAAAAATGGCCAAATCACTTAATAATGATGTTAAGACACTAATGAAGGGACGATTTGGGTTTTTTAAAACCTTATTTTATATTTTTGAAAATTTTGACCCAAAAGTGCCAAAAAACGTGAAAAATGGATTTTTATTTTTTTTTACACGTTTTTGTCAAAATTTCAAAAAATATTGGATTAGGTTAAAAAATCAAAAACAAATCGTCCCTTCATTAGTGTCTTTACATCATCATCAAGTGATTTGGGCATTTTTAACTCAAAATTATGTTTGTTAGCTTTGTTCAAAAAATGTGGTTCAATAATTACAGCACTAACAATATTCAACAAAAAACTTCCTTAAGTCCCCCCTTAAAGGGGAAACACCTGATATGCTAAAATTCTGAAATATGTTATATATATATTTTTTATAATATCCTCTCTATATTCAACATTCTTAATAAAAAATCATGATATTTGAATGAATTTCAATGGAGCCATTGGAAAACTCATGATGGAAAGTGGATTGAAAGATGTATTTGTTATTAAGCAAAGTTATTGCTACCCGGCACTACCAACAAAGTCATAGGAGGACAGGGGTATTACAAGCAATGAATGCCCATATCTCTGTCTATAAAGGTCCGCTATGTCTATGGTGGAGAGCGTTTGAGGATTAGTGCATTGGACAAGAGATAGGTACCAATGATATCGATCAGCTCCACTGCAACTCTTTTTGAACAGTTGCATGCTTATTTCAATTGCCCAAGCGACTAGGAGAACCGCAGATGTATAGTTTACAGAATTGATGAAGGCTTGTCTAAAGTAAGATGAACCATGAAACAGTTTAATGTAAAGAGAGAATGTCAGTGCCATAACCAAAGGGGGAGGGCAGGGGTGCATCCCCCCCCCCCCCCCTTGCCAGAAGGATTGGCCCCCTCCCAAATGAAATGACAAACTCTATGTATACCTACGTATACTTAAAAATAGTCAGATATGCCCCCCCCCCCCCCCCCCCCCCCACCTGATGACATGCCTGCCCCCCCCCAAAAAAAAATAATAATAATAATAAAAAAATTGAAGACCCTCGTTATGCTACTGGAGAAGGTCATTCCACTCACATGTGGGTTATGTATCTCAAGATGGTAGAGATACTGTTGCAGTCCCTGCACTCCGAGCGTGATGGTGATTGGACCGAACACTTGACAGCAACATTAAGAATGTTACCATACATAGTGAGTGCCGGACACCATAAATATGGAACTCAAATAATAAACTATCTTAATGAAATGAGATCACTCACTCAGGAAGTTGAAACAGCATTCCTTGACGGCTTATTTACCATTAAGCAAGTAGAAGGTTATTTCAACACTATCTGGACAGAATGTGAACTGAATGCAGATGCAAAGGGAAGAAGAGGTCAGGCTGGATTGCTACAAGGAAATATACTGAACGTAGAGGCTCGTGACAAATGGACTTTAACTTTACCATTACGACTTCAATTGGTAAGAGTAATGCTTCACTTTGATTCCAGCAGTACTCACCATGAAGCTGGAGCGGCAACAGTGACGAGGGAGACTAAATCAACTCAGAAAGTCATTGAAGTTGTAAAAGAGTGCATTAATCCGTTCACTTATCAAGACACAGATATGGTTGATATCATGACTGGAGAAATAGGAACAACCAAAGTCGACCTCCGTATGGCAGCTGTGAAAAAGTACTGCGAAAGTGGGGAAAAGAAGATGGACGTTGTTAAGCTCAAAGCCTTTGCTACTAAGAAAGGAAAGAAAACCCAAGCTATCCGTGCAAAGGAGAAATTGATTAATGAAGATGCCAGGCTAAATCGAGCATTGCTTTGCAAGCGGGAAGAAGACAGAAGCAAGGATATTACTTTATCATTGCATGAGATGTTTCCTTACCCACCATCAATAGCAGAGACGGATGTTCTGGGGTCAGTTTACTCAAAGACTTTGGTTTCACCTTAGATCAGGAAATGTTTTAAAGTAGCTGAAACAGACAACAATGCAAACAAAGATAACATAAAGGAAAAGATGGCATAGCTGGAGCAGAGAAAAATACAGAAGCAGAGGACATAGCAAAAGCAGAAGATATATCCGAAGCAGAGGACATAGCAGAAGCTGAGGACTTAGCCAAACAATATGGTATATCAGACGAAGAAGCCATGGAAGCAGAAGACATCGCAGAAGACAGCTAAAGCAGAAGACGTAGTAGAAGAAGAGGACATAGATGAAGCAGAAGACATAGCAGGACAAGATTGCATAGCAGAAGCAGAGGACATAGCAGAAGTAGAGAACATGTAGCCAAAGTAGAGAACATAGTCGAAAAAGCGAACATAGCCGAACGAGAGGACATAGCGGACCGAGAGAACATAGCCGAATGAGAAGACATAACAGAAACAGAGAATATAGCAGAAGACATAGCCAAAGCAGAGGACATAGTAGAAGCAGAGGACGTAGTAGAAGCAGAGGACATAGCAGAAGCAGAGGACATAGAAGAAGCAGAGGACGTAGTAGAAGCAGAGGACATAGCAGAAGCAGAGGACATAGAAGAAGCAGACGACATAGTAGAAGTAGAAGACATAGCAGAACAAGAGGACATAGCAGAACAAGAGGACATAGCAGAAGCAGGGGATAAGTGGAGTAGATAACATAGCCGATAGCACAACGTCCAAAAGGATGCAAGTTCGTCCACATCGTTGCTGACAGATTTGATGGAATGCAAGAATATGGTGTAAGCTTGAAAGAGGCAAGTGGCTGCAGAAATAGAAGAAATTAGTCTGATAAGCAAGTAACATATACAATTGAAGATAACTTGCCTATTGCCAACTGGAATCAGGTTTTATGTTGTGACAAAAGCAAACAACAACTGATCAAGTCCTGTTCAACACCTGGGAAAACTGTAATAATCTGTTACCATCAGATGTAACATTGTATCTAGCTGTTGGATTTGAAGTGCGACGAAAGACTATCTGCATGACAAACACTAACAAAGTAGGCTGTGAGGAACTGAGTAGTACACATGAGGAAGGAGACATGTGAGTTAACAGATATGGTGATTACGGCTTTATTTTCAAGTCACAATTATCAGATGGTGGCGTCACAGAATTGTTATAGTTCCCTGATTGTTTCAATCCATGATATCACAAGTGCATTAAAGTTAAAATGTTACCATTCTCCATGCGATAAGTGGCTGTGATTCCAAAAGCTTCTTCTTTGGAAAAGGAAAGAAAACATTCTATTCCATATCAATAATGGCAATGTTAAAGAAACCATGGCAGCATGCTGCCAAGAGTTACAATTAACGCGGAGCACCCATTTCAGACAACCTAGTTGAAAGTGCACATAATGTTGCCAAGCAGGTGCTAGTGATTAATTATCTGCTTATGGCAAATATCCTGACCAGTTTAAATCTCTGAATTAGTTAAAGGCAAGCTTGTAAATGTATGTCACGCCACCAACTGAAGATGTATTCTACCAGCATGTTCTTAGCACAATTTTGCAAACAAGTATCTGGGTCATCATAGTCATGGCTGATAAGAACAATCCACATATTCCAAATCCTCTAGAATTTGGATGGTGCAAATATAACAATGAACTGAGAGATTATAAAATTAGGTAATGCCTTAGGATTACCTTAGCTCAATTCTGAACACTAAAAGACCATCATATTTGGAGAAAATAGAGAGACAAAAATATGTGATATTGAAAGAATCTCATGAAAATGCCTTAATATTGGCGCATTTAATATAAAAACAAAATTGGGTATTACCCTTTAATTTGACCATTTTCCCCTCACCTATGGTTTACAAACTTATCAGATCTGGAATCAGCACAACATTTCAGTTTGGAAAAATGTTTACGATTTTGTGGTATATCATTCCATCAAAGAATAGAGTAATGATAAAAGGCATATTCCTAGATTTTTGACCAAATTTCAGGATTGCGGACCATAAAATCGGGTAATGCCCCTTAAATGTGAGCCGAAACTGCTTTATATCAGTTTTCAACATCAGAGCATCATATTTGGGACAAGTAATGAGAAAGATATGTGAAATATTAAAAGAATCACAAGAAAATGCTTTATAGATGAATTTCATTAAAGCATAATTTGGGTATTACCCCTTTAATTTGACCATTTCCCCCTTACATATGGTTTACAAACTTGTCAGATCTTGAATCTGCTCAAAATTTCAGTTCAGAAAAATGTTTACGAATTGGTGGTATATCATTCCATCAAAGACTAAGAGTAATTAATTAAAGGCACATTCCTAGGTTTTTGGCCAAATTTCAGGATTGCGGCCCATCAAATTAAGCAATGCCCTTTTAAGTGAGCCGAAATTGCTTTATATCAGTTCTCAACATTACAGAGCATCATATTTGGGACAAATAATAAAAGAATCACAAGAAAATGCTTTATAGGCGAATTTAATTAAAAAGAACAATATGGGTATTATATTACCCCTTTAATTTGACCATTTTCCCCTCACATATGGTTTGCAAAATTATCAGAACTGGAATCAACACCAAATTCCAATTCAGAAAAATGTTTTCGATTTTGTGGTATATCATTCCATCAAAGAATAGAGTAATTATTAAAGGCATATTCCCAGATTTTTGACCAAATTTCAGGATTGCAGACCATAAAATCGGGTAATGCCCCTTTAATGTGAGCTGTAAATGGGCGTAAAAACGTTTGTACATAAGTATCTGAAAGTCACTAATAGAAGACAGTTAAGGTAGGAAATTAGACATAAATTGTCTTAATTTTATTACTTTTTCATCAAACAAATCTTGTACAAAAGAGGGTAAAAATGAGAAAATGTGAGCCTCTCAAACCCCTAAAACCCCTAAAATCCATGGACCCCACCCGTTAGTTGCTCCACTCGCTCCGCTCGTTTTGCTCGCAATGTCAGTGGCACTTCTTGATTACTAGTATTCGGAAATAGTGCTTCATTAAAGTTAGTTGAGAAGGCCTGATCTAGATAGACCATTGCACTGCCTGTGTCTTTCATACAAAAATTACCATTGGTCAGTTACATTATATAATCATCTTGATTACGAATTACAAATAGTAAATATATAAGCTTATAAATAGTTTACGTTAATCTTTTCTAAAAATTGTAAATATCCTAAAAATGTCTCTGACTGGCGCAATATTTGACATATCCTAAATATCAACCAATCGGCAGTTAATTCTCATTTGGGTTAAATAAGAAATCTGTGCCATCACATGAATACATGAAGCCTTCCACTTGAGTTTCCGCCAACTAAGATATTGCGCGTCGGATGAAAGGCGTTTATAGAGCAGACGGATCCTAGATAATCATCATCCATGAAGTTGTGAAGTATGACGCCTCTGTCATTGAATGCTTCAATCTGAAGAGTAGAGAGCACACACAAAAAGAGATCATTCTGTCACTATCTCGTATCTCCATCCTGCCCTTCAGCATGTGGGTGAGTGCAAAAAAAATGGTACCTTTTACTTTTTAGCACCTATCACTAAAATAAAGGGGTTTACAGAAAAGGTAATTATTCTAAAATGTGTGTTAGATACCATGCTTTTTTGTGTCATAAAATGTTTACCGAAGCTCCTTCAGAAAAAAAGTTACGTCCATTTATGATGCTAAAAACAGTCAGGAGTGTAACACTTTTTTGGGACATTGAAATTGAACATGTTATTTCTGTAAGCCATAAATAATTAAAACCTTGTTCAATCTGATTCCTAATGAATCTTTTAATAATATGTACTCATTAGTTTCATTTTGTTTTAGTCCAGGTCATGTACAACTATTCTATGTGCTTCAAAATGTCTTGTTTATCAATGAAGTGTGCACTTTTTAAAAAGGGAGACAAATTCAAATTTTACAAAAAAGTCAGTCATGTAAGAAAGATTGACAAAAGCTACCAATTCTACTTTCCCTTTTTCAAATGGGTACAGTGTTGCCTTTCACTTAATGGTAAATTGACAAGTGTAGATTGCATTAATTACTGGATGTATGCAGATAAAATGTGACACCCTATGAATGTCAGGAGTGTAACATTGACTTTCATCCTATTTTTTAAAGTTGTTCATCCAGATGAAATTGAGCAATGGTATTTTTTTGTAGTCATACCTGGTGTAAATAAACTATTAGTAATAAAGGTAAATGTGATTTGTTCTTTGTGTCTTTTTCAGAGTGCATAAATGTGGTTGTCAGGAGTGTAACACCATTGCACGCAATGTGTAATGTATTTATCATGACATTAAATACCACTTAAATGCAAATACTGACAAAATTATCAATAGTACATCAAATCAAAATAGTATTTAATCACTGTTACAATATAAATCATGACAATCAATAACACTGTAACTTGATCACAGGCCCTGTCATACCTGTGTGACATTAAGAGACCCTACATTATCCGTCAATACATAAATATTTTCAAACATTTTTAGTCCTAGCAATACCATATATACTTTTCAGCATTATGTGATATTGTTTAATGAAAACATAGTTCAAAATATGTAAGTACAATGCTTATTTAAAACATGATGTGTGTTATATATTGATGTTACACTCCTGACATGTATTTAAAGAGCAACAAGAAAGAGAATAAGAAAGGCATACCTAGCAAGATAATCAGATTTTAGAAATAAAAATAATAAAGCCTAATCATAGGAACAGCAATAATTGAATGGTAAATATTGCAATGTTCTAGTACTTACTAATATTAGTTGTTTGTTATTAACAAGAACTATCTTATAAGAGAACAATAATAAAAAAAATAAACAATTGCACTTAATCCACAACCTTATAAAAGAACAGAAATAAATAATAAATAAATGAATATTAAATGAATAAATGAATAAATGAATGAATAAATAAATAAATAAATAAATAAATAAATAAATAAATAAATAAATAAATAAATAAATAAATAAATAAATAAATAAATAAATAAATAAATAAATAAATAAATAAATAAATAAATAAATAAATAAATAAATAAATAAATAAATAAATAAATAAATAAATAAATAAATAAATAAATAAATAAATAAATAAATAAATAAATAAATAAATAAATAAATAAATAAATAAATAAATAAATAAATAAATAAATAAATAAATAAATAAATAAATAAATAAATAAATAAATAAATAAATAAATAAATAAATAAACAAAAAATTCAAGTTCAAGTGAGATACATGGTTGAAACATCTCCTGGGATATTCACATGGGGAAATGAACTGCCATCATGAGCTACTACCAGGAAGAGGCTTGAGAATGAAGCTTGATATTGAAGTACTAGCTGAACTGAGGGAAAAGTTGTGAACAAATGATGAAGTCTGCATCTAAATTTGAGAAATACTGATTACAGTTCATATGACAGTTTTTGGTCATTATATTCAAATGATTTTGATACTGAGGAGAAATTTTATTGTACTTGAGTAAAACCAACAAATACCTTGAAACACTTTTGGAAATCTGCAGCAGGACTTATTGCTATGCCAGGAGTGTAACCCTTTTCAAATTGCTTAAGTTTATAAACCTCAATGATGATAAACCATCTTATTTAGAAAAGAAATATAATTAGCATGCTTTTGTGTAAGATTATAGTTTTAATATAGTTACAATGTAGTTCACTTTTGCTATTGTTGGATCGCATTTAATATGTTACCTATACCTTGTAGTTAAGTAGAATTTCAATTATATGGAGGCATGGGTACCATGCCCTCATGAACCTAGTTGCTGTTATTAATTTGAATAGATTAGTTGTTGAAATATGAAGCAACCTTCAATTCATTCTGTATAAAGAGGCTGTGAACTAATGATCTTCAAACTCTAATGTATGGGCATGTACAATTCATATGTCAGGAGTGTAACGCAAGGTAAAGAAATAACTATATCTGCTGCTTGATACTAAATTGACTTGGCAGTGACATGTATGATAAGGTCCAAATAGTCAAGAATTAGATATATGCTCAACTTACATGTTTGGTTTGATTAACAATGGTTTAAAATTGAAAATCTGCATATTTGTTTGCCAAAGTGATACATCTGAACTGATTTTCAATATGAATAATGATGACAAAGTTGGGTGATATCCACAAAATGTGTGTACTTTGTTGGTGGTAAATGTGTTGTATGTTTAAAAACCCAAACAGATTCCTTTTAAAGCAATGACAACAACTTGTGATCTCTAGAACTGAGTATTTGTCAGTATATTGGTATGTCAGGAGTGTAACATTAGGTGCCCAAAGTATAAATACATATCAGTATTGTACTGACATAAAATATATGAATAATTTGCTCCAAATTCTTTGTGTGTTATCAAAATAACATTTTGCTCCATTAAAAAGTCTTTTAGACTGGTTTTCTGCTGGTAGTATTGGTGTTAAGATATACCTTTTGTTGCTTAATGAGAAAACAGTGTGAAAAATTAACACAGGTTGGTACAATGATTGTCAAAGAAGACTAAATTTAGTATGTATTATAGCTTTCTTGGTGCTTTATATGTTTGCCAATGTAAATATTTTGTTTTAAAACAAGACAAGGGTTTTATGATCCATAGAATTACAGGTATCTAGGAAAATTGGCATGTCAGGAGTGTAACACAAACTTAACCAATTGAAGCACTTTTTTCCCTGTGCACTATTTTGCCAAGAATTATGTTATGAACTTGAAACTTTCACTGTAGTTTCAAGTTAGTGTTGTTTATCATGTAAATATGTTAAAAAGGTCTGTGACAGTTCTCCTTTTTTACTGTGAAAACTTTTGCATCCCAAAGTAGGCAAAATCAAGTGATTTCTACAGAAAAATTGATTTTTTTTCTTCAATTTTTTGAGGTACAAAGATGCTTTAAAGTCATTTTATATGTTAAAACATGTTTGAAGTGTACTTTGAATATTAAAGTTGTGTTGGTATGCATTATTATAGTTACATTTAAAAAGAAACAGTGCTTGTGTGATTTATCATTGAAAATGTGCATATTGTGTAGTAAACATGCTGAAAAGAAAAAAATTGAAGGATTCAGACTGCCCCTTGAGTTATTTCACAAAGTTCAACATACTAACTTCAAAGTAACACAAAAAAATTGTTTGAAAAGTGAATTTGAAATTTTGGTCACAATGTCCCATTTTGGTACCATTTTTTTTGCACTCACCCATGTACAAAGTAATACTTCCTGTGTATAACCTTTGGGCAAACTGCTCTAAACATGTTCAAGGGCCACAAATACATCTATAAAAACCTTGTAAGTGCTCTAGCTTGCCCATGATACATGTATAAAGCAACACCTCTTATGCATAATTGCTGGGCCGTTTTACTTTGTACATGATGATCAAGGGCCATAAAAACGTAATAGGTTTGGAGAGAACAGGGATGAGATGTTGTTCTTTCATCCATTCAGGAATTCAAATTTAGATTCGGTTCAAGAACATAAAATGACATCATAAGGCTACAGAAGAAAAAATCTTGTTGAACAAAAAGTTCAAATTTTGAATTATTTCTGTGAAATTTTCTCATTAAAAACTTGTTCTGCTGGCATAATTTTTGGCAATTCTTGGAGAATATTTGATTTTTTTCTTCTAATCAAGCTTTATCCAAACAGTTTGTTAGGTGTAGGATTGAGACGATTGATATTAATTCTAGGTCACTGATCTGTTACTGGACTTTTCTATACGCCTGGTGATTCTACATGGCCAAACAATCCAATTATGTACTACAAAAGAACTCAATTGCATTTGCAATTTAATTTCACTAATTTCGCTAGGCGTCCCGATTCGCTAAATAAAATTGGCGCCAATTATATTATTTATAGTTGTTATACATAGGAAGATGATACAAATTAGTGAAATTAAATTACCGCAAAGAATTGACTAAATGCTAATGAATTAGCTAAATTAAGTTGCCGTGAAATTAAACCGTTATACAGTATTTCAATCAAAGTACCAGGTCCCCTGGTCCATGAAATTGCACGATATAAGGCCAAACAAAACAAAAGTTTGTTTCCAGTAGTCCGTGGGCATTTATTCACTGAGACGCTTGATTCTTGGGCATTTATTTTTTTTAATAAAAATAACGGAAAAAATATTGTTAGGGCGCCATCTTTTGTCGAAATTGTGTCCAACATGTTTCAAGATGGTGATTGGCCACATACGCCAAACAAAAAAGTGAAAACCCGAGGCGAATAGCTAGCATAAGAGTAACAAAATGCACAGATTTGACTAAATCAAACCATTTCAAGTAAATATCCACTATGAATTTGAGCAACAAAACAAAACAAAACTTTTGCATTTTAATTTTCAGGCTTGCTACTGAAAAGTAACTTGTTTTGTTTTTTGGCCTGATGGTTTAGTGACTGACCAAGAATACCCAAATCATAATGTACACCAAACAAGATTAATTGGAGGCTAAGTATAGGAAAATATTAAGCTGCTGATGCTTTCCTGTGACACCGTGTCTTGACCTAAAAAAATCAGTTTGAACTGAAGTTGCGATGCCGAGGGAAGATGGAATAGGGCAAGAAAGGCAGTTTTGAATTTGGATGTCAGTGTTTGCGACAATTTCCATTGCATGATTTTTCTTGATGAGTGTTTCTGTTGAAAATTGAGAGCATGGCCACATCTAGGCCAATTTTTGTTGTTGTGTTGCCCTAAAGTGCCAAAAATCTTGAAGTCGGGTCGGTCAGCCGATTTTCCTTTTCCTTTTTTTATTTTTTTTTGCTGACAAATATTATTGATGAAGTGGTTCATGACAAGACAAAATTGGTAAATGTCAATGTGACAAATGTTTCTAGTGTGATAATAGTTTTAAAATAATCTATTCAAGCAAACTTATTCATTTCAAGCCGAAAAAAAGTTATATTTTGACAAATTGGGTAAAATATAAATTAAAAAAACACCAAAAAAACAAATTGTGACCCTGATCTTTGAGATTTTAGAGTCGGTCGATGAGGGCCCTATTTGTGGATTTCTTGAGCTTGATGTATTTGTTTATAGTTGCTGAAGTAACTGCTGATTTGCTTTGTTCCTTAAACTGCTTTGCTTTCATGGGAGCGCTTTACATAACAAATTTTCTACACACATACTATCCATCCATTTTAAGGGAATAAAAATAATCAGTTTGACATTTGAGTTAAAATTAAACCGCACAATTAAAAAAAAAGGAATCGGAATAAAAATATATCTCACCCTGCGAGGCTTTTCCATACTGCCGGACACAAACAGATCTTCCCTCTGTGGATGCCAGATGGCACGAAAATGTGTAAGCCAACGGCCGACAAAATTGTTATGTCTGAAATATATAAAGATAAAATAATGTTGACCTGTTATTAAGCCTTCACAATGACCAAACAATAGATTAAAAAGTCACTATGACGATTGATCGCCGAAACCACCAATGATAATGACTATAATGTTACAAGCCTATTTTGTATCAACTGTGATAAGATCCGAAAGGTATTGAAACTGAATATCGAACTGTGTGGAAATTTCAACAATAAAAGCCTTTTTGTTGAGGTCGTTAAGTGATTTGTTTTAATAGGATTGGATACGGCATAGTGGGTTCTAAGGACGATGGAGACTTCATCATCGATTGTACTAGTAATTACATAAAAATCGTCTCCATTTAGCTTTAAACTCAAGCTTTCAAGCATAATACATACATACATACACATCACATATATAAAACATTGAGTGAATTAATAGTACATAACAAATCAAATTCCTCTATAATTTTCCCACCCGTATGTGTTTTCGTATAGTGCCGTATCAGTGCGCCTATCCGCAGGACGTACGTGTTACCATGGTATTAAGTGCAACACACAATATTATGCAATTCTAGTGACATTTTTAGCTAAATTTGACCACATTTTTAGCAAAATTAGACCACATTTTTAAATGTTTTTTTGGTAAATACATTACAGTTTCCGGCAATTTATAGCTTATATAACCCTTCTCAGATCATCATCTATTATCAGTACAACGTTCACGGCTTTTAGATGATGAATGAGGGAGCAAATTATTCAATGATAGCCATATACATGTTCATACATGAATTATATTAAAGATGCAGGCTATTTGCTGTGTCCTTTTAATTTACACTACAAAGTCACTGTGATGTTTTATGAAGCACTATGTGAATTATTCATCTTGAGTGATTTATACCATACTTTTTTTACTCCAAAGCGGCGTTGCGAAGTTTGGTGCAAGTTTTATCAATAGAAATACGCTGAAGGTGAAAAACAGGTTTTCATAGATTTTCAATAATGTCATGCCATATCAGATTGAAGAAAGATATCTTGATGTTATTGACAAGTAATAAGCAAGAAACATATTCCTCATTATACACTCGTCAAAAGAAGTTCCTTGCCACTTAAATTAAATTAATATTTAATAGAATATATATAATTATATATATAATTATGCGTGAGAAATTGGTGCAGATAATTACCCAAGTGTGTTGATCTGTTTAAATAATTATATAAATGAGAGAAATTGAACAGATCAAATGCGTAGCACTATTCCCGCTAAAAGAACTAACTGTTATGGGGAATTGAACCGCCAGCCTCTCGATCACCGGACGCGCGCTCTAACCACTGTGCTACAACAGCTTTCGTGGTTTTGGAATCAATTTCTAAACCCATACAAAGTTCGGCGCGTAGTGCCGCTACACACAAGCGGATCTCCATGTATAAATACTGTGATGCTAACTGCACGATATATATTATAAACATGCGTGAGAAATTGGTGCAGATAATTACCCAATTGTGTTGATCTGTTTAAATAATTATATAAATGAGAGAAATTGAACAGATCAAATGCGTAGCACTATTCCCGCTAAAAGAACTAACTGTTATGGGGAATCGAACCGCCAGCCTCTCGATCACCGGAAGAGCGCTCTTCAAAACCACGAAAGCTGTTGTAGCACAGTGGTTAGAGCGCTACATATATATAATTGTATATCAAAATAAGCAGAAAGTAATCCTCTAACAGCTTAACATGGAATTTAGACATGATCACTCATGGATGGCAGATCCCATTCACTTGACAATGGCAAGAAGATTGCACAAAATTGGTATAATCCCTCCATTCAAATGACTGTAAATGCTCATTTCTTGCAATTTCCTTTTACGCACCTTACCATTGCTTAATGATGTGCTCAGCCATGCATGAATGCGTACATCTTAATTTCATACAGACATGATAGAGAATTATTGTCTGCTTATTTTGACATGTAATTGTTTAATTTATATTAAATATTTATGTGAAATATTTGAACTTCAATGAGTGGCAAGGAACTTCTTTTGACGAGTGTATATTGCAGGTATTATATTTGTAGTGCAATGTTGTTATTATATTTCTAATTTTTGTTCAAACCCTGTATAAATCATTCTGCAGTACATGTTGGGGTGCACTTACCTTATATTTGATCTTAAGAAAGCCATGCCATTCTCACTGAAAGTGTATACTCTGAAATAAACCAATCCAGGCTGCATTACAGGATATACAGTAAGTAACTGACCAGGTAATAAAAATGCTTTTAACTCCAAAACTATAGCTCCTTACGTACAAATGTTAAACTATAAAGTTGTAAAGAAATTGCTTCTCTTCTCTTTAATTTAAAACTTGGTTCACAAAGATCGGTTAATAATTAAGAATGCCACATTGAAATGGATAAAACAAATTGCAGTCTACATTTTCACACTTGGGCTCTGAATAGGCAGGACAGTGTGACAAGATGTGTATGGGCTGGAATGATCAATTAAAACATCCCCAATCCCTATCTTATACTTATATCGACCCGCGAGTCGTACCTATCAGTTAATCAATAATCTGCCTGTTGCTAGTCCGAGGCTGCGTGTAGACAAACAAAATGTTAAACTGAAAAACGGACTGTGTTTTGGTTTTTTTGGGCACATATAAATGAGTTAATATTCATTCAATCTTCACATGTAATATCTCAAATTAAAGAAAAGACATTTCCTTACAACTTTATAATTTAATATTTTTACATAGGACCTAGTGTTGGAGTTGAGAGCGTTACCTGGTCAGTTACTTATTTTGAGGACTGTATTCAATGAACCATTACTACAATGTTTAACAGGAACACAAGTGTATTGTACTCCGCCATGCCAAGCAAAATACATTGTAATTAAGTGTGTAATTTTATTATGGTGCTAATGTTGTAACTATCAATTTCGCTCTGAAATGAGAATAACAATTTAAATGTTTCTGTTCACTAGAATTCCGTTGACAAGAAAAAGGCAAAACTCTTTGTATCAACGAATATTGACTTTATTCATACTGTAATTCATTTCTGCGTTTGAATGTCCCAGGTACAAATATTCTTTGAATTTGAATGAATCTGTACTATTTGCAATATCCTTAGTTAAACGGATCATTCCAAAGCAGTTAGCTATCCACGGACAGTTGCCATAACGGGTTCTGTTAATAAAACAGACATAACTCTTGATAGCAAGGGGCAATTCAAGTGATTATTTTTTTAAGATAAGTGAAATGATATGTTCTTTGAATATGTGCTTTATTGTCTGAAGTATCTCTGGTATAAACACCATCGTGAACATTTGAATTTTAATAAATCTGTACTCTTTGCTCCTCCGATAGATGGATAATTTCAAAAGATTTAGCATTTCGTGGACAGCTACTAAAATGGGTTCATTTATTAAAATGGGCATGACTCTTGATAACAAGGATCAATTTCAGTGATTCTTTTTTCATATGACTTCATTGGTTTGTCAAATTTGTTTGGTCTTTTTGGGAACTTTTTTTTGACTCACCCTTTATATCAGACTATGTAACATCCCTTTAGCTTTAAAGTCGATTGTACTTTTCAAAAAATCTAACTGTTCCATAATAATGAAGAGATTGAATAATACCTTAACGAATCCCCGTGTGCAGTGGTCAGTAGTTTCTTTCCCGTCAAAGGTGAGAAATATGCCGCTGTCACACCGCCTCCATGCTGCAGACGTACAATGTGCTTGTTTTTCCCACGACCCTTTAAGGAGCGTGTATCCCATAATGCAACGGTTCTGAAATAAGAAGAGAAAACAGGTAAACAATGGGCTCGTCCACAGAATAAAGTGGTAAACAGAAGTACCACTGGCCTCCAAATCCAAAATGTTTGAAATATTCATGAACATTATAACACTTTCCACATGGCAGGCATCTGCAGACGACATTCCAAAATATCACAAAATCTTACAAAAATGTTGAAATTATTCACTTTCATTACCATATTTGAAATCACCATGAGAAATGCATTGAAATAAGTACAAACATGCCATTGGTTCAGTAATCATTGAGATAGGCCTTTAGATTTGGGAAAGGTTTCTGAAAATCTGTTTTATATATGGTAAATCCGATAGCCGCATGGAAAGTGTTAAAGGTAGGTGTTCCGATTGATTCCCGGGTTGATTTTCAACTTGATTTTGGCCTATAACGTCTAAATGGAACATATCTTGTGCCAAACATTTAACAGAAATAATGAGAAATATGGGGTTTCTTCCGATATCAAAATATGTTGATGGGCAAAAAAAACCTAAATTGATCAGAACATCCACCTTTAAAACCATTTTGATTTTGATATTTTTTGAATGTTCTAAGAAATTTGAAAATTATTTACATATTTGCCAAGGTTCTGATTATTCAAGAGACTTTGACTCCTTCTAACTTCACAACGATCTTCTCACAAAAATTGCAGCTCAACTGAACCTACTTTGCCTACTTTTCTATTGTACGTGCTACCATTTGATTTTTGTTTAAAGTTTTGTCTCCTTTCGACTACTTACCCATCTTTACTTCCTGTTACTATATAGTTATTTTTCAGTGGGTGAACCGATACCGTCCTTATGCTCTTATCATGTAAACGATACAAATTCTGGTCACAGGATCTGTGAAGTTTGGGTAAAACAATAAGATAACACTTTGGATGAAGATAACACAATACAGCTGTACCCATAATAAATGACAGGGAAACCCCTGTTCTACGAGCCTGACCAATCATTCTCTCTTTTTTTTTCCTCTTTTTTTTTAATTATCTAAATTTTGTTGAACATTTCAGATTTTGTTTAAATTTACATTTTTGGAAAATGGTTACATTGTTTTGAAAATTGATGAACAAAACAACAAAATAAAATCTTGGGAGGGGGGATACCTTACCAACCGACCCTACCTCAGAGATCTGTTTGTCCGTAGAACAGTGTTTGGTTTTTTTTGTCGCCTTAACTTTAATGTTGTGTTTGTCAATCCATACACTCACATGGGATGACTTTTCGAGGATCAGCCCAGTTGCAGATTAGCAATGCACATAAACTGAAATACGATTAATTTCTGGCACTATAATGAAAAAGAATTTTAACCCTTTTTACACCATTGATCAAAGCTTTTAGAACCAGTCAGAGTCGATGCCTGACCCCTAGGGGACCATCTCCTAACCCAAAACGGAATCCCAACATCCCATATAATATGCACACATTATAGCCTCAAATTATGTCCTACTCCCCCCTCCCCTATACACTTCACTGCAGAATCTAACAAGGAATAAGATGTCATTGGCCTGAAGGCTCCTGGACATAAGGCAATTTTTCTTTTGTGTTGCCCTCAAGTGCCAACAATATTGAAGTTGGGTCAAACAGAGAAAAGTAATATTTTGACAATATATTAAACCAATTGCGACCCTGAATTTTGAGATTTTAGGGGAGGTCACTGGGCAACACAACCATTTATTGGGGGCCTAAGGTCACACATTACCTAGTTCTTGTGTCTACCATTGCCACGTAGCCGTTGCCATCATTCTGTGCCGCTATTAGAGTGGAACCATCTGGCGCCAAGAAATCAAAACAACTGATGTAAATGTGTTTGCCTGCAGTTGTAGCATACACCTGATACAGATGAGGAAAAAAGAGTACCGGTAAGTTTCAATAAGGTGACGAGAAAAAAAACCCTGTTCAACAGGCAAACGTACCTGTCAGGTAGGGTCAGTCGGTTGGGCGGGGTTTTTTGGTGGGGGATTCAACTTTTTCATGAACACGGTAATGAATTTTCAAAAATTGTGTACATTTATAAACAATTTCTATCAATTTCAAACAATTTGAAACGTTTTTAAAAAAAAACCATCAACAATTTTAAAAAAATCAAAAAAAACCTGTAGAGGGTTGTCACCTAAAATTTGTAGCCAGAATCTGAACTAGATACACTGCATTCAAGTCTGAGTCCAGTCTAATTATAGCTAAGCCCAAGCTGATTCAAATTCACTTGTACCAGATGCAAGAATACATAACACAATATACAATGCATTAGGCGGTGATATCCAAACCTCCTTCTTCAATCCAAATCCATGCTTTGATTCCCAATCATAGTCAATGGCGGCACCAGTATCAACATTTGTTGGGGGGTGGGTAAGAAAAAATCAGGGGGGGGGGGGGGGGGGCAAGAGAACAATTGGGAGGTGGGGTAATGTGCAAAATGTTGGCTTTTAATGTCAAAATTGCCTGAAATTAGAAATGTTACCTAATTTGAGGTAATGTGGACATGAAAGTCAACATTTTCTATAGTTTTGGATGGCAATGTGGTGTGGGCTTGATCTGAGGGTGGGGGGTTAAAGATCAAGACCTGGGGGAATAACCCCCCCCCCCCCCCCCTCCCTTCTCCTTCTCTGTTGCCACCCCTGTTCATAGTTGACAAGGCCAAGTTACAAAATTACTAATGCTGAGTCACTCCATTTAATTGATTGGCAAAATACAGTCATCGAATTGAGTTATTGAGAGCAAATTGAAAATCCAATTGAAAATGACCCAATCTCATTCGGCTTTAATGTAATTACTACACTCATAAAATGTTGTCAAATTTTGTTAGACTCTGACTTGGATCTATTATATACAAGACTTGGCTCACTTTGGATTTAGGCTGGACGTGTACAAAAAGAACTTTGTTTAAGTTGTGAAATTCTTAAATTACCTGACACAAGGAGGAGAAACAGAAACATCTATAATCAGTTCCAAATTGGCGAGATTTTTTTTTTATCTCTCCGCGCTCAAAAGTAATCGAAGCGTACAATTATGACCACACGCACATGGTTTTGGCCTCACTCACACATCATGCATATGATGCACTGAGTGCTTGTTGCCTTCATGCGCACCTTCATTGCTAAACCTCCCCAAGCTTTCCATCTACCAGTGCTTCCTTTAATCCTTTCCACGTAGCAGTCGTCTGCAGATGACATGCAGTTCCAAAATTTCCCAAAATGTTTCAAAAATGTCAACAGTATTAAATTTCATAACCATTGGAATCACCATGAGAAATGCATTAAAATAAGTACAAACATGCCTGGTATTGGTTCAGTAAATCTCGAGATAAGACTTTGAAATTTGGGAAAGGTTTCTGAAAAATCTGTTTTGTATAATGGTAACACTAATTAAAAGCCGTGTGGAAAGAGAAATCATTTCATACAGACTTGCCTTACCTCTTCAAAGACACCTTTCTCAAAGTCTGTTTTATTCAAATATGATAACACTAATAGCCGCGTGGAAAGAGAAATCATTTCATACAGACTTGACTTACCTCTTCAAAGACACCTTTCTCAAAGTCGCCACACCTAATAGTGCCATCATAACTTGAAGAGTATATCTTGCCCGCATTAGAAGGGGCAAAATGCAGACAGTTTATCGGGCTGGCGTGGGGCTCAAACGTCAATATTCCTTTGCTTTCTTCACCTGTTGATTCCTTTCAAGAATAGAATGAAGAGTATACTGTTAAAGTGGTAATTTTCGCGCTATTTAATTTTCGCGCTTTGCCGACATTCAGCCATTTCGCTGGTTTTGAAATTCACAACATAGATTTATAGACACAAAATACATGTTAGCATGGGATTTTTTTTGGCGGTAGCTGCTTGGAGCGTGAAAAGCGCAAACATTAATGTAGCACGAAAAATGTCCATGTTTACAGTAAAATAAACTCCTCAAAAAAGTTCGGAAATTATTATCGATTGCCTAAACTTTGTATATCTCGTTATATGTTCATAGTGTGATGTACATCACTGAAAAACTGATGTGTTTATTGTTCCATTAATATATGTACCCCAATTTGTAACAATAACTTTCAGTACTGTCAGAGTTTCAGTACTCATCAACTTGCTTGAAAATATGGAGAGGTCTCAATCTCAATGTGCCAAAATCAGTTTTTGTGCTCAAAAGTCAATAGAGCATCACTCTACACTGTAGCTGTAACACTTCACTGAACAGACGACAGAGTTGTTGTTTTTAGCGCAAATTAATGGTGAATGTGGCACATTTGATTGAGATTGAGACCCCCCCCCCCCCCCCCCCCCCCACATTCTCAAGCAAGTGGCCGAGTAGTGAAACAAGTGATTGCTATGTGGTATTGCTGGAAAGAGGAAAACGTCAGCTTTCCATCAATATGAATATATTAAGAAATATTTGGTGATTGAAAAAAAAATTCAAACTTTTTTTGAGGGGTTTATAAGGAGAGCTACAGTCATTTGCAATTTGGACATGGCTTATCCTTGTTGTTTGGTGGCAAATCTAGTACCAAATTGTGCCAAAAAGATTCATCCAAATGTCTATCCTGGTTGGTCAAAAAGATAATTGGAAGTCACTCTATAGGACATAAACAAAGTGTATGACTTTCTTTTGTTGAGCTCTTTAGTTGGTTTATTGTTAAAATTTGAGCACCAATAACCATGATATCCTTAATTGATCACCGTACATTTTTTTTAAATGGCATGCTGAGAGATGGCAATATGATATTGGTATGATATTTTGTTCTATATAACTACATGAATTGGGCTCAGTTATTATTTATCTAACATATAATGCACAATGTTGGTGTTACATGGAGGTAGAACCACAATGTTGTGCTTGTTAGACACCTCCTTTTAGGTTAGCCCACAATCTATTATTAATTATACAGGGAGTCCCAGAATGATTTATACCGGGAAAGGTGCATTTATTTAGCCATATATACTATTGTTATCGGTCAAAGTGCTTATGATTTTAAGATCTACATACATTGAGCTTTCTGAGGAATTTTGAATTTTACAAATCGGACATTTCTGACAGAAAATATGGGCCGAAAGATACCTTTTTTTGAAACTCATAACATAATTGATCTTGTTCGGCACAAAGATCAATTTAAATGATACAGGTAATTGAAAATCTGACAAAATTGGTGAGGGTGGGGACGAGAAATACATTTATTATTTTACTTGGCCTTATTAAAGTTTTTCAGCAAGTCAATTGTTGTCACAAATGGCTTAACTTTGTTGATCCACCTCGTTGACAGAGGGGGAACAGACCTGTGCTCATGGGGGGGGGGGGGGGGGGGGGGGGGGGGGGGGGGGGGAGGGGCATGACCAACTTTTTTACATTTTCTACATTGTATATGCATTGTATATTTACATTTCATCTGGGGGCATCAGAGGGGCAAGCCTTCTGGCAGGGGGGGGGGGATGTTCCCCCCCTCTAGTTGCATCACTGCTTGTCCACCTTGCATCATCAAACTTACCACATCCCACATTCCTAAACGCCCTCCTCGATCCCCAGCGCACACCAACACCTTGTCTCTACACGGATGAACGGCAACAGAGTACACTCGCTCCTTCGTAACCTTGGCAACCCTCTCCGGCGTTATCTTCATCTTGCTGAATGAGCGACAAAACGCTTGGAGATCCGGTTGTGATTTGTCGGGTGCAGGGTTGGGAGAATTGGTCACATTTTTCATCATTTTGCTGACTTCCAATGATGAATTCTCCTTACTTGACTCTGTCATGTTGGTTGGTAGCATCTCCATTGGCCCTGACGGTTTGCGCTCCTGTTTCATCATTGATATTTCAAAAGGTTAAATTAAGGAGATTGCATTCATGATGTTAGTACCAGGCATGTCATGAAAATGTTGGTAACTTTTCAATAATTGTTGTAATTTTCAAACATTTTTCGGGTAAAAATTCAAAATATTCCAATTAAAAAAACAAATTCAACATTTTACAAGCAATTACAAATTGTTTCAACATTTTCAGGTGTTTTTTTTTTAAATTGGTGTAAGAAAAAAAATGAAATTTGAAAAAAATATGGGTCGGTCAGGCCAACCCTGGGTCGGCCAACCCTGCACCCGACAACAAGCTTGATCTTTTTCTGTCACCTAGCCTGATCAAGACAATCATATTTATTGAACCCCAACAACAATCATTTTATTTAGATTAACCCTTGAGAAATATGTGCCTATCGGTCATAAAGATAAATACATCATTTATTTGGCCAAGCAGATAGATACATTGTAAGAAGGATTGTATTGTATACCTGCTGAAGAAATTGGAGAATTTACTCAGAAGCTACAATTTAAATGTGGTTTAAAATCAGAAATACTGCAAAAAGGCAGGTAAGTTCTGGAAAAGGGTTCATGATAAACTCGCGCATATAACTTAGTTCCCAGAAAGGATTTTTTTCTCTGGCCTGGTTCATTAGTCGATAAAAAAGTAAGAAAATATATATCATATCAAAATTGACAGTGTAGAGTGATGCTCTAGGTTGAAAAGTGACTTCAAGGCTCTTGGGTTCAAGCAAAGCATATTTTGCTACATCCCAGATTTGATATCCTTAATGCATGCAGATAACATAACAAGAGCATGGTCAGCATCCCCTGACTTATTTGGGTCAAATGAAATGTACAGTTGTGTATCATCAGCGTAAAAATGGAACATTATGTGTTTGTAGCGTTTGATTATATTAGCAATCGGATGTGTGTAGAAAGAGAACATTTGTGGGCCAACACAAAATCCATGAGGGAAACCGAAGTTGAAAACATGCAAGTCGCATATAGCAGGTAACTTTTCCATTGGGCGGGTGAAGATACAAAAATACCCGCTCAACTAACGAGTACAATTTTTTGAAGTCACAGTGTCATGGAAATGAACCTATAAACAACAAATTTGGAAACTAATTCTACCAGGAGCTGCCTATCGTCACCTGTCTGGTTTACTGTCGGCTTACTGATACTCACATTGCGTCTGTTATTCGCCATAGTGATCTCATCTATGAATCGCACGAATGGTTTAGGTGGTAAAGATTTACCATCAGGGCCAAGGCTTCTCAACCTCAATGAGGGCCCTCGCTGGGGTAACACAGGTTTATCTCTGAAATGTAGAATATAATGAATGTTACAACTATGAAAAGGGGTATACTTGGGCATTGTCCTGGGGGGGGGGGGAGGGTCAACTATTACACTAAACAGGCCTCAAAATAAGAAATGGAGAGGGCATGCAATGTAAGGCAATTTGAAAGGGACACCAACTTTCTTTAAGGCAATTATGTACTTTTGAATGAGGTGAAAACAGTCAAAATTTGAGGGCATCAAGGCAACTAGGTGGGATTCTGATTAATTTGAGCCCTGACACTGTAAACATGGGAGACCAGAAAAACGTGTAAGGATTATTTTTACATGGGACCTGGGGTGCGTTACACATGTAACATATGTAACATATAAACAGGTCAAAAGAAATAAGTCCCCCCCGGGAAATGTGATTTTTATCTTCTGGAAAACAGTTCGGCTCCTTAAGCTGTTACAAATATGTAAAATGTAGACTGAAATGTTACACATTTAATGTGCAGTAAGGTTTCACCCAACCCATGAAAAATTGAAACACATGGTTGTCACCTGTTTGGATAAAAATGTGAAGGACCCGTTCATGGTTGAATGAATAACATCAATTAAAAGTGTATATAATCCCTTGGAGTACACTTCAGGTCCATAAATTTCATCAATTTGTCCAATCCCTATGCAAGAAAGTGTCATTTTTTATTGGTCATCAAATTTAATAAATGGCAGCATTTCAAGGCGAAGGTTAACTCTTGGGTGAAACTTTATTGCACATTAAATGTGCTACATTTCAGTCTACAGTTTACATATTTGTAACAGGTTAAGGAGCATATCTGGGTTTTTTTTCAGAAAAAAATCACATTTCCCTGGGACTTATTTCTTTTGACCTGTTTATTAAGGGGTTTACGGGGTCTAAAAACATTTTCAGGAAAACAGGTACCTTTTTTGTGTCGATTTTTACGCATTTAAGGCTGTCAGGTTGGAAAGAAAAAACCACACAATTCTCATTTGATGGTGAAATAGGGTAAGGGTTTCAGATGCATTACATGCATTTAGGGGGCGTTTGCAAAATGTGTGGTCACGCATGTTTACAGGGATGTTTACAGCATGATATTTGACTCCCCACCCTACCTCTCGGGGCATTATTACAGTTCACATGCATGTAATGGACCTACTGCACATAATCTCCTGGCCACAGTTCGACATACGTAGGCGCACTTCGATCAGGCTGCGCACGCATGCTTGAACTCACAAAATACTGCCAACCAACAACACAAAAGCACCTGATTGGTCAAATTTAAACTGAAGCCTTTTTAACGATCGTCACGCTGCGCCGTATCCACCAACGCAGTGCTCCCGCTGCGTTATAGCCACCGACGCAGTGGGGCGTGATGGTGCGTGGAAAAGCTCATGAGTTTTTCAGTTCTCACGTTTGAGCACCAACCAATCAGAGCCTTGAGGTCGAGATGACGTAGTGCGCACAACGGATAACCACGGCACCGTTTTGGGGTGAGGTTGAGCAGGCGTACTTTACGCGAGCTCAACCTCATGTGACTGTGACGTGGGCCCATTGAAGGGTTGAAGTGCGACTAATCTGACTGCACATACTTTGTATTCCCAGTTTCTAATCTGAAGTATGCCCTCTTCTATACACAACACTACCCTATGCCCCAAGCAGGGGTCGCATTCTGACGCGTCTGCGTGTCCTAGACCTCTCACTTTCTAATAGTGACGCGTCAGGTTTCAAATCGGAAAGACTTGCGGGTCCCGATCAAAATTGAAGGGACCCCTAAAATTTGACGATGTATGGAAATGGAAACCTTG
Source organism: Ophiura sarsii (assembly GCA_035610835.1). Classification (NCBI taxonomy): domain Eukaryota; kingdom Metazoa; phylum Echinodermata; class Ophiuroidea; order Amphilepidida; family Ophiuridae; genus Ophiura; species Ophiura sarsii. Next base: position 50,305,001 of record CM069448.1, read on the forward strand.
AGAAATTCTGTAAATTACATATCCATCATTTGCTCACAATATAAATTCATTAAAACTGCCCGTTAAAAAGTAAAATTTTCAAATACCCAAACTTCAGGACCCCTCAATTTCTTGGGGGACCCCTTAAATTTTGTTTTTGAAGTCCTACGGGGTCCTGAAAAATGTCATGGGACCTCTCACATTTTTGATCCAGTGCTATCCCTGGCCCCAAGTGGTAACCATGAGATGCAATGTGTAAAAAAGAAAGTGCAAAGATAACATGTACTTGGAACTTCTCAATGCCCACTCGTTGTAACCTTAACACTTTCCATGTGGCTTTTAGTTTTACCAATTTTATACAAAACAGATTTTTCAGAAACCTTTCCCAACTTTCGATGTCTATCTCAAGAATTACTGAACCAATACTAAGCATGTTTGTACTTATGTTAATGCATTTCTCATGATGATTACAAATTCGGTAATGAAATTAAATAATTTTGACATTTTTGAAACATTTTTTGAAATTTGGAACTGTTGACTGCATACTTAATCAACCCTAACCCTTCCTCATCACTACAAACCACTACACTGCTAGGGGCTGGTAGCGTACGCTTCCCTAATTTATTTTGTAGTGCAATCAGTTACGAGGCTCTTAAATGTTGAAGGAAATGTGAAAAAATTTTAGCTGACTCTGTGGCACAATCAGTTAGGTGGAGGACTTACACTCGGGCACCCCGGGTTAGATCCCAAGCACTGGCGCTTGCGTAGCGTGATTCTCTCCCCCCCCCCCCCCAAATTTGACCTGTTTTTCTTCCCTGATAGTTGCATTCCCGAGGCTAATGAATTATTAAAAATATGAAACCGTAGACGAGGGAGGACTTTGTCGTCGTCTTATTCTTTACTTCTTTCAGTTGTATATAAGTACTTACTTGTCTGATGTCTTAGGCGTGAGAGATTTCTTTTTGTTGGTGCTTGCATTGATAGAAGACAGTTGCTCTTTTGCCTGGGTATAGAGGGATAGATAAGGGGTCGTCCATAATTTTCGCCATTTTCAGTTACGTACAAAGCGTACGTAAGAGGGGGGAGGGGGTCGAAATATATCCCAAACGTACGTAACTTAAATGGCGATCTTGAGAGGCGGGATTTTTTTTTTAAAGTACAAAATAAAATAAAATTTCGCCATTTATTGCGTACGTAACTCGAGGGGGAGAGGGGGGTAAAAAGTTACATACGCTCTATACATAAGTGAAAATGGCGATAATTTTGGACGACCCCTAATATTACTGCAGAAACATAACTAGAGTCTTCAATTTGGAGGGGGGAGCCTGTGATAACAGACTATTGTTAATATAAATAGAGTTTATCATTTCATTTAGGGCGGGCGGGCATGCCTTCTGGTGGGGTGGGGGATTCCTTCCCCCCTGAGGTAAGGCAACAAAATCCTGTTGTACGGGCAAACAGGAAAAAAATTCCCCAACAAAAATTATAAAAAATCAGAAAACTTGAAGAACAAAATGGGTCGGTCTTTTTTTTGTCGCCTAAAAGAATAATATAATAACCTACCTTAAATATATCTAATGACGCAAAAAATTCGGCATTGTCTTTGATGTTTTTCAGCCTTGTTTTCTCGTAGTCTGACATCAATGAGTCCTGCAATGGGCAAAATATAAAAGAGCAATCATTATAATTCTTACATAGAAACAAAAGGAAGATATTGGGGAATGAAAGAATGAATTGAAGGACATAATTGGGCAATACTCAAAGTAGCTATGTTTTGCATATTGGGGTGGGGGTGGGGCAAAGTTAAAGTGAACCAATTAGGCTCGAGGTGGGGTGGGGAGGTTGGGAACCTACACCCAATGTGCAAAAACGTTCATGCAGCGAATGCTCAACGTAAACATAGCGTATTGATCACTACATTGTCACCTACTCAGAATGTTGAACATGCTCAAACATTTTCATAAACCCCAGCGTACCTCTGCAAACCCCGAGCAAATTGCAATGAACACAACCTATGCCAAATATGTCACAATAAAATGACAACTTTAATACACAATGTACACCCAAATTGCCAAAACACCGGGCACATGTTAGCTCTATACGCAACAGTTTGACAGGGCCTTAGAGCTAGGTTTGTGTATCGCCAGTCTTTTGCCAATCGCAATAATATGGTAATCAAATATCGCGATATCGCCATGTGGCGATAATTGAAACATTTCCCTCACAAGACCTCCAATACCCAAGAGCCAAGTTTACATGTTGACACTATAAGGTTTTTGTACTTACAAACATAAAATACCCACTTATTGGACATACTGAAAAAGTAATTACCCCTTTGATGACCCTTAGAAGTTCCAAGTCCAACTTTTGGGATATTGCCAGCAAAAAAGACGCATCTAGGTCAAAGTATGTCCATAATTTTTGATGTTTCATATTATTCACTGATTTGCTAGTTTGTCAATATTAATACTTTAAAGTGTACCACTGCTTCAAAATTATATTAATGTGGGTTAACTGTGAATTTTCAGTCCTTCAAAATTTAGATTTTAAGTTTACCCACACATGTACTGATATCGTTGGAAAGCATGTTGAAAATTGTCATCGCGATAACAGATTAATATCGCGATTTCAATCGTGGTAACGATATCGCCCCATGCTTACTTAGAGCTAACAAATAGTTCTTTAACATAACTTTCAAATCTCAATTTTCATATCTGGAGACAACTGGTCTGTTTCAATGTGATCACATACCTCCTCCTCATCTGATTCTGTATTGCAATCATCAGCCATCACCTCCTTTTTAACATCACGGATTAGTATATCGGATTCGATTGTGCTACGCACATGACACGGCTCGTTTACTTCAATAGAATCATCAAGTTCTTCTTTAATCTTGACTTTGCTGACTTTTCTTATGTGGTTTGGGTTCAATTTCTGTAACACCAATTTTGGTATCTGAAATGAAAGACATAAATACTAACTTAAAACTAGCAACAATAGGAAGACTTACAAGTAAGGCCCTAAATGTCTTCTTCTTCAGTTTTCAAGCAAAGGTTTATTAATCAAAATGTTTGACAAATTGTGTCCAGTGCTGGAACTTCAGATTTTTTCAACCAGCCAAGCAGGTATATCACAGAGAGAGGTAGTGAAGAGAAAGGGTTCATGGTGATTTTTCTTTATTTCATATTGAAATAATCCTTATTATGAACATTATTAATGCTGTGCACAACATTTATAATAAGTGAAAGCTTGGACTCAATAAATCTACTTTGACTGCATTTTCCCAACAAAAAAAACCACATCACAGAACTTGACTAAATCATGATGGCAATCTGCTTCCAATTTAAGAAATTTGTCAACATATTTGTTTCAATTTTCATCATAAACCATTCCATAGGGTGTGTTCACTTGTGTACAGTTGCGGTCGTAACCGGGAACACAGTAAGCCGGTGTCAAACCATGGAATTCTATTTACAAAAGAAAAAACCCCACTCAGAATATAAACTGTCCTGATATCCAAATCTTATTTTGATGTTAACGTATTGCTTGGTACAGTGGCGTAGCTACCATAAGGACAGGGGGAAAATCCCCCCCTCCCCCCCGACCAAAAAGGCCGTTGTGCCCTCGCCCCCAGCCATATTTATGCTATGCGCCAGAGTCCGGATGTAGTATGCATAGGCATTATGACAATTTACAAGGACCATTTTTCACGGGCATTTGGTGTACAACATGCCCTTACCCCCCCCCCCCCCACCCCCCCCCCCCCCCCCCCCCTCAAGTTTTCTGAGCTGACTGAAAAAAATATTTGGGCACCCTTTTACGAAAATGTCTGATCTTGCCATTACCATTGAGCTCTGCAACAAACATAATGTGAATCATATGCCTGACGTGTGCCTGTCCGCTTGGATTAATTTTGCGCACGAAGAGATCAAAACCGAATATTTCTTGCCATTTTGGAACTGATTAAACTATCACAGTTTAAAAATTAGCTCAAAAATAGATCATTGGGTGAGGATCGGGGGGGCTGTACTCGGATTTGGTTTGGTCGGGGGTGTGCGGCTGGAGATTCAAAACCCCTACCCATTTCTGAGGGTGATTTTGGGAAAACGGTACCCATTTCTAAGGATTTTGCATCATTATAGACCCAATTTTCGCACATTTTCAAGAAAATAGACCCATTTGTAAAAAGTGACCCCATTATTAGGGATTTTCCAGCACAAAATCATACCCTATGTTTAGGGATTTTGGGCAAAAAAGTGACCCATTAGAGCGGCACATCCCCGTATACCATATTAGGTGAGTACCCACACTCCCCTGGGGTGAGGATTTAAGGCACACTCAGTAGTTTCACCTCCTCTTTAATATGATCATGGATCGCCATCTGTGATGTGCTATGAACATATCGCTCCTCTTTTAGTTCAATAGATTCGTCTGGTTCTTGTTTAATCTGCTCATTGCCAGTTCGCCAAGGGTGCAATTTCTGTAAAACCAATTTTGGAATCTGAAATGAAAAAAATATATACCGTATTATCCCTATTAAGCGCCCATGCCCTTATAAGCGCCCACCCCCGTTTTTCTCAATGACTACCAACAAACGATGCCTTATAAGCGCCCACCCTTTCAATTAACGTAGCACTGTACAATGTCAACATTTTTCACCACAGCGTCCTTCAGTAAAGCGCAGTACCAGTAAAGCCTGACGTCACGTAACGTGGCCACAGTGAGAGCACTGCGACGCCACAATGTTGATTTTCCCAAAAAATGTTAAACAGTTTACTTTTCGATCGCACATGGTTTTCTGCTAGTGCAACCTCGCCGAGTTCGACAGTGTTTACGATAAATGAGTTTAAAAAAGGTAACTTAATAAGCGCCCACACAAAATGACTTTGCTAACCACCCTGGGTGCTTAATAGGGATAATACGGTAGTTACAATAGGTAAGACATGTAATGGCTTTCAGTCACCTGCTTTTATGGGTTTCATTCAATTAACAAAATATGAGGGGTGGGCAATGGCGGTACCAGCATGTAAATGATTTGGGGGTGGGGGGGGGGGGAACAGGAGGAAAGACTAGATATGACTCCGGTCTAAGACCAGGGGACCTTGATTTTTGTCTTGTTCCTGACCGTTTGACCCCAAGGTCATGATTTAATTGAAAAACCGAACTATTATATATGCATACGGTCAAAAGGCATATGTTGATTTAATCTGACGATCCTAGGTCATTTCAATAAAATGCAAGGGCGTTTTATGTGAAAATCACGTTTTAACCCCTAGTGACCCCTGTATGACCTTTGACCCCAAACTGTGAAGACCCTATATGAAGGTCAGTTAGGCGGTTGTACTGACCGAGCCTGGTGATTGTAGCATGTACACTGTAGGAGAAGAAGCATTTTAAGTTATAGAAGTGAAAATTAACATTTTGACCCCTAGTGACCCCAAATATTTTTTGATTTTAAAAACTGAACAATTTTATATGCGTACGGTCATAGGGAATATGTTGACCAATTTTGACGATCCTAGGTCATTTCAATAAAATGCAAGGGCGTTTTATGTGAAAATCACGTTTTGACCCCTTATGACCCCTGTGTGACCTTTGACCCTGAACTGTGAAGACCCTATATGTAAGTCAGGTAGGGGGTCCTACTGACCAAATCTGGTGATTATAGCATGTAAACTGTAGGAGGAGAAGCATTTTAAGTAATATAAGTGAAAATTAACATTTTTACCCCTAGTGACCCCTATTTGACCTTTGACCTGGTCAATATGATTGACTTATTTTCTTGGCTCATCAAATCAAACAAGATGCAACAAACCTGGTCCAAATCGGAGCATGTCTTAACTTATACCCCTGTAAAGTTCAATGACCCCTAGTGACCCCTTCTTGACCTTTGACCTGGCCAATATGATTAACTTATTTTCTTGGCTCATCAATTCAAACAAGATGCAACAAACCCGGTCCAAATCGGAGCATGTCTTAACTTTTACCCCTGTAAAGTTCAATGACCCCTAGTGACCCCTTCTTGACCTTTGACCTGGTCAATATGATTGACTTATTTTCTTGGCTTATCAATTAAAACAACATGCAACAAACCCGGTTCAAATCGGAGCATGTCTTAACCTTTACCTCTGTAAAGTTCAATGACCCCTAGTGACCCCATATGACATGTCACTTTTAATCGCTGAAGACCCTATATGGGCATGGACCCAAGGAATCTTTTGACCAATTATGAAGGTCATGAGTCATTTTCTCTGAGGCAAGATGCATTTTAAGTGATCGAATTGAAAATTTACATTTTGACCCCTAGTGACCCCAAATGATTTTTAATTTTAAAAACCGAACTATTATATATGCGTACGGTCATAAGGAATGTGGACCAATTTTGATGATCCTAGGTCATTTCACTAAATTGGAAATGTGTTTTAAGTGAAAATCACGTTTTGACCCCTATTGACCCCTGTGTGACCTTTGACCCCAAACTGTGAAGACCCTATATGTAGGTCAGGTAGGGGGTCCTACTGACCAAATCTGGTGATTGTAGCATGTGAACTGTAGGAGAAGAAGCATTTTGTAGAAATATTGCAAGAAGAAGCAGATGAAAGAAACGGCAGAGATAGAGTACCTCGATTTTTGAAAAAATCAAGGTAAAAATCGGGTGGGGGAGGGGGGAGACAAAAATATTGGGTGTACAAATGTGATGCAAACATTTTGGCTTATATTGTAAAAAATTACCTGAAATTAGCTTTAAAATTTGGTCTGAATTAGCTAATTTTAAGTAATTTTTATGGGGTCAGGCTTGAGCTGACTGGGGGCCTGGTGCTGCCACTGGAGGTGAGATATGGGGGGTGGGGGTACACAATTTAAACTTGACAGGGACTATCTGAGTAATAAGAACCTACGAATCGCATCTGTCACCGCAAAATTGTAGCTAAAATACCCTCATTGTTTATATAGCTGCCAAATCAACTGTTTCCCAATAACCCTAACTGTACATGATGTAGGTCATAATGCTATGGACATAATTCCAAATATGTGTGCGTACTTGTGTGCATAAACCCAGAAGTTCGTACGGCGGGCGGGCGCTTTCAAAAATTGATCATGTGTCAATCGACAAACGCATGCTGTACTTTAATTCACACATTTCATTCATCTGGGAACAGCATCCGAAGAAAAAAACAACATGCTCGTGTAAAATAGCTTGAATTTCGTCCATACCATTATTATAATAGTTACGAAGCACACATGATGTAGGTTGTGTATAACAAGCGACGTTTATTACTTCTTTGTATACACTTGAGGTAGTGTATCTTACATCTCCCTTTCTTTATGGAAAGATGTGAACTGGATATTAAATTCCATATGAGAGATTAATAGTGAACAGCTTGCATTTGTATTGTCCATAGCAAAGCTTAAGGTTCACAAGATGATATTAGAGTCTATGAAATTCTCTCATTTCAATTAGATGCAATTGAATAAATTATTCAGAATCAGAACAGATCTGAAATATCAAAATCAGTTGGGTATAAGAGTTCTGCATTGACTTTGACTGATTATCATCAACATGATGAATGATCACATTAATTTTGATCTGAGACTTGCAATGTGTATTATGCCTTTTCACAACAAAACTTTAGGTTGCTAAATATAACTAAAGTAAACAAATAAAGTTTCCAAAAGAAATGCTCAGATTTGAGTATCCAAACTAACAAAGGGGTTTTAGATATCCAAGCGCTGTGGTGGTTTACTGCATCTTCCGCTTCTGGTAGTGTACACAGGCGGTGGTGTCTCCTTGCGGCTGGATGTTGGTCTGGGTCTTGGTGACTCTGGTGGTCTATTTCTGGACTCGGCTTGTCTATTTCTGGACTCGGCTTGTCTATTTCTGGACTCGGCTTGTCTGGTTCTGGACTCTGGTTGTGGTTTCTCAGGTCTGGGTCTCTCAGCGGCTGGTGTGGGTATTGGCTTGTGTGGGTGGTCTTTAGGTGTTGTAGACCGTGGGGGGTCAGAGGACTTGGCAGGTCTCTCAGCTGTAGCTGTATATTGGTTTCTGGGATTGGGGACAGCCACATAGTCTTGATTTGCTTTAAAGGTTGAGAGTCTCAAGTCTTTTCTGTTTCTGCGGTATTTTCTGCCGTTGTATTCAACTACATACGACCGTGGACTGTGAAGTTGAATAACTTTGGCAGGAAGCCATTTATTGGTACCGGGAAGAGGGGTCATTCTTACAGGATCTCCGGGTCGAAGTGGTGGAAGATCTTGATCACCTACTTTATTGTTGTAATAACGCTCTTGGGTTGATTTGTCCTTAGAGAGACGTCTCTTGACTTCTTCTGGGTTGATTGGTTTTGGTATGAGAAGATGTCTTGCTGCAGGGAGTTTATTTCTTGGTCTGCGTCCCATTAGGAGTTGTGCGGGTGAGAGATCACAACTAGTCAGTGGTGTGGTGCGATAATCTAACAAAGCTAAGTACTTGTCATTGCACTTTTTCCACATATTTTTGACTGTTTGTACTGCTCTCTCTACTTCACCGTTGGATTGTGGGTAATGGGGTGATGATGTTTTGTGTTGTATTTGGTATTCCTTACAGAAGTTTTGAAATTCGCTCGATGAGAATTGAGGACCATTGTCTGTCCTCAGAATCTCCGGGATTCCATGGCGACTAATTTGTGATTTAAGAACTTCTATGGTTGATGCACTTGACTGATCGACGAGTTTATCTACTTCGATAAACTTGGAATAATAATCAACTGTCAGTAGATAGGTATCTCCTTTCCAAGCAAACAGATCAGATGCTATCTCAGACCATGGTAAGTCTGGGATCTTGCTTGGTGTCATGGTTTCCTTCCTCTGCTTGTTTTGGTATGTGTTGCAGATGGAACAATCTTCAACCATGTTCTGAACTTGTTGACTCATTCCTGGCCAGAAGAGTGTTTCGCGTGCGCGCTGCTTACATTTATTGATACCTAGATGTGATTCGTGTATCTGTTTCAGCATATCGGATCTGATACTTGGTGGTACGACAATTCGCATTCCTTTGTACACAATCCCATCCGACACCGCGAGTTCATCTCTGTATGGCCAATATTCTCTTACTGAGTGTGGAGTGTCATTTCTTGTGTCCGGCCAGCCTTTGATGATCATTGAGTGTAATTCATTTAGCTCATTTGCTGTACGCGTTTGAAAGTCTTGATATCTACTCGGAGTTACTGCGACAAACTCAGCCATGTTTACCATGATTGGTTCTTCATCGGGCTCCGTTTCTGGTAGATTTGCTCTGCTCAATGCGTCTCCTATGGGAATATCAGTACCCGGTTTGTACTTGACATCCAGATCATAGGGCTGTAGCCGTAGTAGCATTGTTTGTAGTCTCATGGGAGCAGCTAGTAATGGCTTGGCGAAAATTGACTGTAATGGCTTGTGGTCAGATTCTACCTTTACTGCTTTACCAAAAATGTATTGGTGGAATTTCTTGCATGAGTGTACAATTGCTAGCATTTCTTTCTCTATTTGTGCATAATTTTTTTCTGTGTGTGTCATTGCGCGCGAAGTGTATGCGACTGGACGACCTTCTTGTAGAAGTACGCCTCCTACAGCATAGCTACTTGCGTCACATTGGATAGTTACTTCCTTCTTCACGTCATAGTAGGCTAATACTGGCGACTTTGTGCAGAGATTCTTTAGCTTTGTAAAACTTTTCTCTTGCGGTTTGTCCCAGTGAAATTGGCAATCTTTCTTTATGACGTCGCGTAGTGGACCATCTATCTCACTTAAATTTGGGATAAATTTCGCGAGGTACGTAATGATTCCGAGAAATCTTCTTACTTCTTCCTTGGACTCTGGCTTTGGTAGCTCTCTGATCGCTCTTACTTTGTCAGGATCAGGTTTCAGTCCTTCAGCAGTAAGAATATGTCCTACGTACTTCACCGACTTCTGCTTTATATGACATTTGTCAAAGTTAAGTCTGAGGTTCCACTCTGTCGCGCGATTAACGACTTGACGCATGATCTTATCGTGCTCTTCTGCACCCCTACCGGTGATAATTATATCATCCATAATAGCTCGCGCTCCTTCAATATCATGAAGCATTTCATCCATAACACGTTGGAATAACTCTGGCGCGCTCTTTATACCGAATGGCAATCTAAGCCATCTGAAGCGACCGATACATGTGTTGAAGGTAGTGAGAAGACTTGATTCATAATCAAGTTTAAGTTGCAGGAAACCAGATTTTGCATCTATGACTGAAAATGTGTTTGCTCCGGGCATACTTGCGACAATTTCTTCTACCGTTGGAATTGGGTAGTGCTCACGACGTATCGCTCGATTTAAGTCTTTAGGATCCAGACAGATTCTTATTTTGTCACCTTTCACTACCGTGCACATCGAACTAACCCAATCTGTAGGTTCAGTCACCTTTTTGATGTGACCGTCAGCTTCCATTTCTTTAAGCTTATCAATGACTCTTTGTGCAAGCGCTTGTGGAAGTTTTCTAGGACCGTGCACGACTGGTGTCACTGTTGGATCAATTTTGAGTGAGAATGTTCCTGGTAGTGTGCCTGTGAGATTTTTCAATTCAGGATACTGGTCAATGTTGTTGACTCTGGCAATTAAGCTTAGTGCTTTACTGGCTCTTCCTGACAAAAGAACCGGTTTCTTTTCAGCTTTTACTACATAGAAGTCTATGTCTATGTGTTGATCTTTGTATTTTGTTGTCAATTTTACTGTTCCTACTAGTTGTAAGGCATGGTTTGAATAACTTTCAAACTGATGTTGTGTTTTTCTAAGTTTCTTTTTGCATTTTAGGGACTCATAGACGTTCAACGGCATTATTGATTCTTTTGTTCCTGTGTCTATTTGAACTGTGACGGGTTGGTTTTCTATCTCAATTTGTTCATACCATTCATCTTCAGAGTTGCCCATAGCATTTATCAAATCATTTTGATGGACTGAGTGTGCATATTCATCATCATCAGTTTCAGGTTGACTATCATAATCTGAATTGTTGTAGTCGCTTTCATAATCATCGACGTAATTAGACTGCGATTGAGATGATTTTTGTCTCTTTCTACAAACTGAGGCAAAGTGATTTGGTTTGTGACAATAGCCACATTCTTCACCTATGGCTGGGCATTTTTCATGCGTTTTGTGTTCATTGTATCCGCATTTGTAACATTTTGCACCATTGTTACGCTCAGTACGCTGCGAGTTTTGTCTATAGTTTCTGTTATAGCCAGCTCTATTTTGTTTAGGATTTGTTTTGTTTTGATATTTCCTTCCTTTTGAGGATTTGGATAGAGCATGTATTTTAGCATCTTCGCCTTTTATAGCCTTCATGCTTTCTTGTGCAGTTTCATGATTTTGCCCTATTTCTACCGCCATGTCTAATGTTAATGTGTCGCCTTTGTCTAGACATTTTTCGCGTACGGCCTCATGAAACGATCGCAATACAATTGAGTCGCGTAACATTCTGTCGTTATCAGCGTAGCCACAATCTTTGACTAGTATCTTTAGATCTACAACGAAATTATCAAACTTTTCGTTTTCAGCCTGCTTACGGTTATTGAAATTTACCGTTGCTCTGATTTCGTTCTTCTTTGGTGCTACGTAATTTGTAAACTTTGCGTATACTCCCGCGAGTGTGTCTTTTTCGGCTGCTTGATCTTCTACGGCTGGGGCCCAAGTGAAAGTTTCATAGATTTCTCTACCCTTGTCACCGATGTATGTCATGAGGTAGTTAACCTTTGCTTTTTCATTTTTATCTGACAATGGGCCGTCGAAAGTAAATTGGCTATGCTGTTTAAAGCGCTTCCATTCTTTCGGCAAATCACCGGCATTCCAGTTCATAGTGGGCTTATTTGACGATGCCATGTTGAACTGTGCTGGTAAAACTAATATTAATCTAGAGTCTGCGTAACCGAGACAGCTATTTGTAGAGTATGGCTCTTGCTTTGTGTACGTATGTAATGTATGTCAGTGCGTGTCCGCGCCTCAGCAAGCATGCGTGCGTTTGAGGTGTAATCTGCTGTGTTAATGACGCGTAATGTAATGTCGCATTTCATGTACGCGCCTCGATATTCCGATCGAGGTGTATCTTTGCTACTCTGCCTCAATTCAAGGTATACTATTACAATATTAATAAAATCAATCCGAGTTGATTTCGCGTGAAATAGGTCAGAGTCTTCTCTAATGCTATACAAAGTTGATTTTTTAATCAATTCTGAATAGGTTTAGGGTCCTTTAGTTCATGATTAGGCTTACTAATAGCCAGCAGATACTGTTTCCATTCACCAGCTTGCGTACGGTCGTCTAGTGGTCGTCACTTGTTGACATGACAAAGGTTCAAAATTTTGCACCTTGGCGATTTTTGTGCATTGCTTCAACTTTTCAAAGTTAAAGTACAGGCTTAATTTATTTTTTTATACGTCAAACCTTCCTTGTGGAGGTAGTTGAGTTCTTTTATTGACATCATTCACCCTGATGACTTGATGAGAGTCTGGTTTTTGATGTCAATATCGTGTTTTCTGACACCATATAATAGTTACGAAGCACACATGATGTAGGTTGTGTATAACAAGCGACGTTTATTACTTCTTTGTATACACTTGAGGTAGTGTATCTTACAATTATGACAGTGACTATGAGCGTGTTTCTACAGAGAGTCATTAGCCGGTTGATTACGGGGGTAGACGTCTAACAGCTCTGTGGAAACAGGTCCTGACGCGTTAGCCGGCTAATCTACCACGGGCAAATTATCCTAGAAAATCAAGGATAGCGGTGGTAGGTTAGCCTGCTAATTGCCCGCCAGAGCTCTGTAGAAACAGACCGGCGCCCGATTAGCCGTCTAACCTGTGTTGTTATATAATTAATCCGTGTCATTTCGAAATCAGCCGTTCCTCTACGCACACACCCCCCACAAAGAGATTAGTCGTCTTTTACGTCGTCTGTAGAAACAGCCCAGTACTTCTACCACCGCCTTTTTAGCAGGCTAAGTTACCACCGGCAAAAGGCGGAGGCTCTGTAGAAACACACTCTTAGTCTATTATAGATAGACCTTATTAAAGGCTTTATAACTTACAAACTTGTTTGTGTGCATGGGGGGAGGGGGGGGGGGGGGGGGGGGCGGCAGTCAAAAAAAAAAATCACCACTGAGTAGGGCATGTAGGGGTGAGGTCATAAAATTATTCGCTTTTGTTTAGGGGGCGTTATGAAAAAAATGATCTAAGAAAATGACCGCCACCTTACATTTCATGCTACTACTACTACTAATCTTTATATATTTAATACAACAGTGAATCAAAACTTAGGCGCTGGCGTGTGAACTCACGCGTAGGAAGTCGGAATACACATACATGCGTAAATAAATGTTGCGCCTGTATAGTTATGTCACTGTCCGGAGTGGGGTTACACCCCCTCTCACAAAAAACTATAGCCCCCCCCCCCCCCCCCTCCCCCCATTGCGCTCGCTACTGTCACTGTTGTGGGCGGGGGCACGAATGACGAAGGATGTTTTTTTTCTGCCCCCCTCCCCCTTAGCTATGAGCACGTTAAAAGGTTAGACTCCTTTGGTAAAGAGTGGGGGATCATCATCATCCCGGTCTGTATCTGTACACAAAATTCCATACATATTCCTAGGTTTCAGAAATACACAGTGCGACTATATTCATATAATGAATTCTGCACTTTATCGGAAGAAGAAGAACTGGTGTTCACTGGGAAAAAATCCCCCCCCCCCCCCCCCCAGCATGGCTACGCTTAGCCTAGGCTATACGCTATTTATTTATCCCTTTTACTGACAAAATTCCAATTTCCTAAAAGCACACAAATGATTAACTTGGGATAGTGCGGCAATGTGCAGAATTCTCCGAGAATTCTGAATACAAAATACAATATCATTATTACAACACCTAATCTAAGCTTACTTATTTTAATTATGATGGAAAAAATGAACTTGTCTACCTATCTAATCTAATCTAGCTAGCTACGCCTACCTTGCACTCAAATTTGTCGTCATCACAACTCACAACATTAGGTTGTCTCTTGTTTGCTCGTGAAAAAGAAGTGTAACCAATCATTTTGAAGTCGATCGAGATCGTATTTCGGGGATAACAAAAGGGCGCTATAAATTATAAAAACCCAAAATAAAACATAAGCTTCTTCAATTTCCGCGCGGAATTTTATGTAATGTAAACACAAGAAGAGGGCGCTGTTAAAAACCAATGAGTGCCACAGGGGGGGAAGGACATCGTTTTATTTTGTTACTAAATTTGGGGGATTTTCCAAGGATATTTCCAAAATTGCGACATGGCGAATTGTATTTTGTACACAAGTCTATGGGATAGATTTTCGTAGAGACCAATATTAACCGACTGATTGTATTTAATTGGCCCGTGGGCCACGTCTTTTTATAGTCTTAACTGGAAGATAAAGACTTTAACTTGCATTTTCAAGAAAAAACAAGCGTGGCCCACGGGACGTTTTTTAGCAAAAAGACATTAAAGAACTGCTATTTTGACAGTTTTCCTTCAAATTACGAAAAGGAAATGGCTATTCGTACAACTGTTGTACGAATTGCACGAAGATTTCTGTAATTCGCACAACGACTCTGGACCAATGAGGTTCGAGCATACCGCTATCATGGCTATGCTATGACTGGCCTTATGACATCAAGCCTGCATGGTTTAAAAGCTCGAATAGGGGGACGTCTGAGGGGGATGTGCCCCCAAAAATCTCGACAGGGCGGGGCGTCTCAGGGGGTGTGCCCCCCCCCCCCCCCCCCCCCCCCCCCCCTCAGAAGTAGAATTCTTTTCAATTTTCGAACACATTTGGTGCGATAAGATATCTGGTATACTCAGTTTCACCAACATTTTATCGAAAAGCCACCTCTTCATTTCCAATCAATTTGTTTTTTATCAATGCAAGAAAGAAGTTGAGCATATACTGATATTTTCTTTAAGTATAGGCCTAGATTGTTTAAAAGCTCGAACAGGGGGAGTCTCATTTAATAACTCCTTGGGTAATGTGCCCCCTCACTCAGAATTGGATTTTTTTTTTAATTTTCGAACCCATTTGGTGCGATTTGGTGTGTACTTTTGACCAATATTTTATAAAGCAATCACTAGTATTTTATTTTGCCTTGGCCATCACATATGAAAAATCAGGGGGGGGGGGGTGGGGGTGGGGTGACTACATTGACCAGGTCAAAAAGTGGGGTGGGGGATATCCCGCCCATCCCACCCTGGATTTCCGCCCTTCTAAGGGATTCTCTTCCCCCCCCCCCCCCCGGCAGAGGCCTCCCATGTCTTAATATTACAATAGTTGTACGAATTACAGGCACTCCACTCACTACCCCCTCCAACAATAGTTGTACGAATTACATGGACTCCCTCTTATTTTTACAATGAGAAGGGACTCCTACAATATATTGTACGAATTATCAGAGACTCCCCTGTTTTTATACAACAGTTATACTAAGATACTCCTCCCAATTATAATATGTACAATAGTTGTACGAATAACAGGGACTTCCCCAGAGCATGCAGAGGGGCCTCCCGTCGAATTATTACAATTTGTAAGAATATTACACTTTAGGGACTCCCTTTTTATACAATAGTTGTGCGAATCGCGGGACTCCCATGCACAAGAGACTCACATCTTCTTTCAATAGTTGTCATAACAGGGTCTTTTATTTTACAATAGTTGTACGAATAACAGGGACTCCTCTTTTATTTTACAATTTGTACGAATAACAGCGACTCCTCTTTTATTTTACAATAGTTGTACGAATAACAGCGACTCTCGTCTAATTCGTACAACAGTTGTGCGAATTACAGCGATACCTCGCTTATTCGTACAACAGTTGTGCGAATTACAGCGATACCTCCCTTATTCGTACAACAGTTGTGCGAATTACAGCGATACCGCGCTAATTCGTACAACAGTTGTACGAATAGACTCTTCCTTACGAAAAACCCGTTACAATGTTTAGTGTCTCTTCAACAGACTTTGCTTATCACTGAGCAATATCGCAATACGTCGTTATACGAACAGAACACAGATATTCTAAAGAGACTGAATTATGATCCGGTCACACAGATTGATGCGGGGACGAGTGTAGAGCCCTGACGAGTGATGTTGTTGACACCACAACTGGATTTAAACAATTCTACAACAACA